>OZ018339.1:12683757-12688892 GCA_963969495.1 Ceratothoa steindachneri
GTTGTAACGCTTCAGTTCAAGTTTGAAGCCGTGATTGCGTGCTCTGTTCTCACTCACTTTGAAAATATCCCGGTAGACAACATTGTCGAACCCTCGAAGTATTTTGAAAACCTCGATTAGCTGACCACGCAGTCTACGGGTTTCCAGCGAGAACAGATCTAATTCCCTTAGTCTATCCTCATAACTTTTATGTCGGATATAGGGAATCAGTTTGGTTGCCCTAGCTTGTACGCGTTCCAATCTCGCGATGTCCTTTCGAAACGAAGGACTCCAAAATTTTATGGCATACTCCCGGGTGCGGCCGAACGAGGGAGTTGTACAGACAAAGTGCTATCTCCTTGTTACGGTATCTAAACTGGCGCTTTATGTAACCTAACATCCTTTGGGCTTTCTTCTCTGCCTCGATGCACTGTTTCGAGAACTTGAGGTCGCTAGTGATTGTTACACCCAAGTCTTTTCTCAGTGTCATTCGATTGAAGAGCAGTGCCCTTAAGGATATACTGAGATTAGGGGTTTTCTGTGGCCGATATGCATTACTTTGCATTTCCCCACTTTAAAAGGCATTTGCCACGTGTCCGACCACTCCCCAATCTTCCCAAGATCTTCCTGCAGGCGGGCAGTATTACCATCCTATGCAACGTTCATACCAACTAAGTATCGTCTGCAAATTTGGAAATCTTGGCAACCACGTCACCGTCCATGTCGTTGACGTAGATGATGAATAGTAGTAGATGATGAATAGAGAGAGAGAGAGAGAGAGAGAGAAAGAGAACGAAAGAGAGAGAGAGAAAGAGAGAGAGAGAGAGGGAGAGAGAGAGAAAGAGTGAGAGAGAAAGAGAGAGAGAGAGACAAACAAGGAGTAACAAGGAAAGAAAATACCCTAGGAGACCTTAGGGTCCATTCAAAGAAGGTACCTTTGGACTAGCAATGGATCAGGCACATGGCTGCTCAATTGTTTTGCGTCCCTAAACGGCCACTTTTCAAGACTTTGTCTAGTCTTGACTTGGACTGGTCAACAGATTCACTGTTGACAACTTCCACTGGAAGTGCGTTCCACTTACCGCAGATACTGTAAGTGAAAAAAATTCCAAACAAATTGCGGTTGTAACGCTTCAGTTCAAGTTTGAAGCCGTGATTGTGTGCTCTGTTCTCACTCACTGTGAAAATATCCCGGTAGACAACATTGTCGAACCCTCAAAGTATTTTGAAAACCTCGATTAGCTGACCACGCAGTCTACGGGTTTCCAGCGAGAACAGATCTAATTCCCTTAGTCTATCCTCATAACTTTTATGTCGGATATAGGGAATCAGTTTGGTTGCCCTAGCTTGTACGCGTTCCAATCTCGCGATGTCCTTTCGAAACGAAGGACTCCCAAATATTATGGCATACTCCGGGTGCGGCCGAACGAGGAAGTGGTACAGACAAAGTGCTATCTCCTTGTTACGGTATCTAAACTGGCGCTTGATGTAACCTAACATCCTTTGGGCTTTCTTCTCTGCCTCGATGCACTGTTTCGAGAACTTGAGGTCGCTAGTGATAGTTACACCCAAGTCTTTCTCAGTGTCATTCGATTGAAGAGCAGTGCCCTTAAGGATATACTGAGATTTTGGGTTTCTGTGGCCGATATGCATTACTTTGCATTTCCCCACTTTAAAAGGCATTTGCCACGTGTCCGACCACTCCCCAATCTTCCAAAGATCTTCCTGCAGGCGGGCAGTATTTCCATCCTATGCAGCGTTCATTCCAAGGTAAGTATCGTCTGCAAATTTGGAAAACTTGGCAACCATGTCACCGTCCATGTCGTTTGACGTAGATGATGAATAGTAGTAGATAATGAATAGAGAGAGAGAGAGAGACAGAAAGAGAGAGAGAGAGAGTTACAAGGAGTAACAAGGAGTAACAAGGAAAGTAAGTACCCTAGGAGACCTTACGGTCCATTCAAAGAGGGTACCTTTGGACTAGCAATTAAGCGGGCACATGGCTGCTTAATTGTTTTGCGTCCATAAACGGCCACTTTTCAAGACTTTGTCTAGTCTTGACTTGAACTGGTCAACAGATTCACTGATGACAACTTCCACTGGAATTGCGTTCCACTTACCGCAGATACTGTAAGTGAAAAAAATTCCACACAGATTGTGGTTGTAACGCTTCAGAGAACGAAAGAGAGAGAGAGAAAGACAGAGAGAAAGAGTGAGAGAGAAAGAGAGAGAGAGAAAGAGAGAGAGAGAGAGTAACAAGGTGTAACAAGGAAAGAAAATACCCTAGGAGACCTTACGGTCCATTCAAAGAAGGTACCTTTGAACTAGCAATCGATCAGGCACATGGCTGCTCAATTGTTTTGCGTCCCTAAACGGCCACTTTTCAAGACTTTGTCTAGTCTTGACTTGGACTGGTCAACAGATTCACTGTTGACAACTTCCACTGGAAGTGCGTTCCACTTATCGCAGATACTGTAAGTGAAAAAAATTCCAAACAAATTGCGGTTGTAACGCTTCAGTTCAAGTTTGAAGCCGTGATTGCGTGCTCTGTTCTCACTCACTGTGAAAATATCCCGGTAGACAACATTGTCGAACCCTCGAAGTATTTTGAAAACCTTGATGAGCTGACCACGCAGTCTACGGGTTTCCAGCGAGAACAGATCTAATTCCCTTAGTCTATCCTCATAACTTTTATGTCGGATATAGGGAATCAGTTTGGTTGCCCTAGCTTGTACGCGTTCCAATCTCGCAATGTCCTTTCGAAACGAAGGACTCCCAAATATTATGGCATACTCCGGGTGCGGCCGAACGAGGAAGTGGTACAGACAAAGTGCTATCTCCTTGTTACGGTATCGAAACTGGCTCTTTATGTAACCTAACATCCTTTGGGCTTTCTTCTCTGCCTCGATGCACTGTTTCGAGAACTTGAGGTCGCTAGTGATAGTTACACCCAAGTCTTTCTCAGTGTCACTCGATTCAAGACCAGTGCCCTTAAGGATATACTGAGATTGGGGGTTTCTGTGGCCGATATGCATCACTTTGCATTTCCCCACTTTAAAAGGCATTTGCCACGTGTCCGACCACTCCCCAATCTTCCCAAGATCTGCCTGCAGGCGGGCAGTATTTCCATCCTATGCAACGTTCATACCAAGTAAGTATCGTCTGCAAATTTGGAAATCTTGGCAACCACGTCACCGTCCATGTCGTTGACGTAGATGATGAATAGTAGTAGATGATGAATAGAGAGAGAGAGAGAGAGAGAGAGAGAGAGAGAGAGAGAGAGAAAGAGAACGAAAGAGAGTGAGAGAAAGAGAGAGAGAGAGAGAGAGAGAGAGAGAGAGAGAGAGAGAGAGAGAGAGAGAGAGAGAGAGAGAGAGAAAAGAGAGAGAGAGAGAGAAAGAGTGAGAGTGAAAGAGAGAGAGAGAGAGTAACAAGGAGTAACAAGGAAAGAAAATACCCTAGGAGACCTTACGGTCCATTCAAAGAAGGTACCTTTGGACTAGCAATCGATCAGGCACATGGCTGCTCAATTGTTTTGCGTCCCTAAACGGCCACTTTTCAAGACTTTGTCTAGTCTTGACTTGGACTGGTCAACAGATTCACTGTTGACAACTTCCACTGGAAGTGCGTTCCACTTACCGCAGATACTGTAAGTGAAAAAAATTCCAAACAAATTGCGGTTGTAACGCTTCAGTTCAAGTTTGAAGCCGCGATTGCGTGCTCTGTTCTCACTCACTGTGAAAATATCCCGGTAGACAACATTGTCGAACCCTCGAAGTATTTTGAAAACCTCGATTAGCTGACCACGCAGTCTACGGGTTTCCAGCGAGAACAGATCTAATTCCCTTAGTCTATCCTCATAACTTTTATGTCGGATATAGGGAATCAGTTTGGTTGCCCTAGCTTGTACGCGTTCCAATCTCGCGATGTCCTTTCGAAACGAAGGACTCCAAAATATTATGGCATACTCCGGGTGCGGCCGAACGAGGGAGTTGTACAGACAAAGTGCTATCTCCTTGTTACGGTATCTAAACTGGCGCTTTATGTAACCTAACATCCTTTGGGCTTTCTTCTCTGCCTCGATGCACTGTTTCGAGAACTTGAGGTCGCTAGTGATTGTTACACCCAAGTCTTTCTCAGTGTCATTCGATTGAAGAGCAGTGCCCTTAAGGATATACTGAGATTAGGGGTTTCTGTGGCCGATATGCATTACTTTGCATTTCCCCACTTTAAAAGGCATTTGCCACGTGTCCGACCACTCCCCAATCTTCCCAAGATCTTCCTGCAGGCGGGCAGTATTACCATCCTATGCAACGTTCATACCAACTAAGTATCGTCTGCAAATTTGGAAATCTTGGCAACCACGTCACCGTCCATGTCGTTGACGTAGATGATGAATAGTAGTAGATGATGAATAGAGAGAGAGAGAGAGAGAGAGAGAGAGAGAGAAAGAGAACGAAAGAGAGAGAGAGAGAAGAGAGAGAGAGAGAGAGGGAGAGAGAGAGAAAGAGTGAGAGAGAAAGAGAGAGAGAGAGAGACTAACAAGGAGTAACAAGGAAAGAAAATACCCTAGGAGACCTTACGGTCCATTTCAAAGAAGGTACCTTTGGACTAGCAATGGATCAGGCACATGGCTGCTCAATTGTTTTGCGTCCCTAAACGGCACACTTTTCAAGACTTTGTCTAGTCTTGACTTGGACTGGTCAACAGATTCACTGTTGACAACTTCCACTGGAAGTGCGTTCCACTTACCGCAGATACTGTAAGCGAAAAAAATTCCAAACAAATTGCGGTTGTAACGCTTCAGTTCAAGTTTGAAGCCGTGATTGCGTGCTCTGTTCTCACTCACTGTGAAAATATCCCGGTAGACAACATTGTCGAACCCTCGAAGTATTTTGAAAACCTTGATGAGCTGACCACGCAGTCTACGGGTTTCCAGCGAGAACAGATCTAATTCCTCTTAGTCTATCCTCATAACTTTTATGTCGGATATAGGGAATCAGTTTGGTTGCCCTAGCTTGTACGCGTTCCAATCTCGCGATGTCCTTTCGAAACGAAGGACTCCCAAATATTATGGCATACTCCGGGTGCGGCCGAACGAGGAAGTGGTACAGACAAAGTGCTATCTCCTTGTTACGGTATCGAAACTGGCTCTT
>OZ018339.1:12689092-13139460 GCA_963969495.1 Ceratothoa steindachneri
TGGTTTTAAATGAGGCTAGTTGTGGGTGCATGGTTTGGAAAAATATAATAATGGGCAGGGTGGGCAAATAAAAAAAATCAGGTTTTATTCCCAGGTTTTGAGGGAGTTTTCAAGTAAAATTTAATTTTTTTTTTTTTTTTAAAGAAATGAATGCTACTTATCATTATTTTATTGAAAATTCATATTTGTTTATAATTTCAACAAATATGTATCAAATCAAGGTTATTTCTCTGATACTGACCCATAATAATTCATCTCTCCTTCTACAGGTTATGGCTATCATGGGTACCCACAATTCTCAATCAGTGATCTGTTCTTACTATAATATAATTATTAAACTAAGTAATTATTAATATTATATAAAAATAGAGATAGCTATTCTTTCTCTATGTTATTCTAGTGCTTGTAGCATGAGGAGGTGTTATTTTGCATGTGTTAGAAGGGTTGTCTGGTTGATAGGGATGTGTTGCTGAGTAAGGTGCATGAGTGCAGTTGTTCTGCTATGTGTGTGCTTCAAATGTCTGCTGTTTGAGTTCTGAGCCATGATTAGTGGTATGCATTAAAATCACCAGAGATGAAGAGGTTTGGATGTTGTGTGAGAGGCTCTAAGATAGATGTGTAGTTTTGAAGTACTATTCTCGAGGAGGTGGGGGGGGATGTCTATGTTTATCAGGTTATATTCAGAGCTTCTGATCTTGGTTATAATGGATTGTATTTTTATGTGAGTGGCCTTGTATATGTGTTTTTGTGTGGGAGTGGGCATTTCACTGAATGGAATAGATTTCAGTACAAATGTTATGAATTTGTGGCCTCTGGGGTTGGTGTAGTCTAAAAGTGGTGTATTAGTAGAAAGGGTGGTCTTTGATGTGGTTTCAGGTTTGTTTCTTTGATAAGTGCTAAATAGATGTTGTGTTTGTGTAGGAAGACTTTTAGTTCAGCATATTTGTGGGTGATGGACTGAATGATAAGTTGTAGGAGGATAAGGTGTGTTATCTGTGGATGTTAGGGAAGTATGTGAGCAACCAGTGCATGTCCATCTTGCAGTGAATTGATCTTACTGGGACAGTTCAAGCAGTGCGCATGTATCCAGTTTTGCAAACTCCACCCACCTCTTCATATCCAAAGACCATGTCCTCTTTCCTCTAACTCATTCCTACTGTGGTGTGTAGTGAATGAGTGACAGTGGTATGTGAAAGCTATTCTATTTTTTTATTGATTTTCTCTACTTTACATTAGATTAAGCCTATACTTTCCTCAGTGTGAATGAAGAATAAGGGAGAGTTTAGCAGAGGAATTTAAGATATTACAGAGAAATATAATTGTCAGTAGATTATTTCTTTATTATAATTGTATTTTAATAGAGAAATTATTAATGGACTAATTCTTTTTTTTATTATGAGAGAGTAGTCATTGACCATGTAAATAGTCATTAATTTGAATTGCAAAATGAAAGATTCAAAAGGGGATTATTTGAGAACTATATAAAGTAAAATAAAAAGGTAAAAAAATTTTATACTAAATTTTGATGTGTAGTGATGTTACTAACTCTCTCTCTACCAGAAATTATATAGCCTTAAAACTAAATGTTGTGGTAGTTTTGTTTTATATTCACCACAAATAACCAAGACCCACTCTAATGCCTACCTTTTGTTTCACGTTTTGGTGAAGGCTGGAGCACAAAACTGCCTGGAAACAGTGTCCAACCCTTGTCTTTCACCAGAGTAATTTTTCCTTTCTTCCCTAGGTTAATTAGAATAACAGGTTTTTAAAGTGAACAAAGTAGAGATGGAAGAGAGAGCCAGGTATGAGTATGTATGAGTGAGCAATGTGTGAGTGTTGAAAGTATATGAGCGAGGGATAGGGGCTAAGTAACACCTTGGAGAAATGAGCAAAGGGTAATTTTTATTTCCCTTTTTCAGCTCCTTTTGGTTCCCTTACCCTCATCTTGGAATGTGGAAAAGAAAAAGGTCTTGGTGTGAAGTTCTAACTCAGCAGTGCACGGTATGCTCAGGAAAAGCCAACCAACCATACCTTGATTCCCCATGAGAGAGAGAGACGATTACTGTACCCTTTTTTCCATGCTTCACAATGTAGCTTTCTGTACAAATCTATCAAAATATGGAAGGGCTTGGACAACAATATCAAATCCCAAACCAATTTAGCTCAATTCAAAAAGCTCTTAAAAACAATATAATTTCGGCTTACTAAATTTCTATTCAGTTTTTGTTATTGTGTATTTATTTGTTACTGTACACTATTATACTGTGTACTATTACTTTGATTTATACATTATAAATATGTTATTATTTATATAAGACTGTTGACTATGTTAACTAAAGATCTTTTGAAATAATCGCTGGAAATAAAATAGTTTTTTAATTTATCTCTAAATTTAAATAATATAATTATTCGTTATTTGCAATCTTTACAATGGTTAGGTTCTCAAATGTATACTAAGTTGTTTATATTTTTATAACAAAGGCGTTCTCTGTTCGTAAACATGAAAGGATTTTATTCTTGATAATTTTATGCTTAGTCTTAAGTTTTAAGTTTCTGCCCTAAAAGTCACTGACTTATTTTGGGCCCATAACTAATCTTTGTATGTATATACATATATACATATATACATGTATAAGTACTTATTGTAATTTACCATTAAGATTTAAAATGTAATATGTTTATACTGTACATTGGATTAATATGGAATAAATAAATAAATAAAACATACCAGGCAACTTTAAAAAACCATCAATGTAATGAGTCCGCTCCTAGGAGAGTTTTGTGATGGCCATGATTGTTGGAGAGAGAGAGCACACACATAATTGGTGCTGTATATAAACCATTATAGTTTTTCCTCATTACATTAATACATATTAATTATGCACATTGAATTTGTTGTTGATTATTATTTGGAGCAGGATGTACACCACTAAAATTTAAAAAGATTATGGAGCAGCAGAACATAAAAGGGTACAAGGGCCTCAAGTACAAAAAGTGGTCAGGTTAAAATAAAAGCAATAAAAGGATTAAAAGAATAAGAAGTGGGGCACAGGGCTAATAAACAAATGAGGCACATACATAAGGCAGACATGGGCTGGCAGTTGACCAAAAGATGGGGTACCGATATGTGGGATGAACAGAGGGGGCATGAGGGGCGATATGGGGCCTATCGCTACTCATTAAATGCCCATGTGTGAGGTGTATGTGGCCGATTCACAGGTGAAAAAGTACCACCTGCAACCATCCAATTCTGACTGCCAGTGATTGAATAGGATCCCTAATAAGAGGATAAGGTAGACTGCAATGAGTCAGTGTCTGCGTGGCCGCAATTCGAGCTGCTTCATCGACTCACTAGTTACCTTGGACTCCGACATGAATAGGGAGCTAGAGTTCTTGACCAACCAGGAATGAATTTTGGAGACAAGGGGATGATCATAAGTCAAAAGAGCTAAGAGAATATAATATGCTTCTTGAATCAATAAAAACTGTAAAAACATTAAAATCAAAAGAAGACAAAAGGCGTGAGGCTAATAAAACTGCATCAAGTTTGGCAGTAAAAATGGAAGCTGCCCATTTTAACGACATTATGACTATAACCCCCGATGAGACCACTGCAGCCCCCACATCATCGTCCATTTTAGGAATGTGATGTGCTGCAAGTTCAATAAACATAGCACATGCCAAACGAGGGTCAAGCAGAGACTTCTGCATGTCAAAGAGAGTCATGCAAATAGTTGACCAGGGGAATGTATGTGGGGGAGGGGAGGGGGGAGAAGGGCCTCTTTAGTAGGTCCATCTTACAGAGACATCTCCGTTGCAGGTCACTACCCCAGCTTCCATTGAAAGTGTATAATTTTCTCCTTTGAGGCAGAGAAGTGGAACCCTTTATGAAGGATTCGATGGTAGATGCTATCAACCGCCAACTGGAGGCAGCAGGCTGTGGATGCCAGGCATGAAGCAGAGCAGTAAAGAGCAAGGTCATCCACAAATAAGATTGCAGACACCCCTTTGGGCAGAGAGGATACCAGGCTATTTATCACAATAGCAAATAAAGTAACACTTAATACACTGCCATGAGGAACACCCTCCTGGGCATAGAGATCAAAATAAGTGTTCAAACTCTAACATGGAACTTACTAGTAGTTAAAAAACTCTGGATAAAACCTGATAAAAGTCCCCTCAATCCCCATTCATACAACTGGTGGAGGACTCCATGGTGCCATGTGGTGCCATAGGCCTTCAATATCGAAGACAGCAATCACATGGCAGCCATGAGCAAAGGTCTCATGGAGAGTGCCCTTCATGTGGACAAGAAGATGTCATACTCTCACCAGCTAAGACAGCTGGTGAGAGCTATTGGCCTATAATGGGAAAGAGACAAGCCATATCCACTTGGTTTCAAAAATGGTAGGACAAACACCATTCTCTGTGTAGTATGGTAGAATCCCTGGATCCAAATCCAATTAAAAATATCTAGTAGGAGTGATTCCTATATGGGGTTGGAGATGCCCAAGAAAGTCGTATCAGATATTGTCTAGGCCGGGAGACTTGGGGCACACTCAGAAAATGCTGAATGCATCTCAACAGTAGTGAACAAAGAGTTGTAGGAATCCTGTTCACTGGCTGAGAAAGATAGGGCTTCGCCCTCCAGCCTTGGTTTGGATAGGTCTAAACTCCACCAGGTAGCACTCAACACTGCTAACATTGGCAAAAAGGGATGCCAATATATCAGCAATACTAGGGGGATTGCAGATGATTGAGCCATTCTTCTCAATTCAAGGGGGGAATGACCAGCATACTGACTACTGATTTTGTTAATTCTCTTCCACACCTGAGCAGAGGAGTTTGTAGAAGATAAAGACACACATGCCCTCCAGGATACAGTGCGTGCCTGACATAAAGTTCACTGCCGAATGGCTCTAGATTGATTTCAGTCAATATGTTTCAGAAGAGTTGGGTTATGGTGGAACTGCGCATGAGCCTTTTTATATGCATCCACCACACAGCTAATCAGCATTCCACCATGGGACTGATATTCTGCCCTGGCGAGACTGAGTACGAGGAATTGCGGACTCTGCAGCATCAAGCACTAAACACAAAAAGTAATGTATAGCTGTATCAATATCTACAAAATCTCCAATTTGTTTACTGGTGAAGGAAGAGTCATGGAACTTTGACCAGTCAGCCTTTACTAGGTTCCATCTAGGGAGATATGAAGGTTATCTAAAACAGACCACTTGAAATCAAAGATACAGTTGGCAGTCAATTGATAGATCACACAACTGAAAGAATCAATTTGAATATGGTAGGAGGTAATATGACCAGAGTTAAGAATGCTAAAAGAATTAATAGATAAAAAAGATTCAAGGTAAGTGATCATACCATGAAGGTCATCTAAAACAGACCACTTGAAATCAAAGATACAGTCGGCAGTCAATTGATAGATCCACACAACTGAAAGAATCAATTTGAATATGGTAGGAGGTAATATGACCAGAGTTAAGAATGCTAAAAGAATTAGTAGATAAAAGAGATTAGATGGCCTTGAAAGTTGTTCATTCTATCACCCTATATGGGGTGTCTGGCATTAAAGTCACCTAGAACTAGAAATGGGGTAGGAAGCTGGGATAAAAGATCTAAAAAATGAGCCCTTGAAGGAGGCTCATCTGGGTTTTGTTTTTTGTTTTTTAGAGCTCATCTGGCGACTGACTACTTGGGCATTAGTCGCTGTATGAAAACTGGCCAAGTTCTAGGCTACTTTAAAATAAAATTAAAGAGACGAAAAAAACATCCCATATAGCAAATGGGGGAAAGGAAGCAAGCTACTGCGTCGGGGGGAGCGTGCAAACTAAAGGAAAAAAAAACAAATGCAAAAAACAAAACAAAAAAAACAAACCCTGCTTAAATAATAGGGACAAGGCCGGCCTCCCCCCAAAAGACAACAAGTCCACCAGTCAATGTGCAAGCACTCATCCCGAGTACAAGAACAGGCGGTAGTGACCCTGCCCATCCCGGTACCGGGAGAGGTAACGTGCGCGAAGATCACCCAGACTGGGACATTCGACAAGAATGTGCCGAACAGTCTGGGGGACGATGCAGTCGTTGAAATAGGGCGCAGGCGAGCGCTCCATCAAATAGCAATGCGTCACACGAGTGTGTCCGATTCGGAGACGACAGAAAGCGACCTGAAGCCGTCGCGGCATTGGGGGATAGGTCCATGAGAACAGTCGCGGCACAATAAAACGCAACTTTAAGTTTCTTTCAACCATCTCCCATCTTCTTTGCCAAGCACTCTGAAGAGCTGCCCATATTCCTGACATGTAGTTGGTGTGAGGAAGAGCGAAACGCTGGTCCAGTCGCAGAGTCCTCGCAGACTCTTTGGCGCGCGCATTCCCCGCAATTCCTACATGTCCAGGAACCCAGCAGAAGATAATGTCGATATCTGCCCGGCTCGCCATAACCGTGGCGTCACGGATACGGCGAACTAGGAGATGCGGAGATTCCAATGCCCCGAAAGCACTCAGGGCGCTTTGTGAGTCGCTATAAATCAAAGTCCGGTCTCCGAACCGGGCACGTCGCATAATCTCCCGTACCGAGTGGTGTATTGCCACCAGCTCGGCCGTGAAGACAGACGCAGCACCTGGCAGAGCCCCGCTGACTTCAAACAGAGGGGAAACAGCATGGAAGCCGACTCCCTCTTTGGACTTGGAGCCATCAGTATACACTGGCACGGTTCCAGCGTGACACGAGGTGGTCTCCAGAAAGGTCGAACTCAATACTCCCGGCGCCGTACAAGCTTTGGGAGCAGATTTTTTTTTTTTTTTTAATTAAGGGGCTATCTGGCGACTGCCGACTTAGGCATTAGTCGCCGTAAACAAACAGCCTAGTTCTAGGCTACTTTAAAAATTAAACAGGAAACAATAAAAAGAGATAACAATAACAATAAAAAAGCAATAACAAAAACAATAACAAAAACAACAACAATTAAACTGGGTTAAATGAAAGGGAGAAGGCCAGCCTCTCCCAAAAAGTCAATAAGTCCACTAGTCATGGTGCACGCACTCGTCCCGAGTACAAGGAACAGGCAGTAGCGACCCCGCCCATCCCGGTACCGAGACAGGTATCGTGCGCGAAGATCACCCAGACTGGGACATTCGACAAGAATGTGCCGAACAGTCTGGGGGACGACGCAGTCGTTGCAATAGGGCGCAGGCGAGCGCTCCATCAAGTAGCGATGCGTCACACGAGTGTGTCCAATTCGAAGACGACAGAAAGCAACCTGAAGCCGCCGCGGCATTGGGGGATAGGTCCATGGGAACAGTCGCGGTGCAAAGGCACGCAACTTTAAGTTCCCCTCCACCGTCTCCCATCTTCTTTGCCAAGCAGTCCGAAGAGCTGCCCGTATTCCTGCCATGTAGTCAGTGTGAGGAAGAGCGAAACGCTGGTCCGGTCGCAGAGTCCTCGCGGACTCTTTGGCGCCCTCATCGGCGCCCTCATCGGCGCGCTCATTCCCCGCAATTCCTACATGTCCAGGAACCCAGCAGAAGATAATCTCGACATCTGCCCGGCTCGCCAAAACCGTGGCGTCACGGATTTCGCGAACCTGGGGATGCGGAGATTCCAATGCCCCGAGAGCACTCAGGGCGCTTTGTGAGTCGCTATAGATCACAATCCGGTCTCCGAACCGGGCACGTCGCGTAATCTCCCGTACCGAGTGGTGTATTGCCACCAGCTCGGCCGTGAAGACAGACGCAGCGCCTGGTAGAGCCCCGCTGACTTCAAACAGAGGGGATACGGCGTGGAAGCCGACCCCCTCTTGGGACTTGGAGCCATCCGTATACACTGGCACGGTACCAGCGTGACACGATGTGTGCTCCAAAAAGGTCGAACGCAATACTCCCGGCGCAGTACAAGCTTTGGGAGCAGAGGCGTGGCGACAAATAGCCAAATGTGGTACCCTCCAGGGTGGCGTCCTGGGCAGAACCAGGGGCGCCACCGGCCCGAGAGCTATATCTACAACCGAAGGAGTTTCCTGGCCCTAAACCCAAAGGGCTTAGGGTATGACTGGCGTCTCTCGGCGGCATATGCACCATCGAGATCAACTGCGGATGCAGTGAGAGCTGTTGGCGACTGAGGGAGGCGCCGGGCTCGCGCGTACAGGCGAGTGATGCACTGCACGCGGCGCAGAGCGAGTGGCATCTCCCCAGCATCGACCAACAGGCTCTCAATGGGGGAAGTGCGGAAGGCACCGGTCGCAAGGCGAAGGCCGGTGTGGTGGATCGAATCCACCTTCCGCAATAAACGCTCGGCTGCGGATGCATAAAACTCGCATCCGTAGTCGAGCTTCGAGCGAACAAAGGATCGATAAAAAAGTAAGGCGGTAGCACTATCAGCGCCCCAAGCGCTGAACGTCACGGAACGGAGAATGTCCATGGCGCGGGTACAAGAGACCCTAAGGCTGCGAATATGAGCCTCCCAGGTGAGGCGTCGGTCGAATACAAGACCAAGGAAACGGTGCGACTCAACCACATCCAGGCGCACCCCATTAAGAAACAAATCTGGGTCGGGGTGAAGCCGTGGATGGCGGCAGAAGTGCACCACCTTAGTCTTGGCCAAAGAAAACCGAAACCTGTGCGCTTCGGCATAGCGAGAGACGCGGTTCAATGCCTGTTGGAGTCGACGCTCCAGAGTTGGCATCTGGGCCGCGCCAAAAGAGATCGAAAGGTCGTCCACGTAGAGCGTAGCGAGAACATCTTCCGGCAGCACCGAGGTCATGTCGTTGATGCTCAGGGCAAAGAGTGTGACACTGAGGACACTTCCCTGCGGGACACCCTCTTCCTGCTCCTTTGGGCCGGAGAGGGCTCCCCCCACCCGTACGCGGAATCGACGATCTCGCAAAAATTCAGATATAAACATTGGGAGTCGTCCCCTCGCCCCCATCGTGTGGAGAGTCTCCATGATACCGTATCGCCATGCGGTATCATAGGCCTTCCCCAGATCGAAAAACACCGTGACGTAGTGCTGTCTACGAAGGAAAGGCTCGCAGACGGCATTTTCCAGTCGGAGCAGAGCATCACTGTGCGGAAGACAGATGGCCTCCGAAGTCCAGGAAAAAGGATAATCTTACATTTACCAATTTCTCCATCAACTTGCACATGCAAGAGGTTAGAGAAATTGGGCGGAAACTGGTCGGAGTAGAGTGATCTCTCCCAGGTTTGCGAAAGGCGAGCACAGTAGCGATCCGCCAGGAGTCTGGGAGAAGACCTTCCACCCAGATCCTGTTGAACAAATCTAACAGAAAGGCCATGCCTCGCTGACCCACGTGTCGAAGCATGGAGTATAGGACATCGTCCGGACCAACTCAACGGCCTCATCTGCCGCCCCAAACTCCTCGACTGAGATAGAGAATTCAGTTATTTCCTGAAATGCAGGCCACCACGCCCGCGCCAAGCACCACCGAGGTGGGCTCTCAGGCGGCAGTTGCCCTGAAAATGATATTTGAATGGGAAAGTGATCACTACCATGGAGGTCATCGACCCCCCCTCAATCAAAATCAGGCTGTGCATCCGAAGAGCACAAAAATAGGTCAAGGCAAGAAAATGAAGCGGTTCTCAGACAGTGATGCGTAAACTCATCCACGTTTAGGACACCCATCTCAAGCTCTTCGATCAGTTCGGCAAGAACTTGTCCCCTGGGATTTATGGAGTAATCTCCCCAGAGAGATACCTGCCGTTCACATCTCCAAGCAAGAGATAGGGCCTCAGCAACCGTGCCACAACGCGGCAGAAGTCCCCCGCGTCGAAGACAGCTGATGGTGGAATGTACGCAGAAATCAGAGTATACCTCCTATCCAGGTGCAGCTGCACAGCCACTGACTGAAAGGAGGTATCTAAAGAGAAAGGAAGAACGGAGACATCATGCCGGGTGTAAACCGCACATCCCCCGGTGGTGGGGTCGCAAGACCCTTATACCCCTGGAGGGCGGGCAGGGGGCACGCACCTAGCATGGTCTCCTGCAAAAAGATAGCTAACGGGGAACGGGACGAGACGATCCTCCGCAGCTCCTCCCAATTGGCCCGGAGTCCACGGCAATTCCATTGAAGGATTTTTTTTTTTTTTTTTTTTTTTTTATAGAGCCCATCTGGCAACTACCCACTTGGGCATAAGTCGCCGAAAAACACGACAGCCTAGAATTAGGCTACTTTAAAGTTAAAATATGAAAACTTAACAATCAATATAAATTTGAAAAACTTAACAATCGAAGCAATCTCCGGCAGCGGGGGGAGGTCCCCCTCACCCCGGTGCAGGAGAGTGCAATCTAAAACAAAACAATAACAAAAAAAGGAACCTTAAATAAAGGGGAGAAGGCCGGCCTCCCCCAAAAAGTCAATAAGTCCACCAGTCATGGTGCACGCACTCGTCCCGAGTACAAGGGACAGGCGGTAGCGACCCCGCCCATCCCGGTACCGAGACAGGTATCGTGCGCGAAGATCACCCAGACTGGGACATTCGACAAGAATATGCCGAACAGTCTGGGGGACGACGCAGTCGTTGCAATAGGGCACATGCGATCGCTCCACCAAGTAACGATGCGTCACACGAGTGTGTCCGATTCGAAGACGACAGAAAGCAACCTGAGCCGCCGCGGCATTGGGGGATAGGTCCATGGGAACAGTCGCGGCGCAATGGCACGCAACTTTAAGTTCCCCTCGACCGTCTCCAATCTTCTTTGCCAAGCAGTCCGAAGAGCTGCCCGTATTCCTGCCATGTAGTCGGTGTGAGGAAGAGCGAAACGCTGGTCCGGTCGCAGAGTCCTCGCGGACTCTTTGGCGCCCTCATCGGCGCGCTCATTCCCCGCAATTCCTACATGTCCAGGAACCCAGCAGAAGATAATCTCGACATCTGCCCGGCTCGCCAAAACCGTGGCGTCACGGATTTCGCGAACCAGGGGATGCAGAGATTCCAATGCCCCGAGAGCACTCAGGGCGCTTTGTGAGTCGCTATAAATCACAATCCGGTCTCCGAACCGGGCACGTCGCGTAATCTCCCGTACCGAGTGGTGTATTGCCACCAGCTCGGCCGTGAAGACAGACGCAGCGCCTGGTAGAGCCCCGCTGACTTCAAACAGAGGGGATACGGCGTGGAAGCCGACCCCCTCTTGGGACTTGGAGCCATCCGTATACACTGGCACGGTACCAGCGTGACACGATGTGTGCTCCAAAAAGATCGAACGCAATACTCCCGGCGCAGTACAAGCTTTGGGAGCAGAGGCGTGGCGACAAATAGCCAAATGTGGTACCCTCCAGGGTGGCGTCCTGGGCAGAACCAGGGGCGCCACCGGCCCGAGAGCTATATCTACCTCTCGAAGGAGTTTCCTGGCCCTAAACCCAAAGGGCTTAGGGTATGACTGGCGTCTCTCGGCGGCATAGGCACCATCGAGATCAGCTGCGGATGCAGTGAGAGCTGTTGGCGACTGGGGGAGGCGCCGGGCTCGCGCGTACAGGCGAGTGATGCACTGCACGCGGCGCAGAGCGAGTGGCATCTCCCCAGCATCGACCAACAGGCTCTCAATGGGGGAAGTGCGGAAGGCACCGGTCGCAAGGCGAAGGCCGGTGTGGTGGATCGAATCCACCTTCCGCAATAAACGCTCGGCTGCGGATGCATAAAACTCGCATCCGTAGTCGAGCTTCGAGCGAACAAAGGATCGATAAAAAAGTAAGGCGGTAGCCCTATCAGCGCCCCAAGCGCTGAACGTCACGGAACGGAGAATGTCCATGGCGCGGGTACAAGAGACCCTAAGGCTGCGAATGTGAGCCTCCCAGGTGAGGCGTCGGTCGAATACAAGACCAAGGAAACGGTGCGACTCAACCACATCCAGGCGCACCCCATTAAGAAACAAATCTGGGTCGGGGTGAAGCCGTGGATGGCGGCAGAAGTGCACCACCTTAGTCTTGGCCAAAGAAAACCGAAACCTGTGCGCTTCGGCATAGCGAGAGACGCGGTTCAATGCCTGTTGGAGTCGGCGCTCCAGAGTTGGCATCTGGGCCGCGCCAAAAGAGATCGAAAGGTCGTCCACGTAGAGCGTAGCGAGAACATCTTCCGGCAGCACCGAGGTGATGCCGTTGATGCTCAGGGCAAAGAGTGTGACACTGAGGACACTTCCCTGCGGGACACCCTCTTCCTGCTCCTTTGGGCCGGAGAGGGCTCCCCCCACCCGTACGCGGAATCGACGATCTCGCAAAAATTCAGATATAAACATTGGGAGGCGTCCCCTCGCCCCCATCGTGTGGAGAGTCTCCATGATACCGTATCGCCATGCGGTATCATAGGCTTTCTCCAGATCAAAAAACACCGTGGCGTAGTGCTGTCTACGAAGGAAAGCCTCGCAGACGGCATTTTCCAGTCGGAGCAGAGCATCCGACGTGGAGTGGAACTTACGGAAGCCGCACTGTGCAGAAGACAGATGGCCTCCGCTGTCCAGGAAATAGGCTAATCTAACATTTACCAATTTCTCCATCAACTTGCACACGCAAGAGGTTAGAGAGATTGGGCGGAAACCGGTCGGAGTAGAGTGATCTCTCCCCGGCTTGCGAAAGGCGAGCACAGTAGCGATTCGCCAGGAGTCTGGGAGGAGACCTTCCACCCAGATCCTGTTGAACAAATCTAATAGAAAGGCCATGCCTCGCTCACCCAGGTGTCGAAGCATGGCGTACGGGACATCGTCCGGACCATGGGCGGTGTCCGCGCACGAAGCGAGAGCGGAACGCAACTCACTCACAGTAAACTTGTCGTTGAAGGGTTCTCCGCCTCTGGAGGTAAAGTCCAGCCGGCGGCCTTCCGCGACATCACGACGTGCATTGAATGCTGGCGGAGCAGCATCACGGCTAGAGAATGCGGAAAAAGCGGTCGCTAAGGATTCCGCCACGGACGCGGGGTCCGAGATTGCGGTCCCATTCTCCTGGAGAACGGGAGGGGGGTCCTGCGAGAACTTGCCCCGAATCCTTTTGACTCGCTTCCACACCTCAGCTAAAGGGGTCTTCCCGTTAAGTGAAGACACGTATGCCCGCCAAGAAGAGCGGCGGGCGTGCTTCGAAATATACCGGAACCTAGCCCTAGCCCGACGAAATTCAGCGACGGTGAAATCGTTCGGGCGGCGCTTATAGCGCATGTAGGCATAACGCTTCTGTTTGAGGGCCGTCTCACACTCGGCCGACCACCATGGGAGTGGTCGGCGTGCAAAACGGCCAGACGTCCTAGGAATAGTAGTCAGGCCCACGGCGATGAGGTTGCCGGAGAAGAACTCGACGGCCTCATCTACCGACCTAAACTCCTTGACTGAGATAGAGAATTCAGTCATTTCCTGAAATGCAGGCCACCGCGCCCGCGCCAAGCACCACCGAGGTGGTCTCTCAGGCGGCAGTTGCCCTGAAAATGATATTTGAATGGGAAAGTGATCACTACCATGGAGGTCATCGACCACCCCCCAATCAAAATCAGGCTGTGCATCCGAAGAGCACAAAGATAGGTCAAGGCAAGAAAATGAAGCGGTTCTCGGACAGTGATGCGTAAACTCATCCACGTTTAGGACACCCATCTCAAGCTCTTCGATCAGATCGGCAAGGACTTGTCCCCTGGGATTTATGGTGTAATCTCCCCAGAGAGGATGCCTGCCGTTCAGATCTCCAAGCAAGAGATAGGGCCTCGGCAACCGTGCCACGACGCGGCGAAAGTCCCCCGCGTCGAAGTCAGCTGACGGTGGAATGTACGCAGAAATGATAGTATACCTCCTATCCAGGTGCAGCTGCACAGCCACTGCCTGAAAGGAGGTATCTAAAGAGAAAGGAAGAACGGAGACATCATGCCGGGTGTAAACCGCGCATCCCCCAGCCCGGCCGTCCCGCGGTGGTTGGGTCGCAAGACCCTTATACCCCGGGAGGGCAGGCAGGGGGCACGCGCCTAGCATGGTCTCCTGCAAAAAAATAGCTAACGGGGAACGGGATGAGGCGAGCCTCCGCAGCTCCTCCCAGCTGGCCCGGAGTCCACGGCAATTCCATTGAAGGAATATGCCCTCCAGGCCTAGCTCGGAGGAGACGCGGGGGCCCTCCTCGAATTGAAGACCCTCACGGGAATGGCCGTACGCTTCCCGGGGGCAGAACCCCGGGCGCTGTTGGCCGGACAAAGCGCTGAAAGCGCTGTCGCCTTCGAGGACTTATTGGGGGAGGTTGGGCTCGCCATGCGAGTCTTTTCCTCCCTCCGCCTCGAAACTTTAGGCGGGCGTTGCGGCTTCGGAGGCGGGGGGCCCTCTTTTCGAGGAACCACCGTCTCCGAGCCACTCGCTCCACCTCGGGGCGTGGGCAAAGGGGCCGAAGCTCCTTTGTTGCTGTCCTCCTTTCGGGGAACAGCTTTAGGAACCCCGGAAGATGGCCTAGCGACCATCTTCAGGGGTGTTGCCTCCTGTGAGTCTAACGACTCGGTGGAGGCGCGTGGCCGTTTCGCTTTACGCGAAACGGTCACGCTGGGGGAAGAGGGGGGAGCCCTGGTTTTAGCCGGGGCAGGGTATGAACCCTTTTTGCCGCCAGCTTTACCAGGGGAGCGCCCAGGTTGGGTAGAGCCCACAGAAGGGCTCCGAATGGGCGCGGAAACAACCGTGCTCGTTGGCCTGGATGGGCCAGGAGCAGAGGGTGCCTTTCTAACTATTGAGGCATATGACGTCCCAGGCAGAGCCGGGCGCGCCAGGACCAAGTCCTTTGCCTCGCGGATTGAGAGTCGATCCTGGGCCTGAACGGCCAGGATTTCTTTCTCAAGGAGATATGCACCACATTGCTTCGAAGAAGCAGGGTGCGGCTCTCCGCAATTGACACACTTGGCCACACACGATTTGGACTTATCGTGTGCGACCTTGGAGCAATTTACACAGACTTCGGGTGACCCCGATTTTGCACGTCTACATGATCGATTCGTATGGCCGAAGCGGTGGCAGTAATAGCACCGCCGCGGCAGTGGCACGAATGCCTTCACGCGGTAGCGGTACCAACCGGCACGCACCGACTCAGGGAGCTTGTCACAGTCGAACGTGACGAAGAGTGTAGGGGTGGGTCTCGAGGCCCCTCCCTGTTTTCTCATCACACGTTCGACCTTGACCGCCCCATGGTCGGCCAGCTCTAGGGTGATGTCCTCAATGGAGTAGTCAACGAGTTCCCTCGCATAAACTACTCCTTTCACAAAGTTCATGGTAGAGTGCGGCGTCACACTCACCGGGGTGCCATGAAGTGTCCGAAGAGCACTTATCTTGGCCGCCTCGGCGGGATTCGCCGCATTCGCCAGAAGGCTCCCGTCCGAGAAACGGGTTACCTTCGGCTCTCTACCAATTGCACTAGCTAATCCTCTCCTCTGATGGATCATGTTGCCCTTGGACAACATGGTGCCATCAGTGGAGCGAATAACGAGGAAGCGTTAGAAGCCAGCGGGCTCGAAAACGCCAGGTAACCTCTGAATCAGGGGCCCCGATGTCATCGAGGCTCCGCCCTGTGCATTCTTGGTCTTAGTCGTAGTCATGGGCTCCGCACACGAGGGGGTAGAGGGGCCGGATGTGCCGATCTTGGCTTGGTCGCCTACCAAAGTGGCAGCAGACCCATCCGTCCCCGCAGCCCCCGCGGATGGAGAGGAGCCCCGAGTCTTCTTCGTCTTTTGAGTCTTTTTAGTCTTTTTCTTTTTAGGAGAGGAGGGCGGGGAATGAACCCGCTTTTCACCTCCGCCGGCAGAAGTCCCCAGGCCAGATGGACCAGCCTCAGCCAGGTCCCTCTCCGAAATGGAGAAGGTCCTGGTTGTCGTAGGGGCACCTGTCGGAGGAGATCCCTCCCCTCCTTCTACTGCCTCGGAGCCCTCAGCCATTTGAGGAGGACCTTGCATAGGGGCGGATTCGGGTTCGGTGCTTGGCGCCGAGCCCGAATTCCCCCCCATGGAAGGCCCTACCGTCTGGGGCTGGGTCTCCTCAAGGACCATGTCTATCACAGGAGGGGCCTCCAGTTGGCCATCCCCTCCCAGGACATCGCAGGTCCCCTTGGCAGTATTGTCACTAGTCAGGTGGTGTGGGGAGGCACAGGCCTTGACCCCAGCAAGGTTCAAAATTCTTGCCAGCAGGTCTTTTGAGGGAAGCGACCGAAGGGGCCTGGCTTCCCTCTCCCCCCTAAGGGGGTTTGCCCTACCGAGCCGCTTGCACGAGGGGCGGTCGGCAATGGGCTGCCTGCTGGCTTTCTTGGCAGTCCCCTTAGAAAGCAAAGGAGGGACTGCCGCTGGAGATAGGGAGGTGCCCGAAAGCACCTCCAGAGAAGGGGGTGAGGGGGAGTCCCCTACACCCGTAGGCGTAGGAGAGGAGTAAGCCTCCTCTCCGGTTAAAGAATTATGGAGGGTCCCTTGCGCAAGCACAAGGGGGGGGACCTCCATTTTCTCGGTGGAGCTGCCCGAGGGCGGCTCCGTAGATGTTTTTGGGGAAGTTGGGGGTTGGGGTTTTTGTTTTTTTTCATACATGGGCATGGTGACCCTCTTTTGATTACGGGACGCAATAGCTCATCACCTCTCGCAGTTTCCCGCACTGCGAGAGGTGCTTACAAGCCCAGCAGAGCCAGGCGCCGCCATTCGGGACCACCCCTCCCGCCTGGTGGCCTGGCAGTCCTTCGGCATGGCGGCTCCACCTTGGACACGGCGTAAAAAATATAGGTTGTGAAGAGGAGAGGAAAAGGGATGTGAGGAAGATGTGGGTGGGGATGAAGCAGGTTGTTAAAAAAAAAACCATCCCGAACCGGAGCTGAGGGGTTAGGGAACAATGTCCCCTCCCCCCCTCAGCCCCGATCCGGGGTGGTTGGCTTGAGAAGAAGGTCAGCATTCTACCCTGTGAAATTAGAGGCTGACCAGAGAAAGTTGTGGGAGAGGTTGTATGAAAAGCGACGAGGTAGGGGAGAAATCGGGCTATCTGAAGGAAGGAAGAGAGGCTAAGCTGGGGCCGGACGGAGCGCTGGATCCCGTCAGCACGGCGGCCAGGATGGCAAATCGCCGCGCCCCTTACGGGGTTCCATTGAAGGAATATGCCCTCCAGGCCTAGCTCGAAGGAACCGTGGGGGCCCTCCTCGAATTGAAGACCCTCACGGAAATGGCCGTACGCTTCCCGGGGGCAGAACCCCGGGCGCTGTTGGCCGGACAAAGCGCTGAAGGCGCTGTCGCCTTCGAGGACTTATTGGGGGAGGTTGGGCTCACCATGCGAGTCTTTTCCTCCCTCCGCCTCGAAACTTTATGCGGGCGTTGCGGCTTCGGAGGCGACGGGGCCCTCTTTTCGAGGAACCACAGTCTCCGAGCCACCTCGGGGCGTGGGCGAAGGAGCCGAATCTCCTTTGTTGCTGTCCTCCTTTCGGAGGACAGCTTTAGGAACCCCGGAAGATGGCCTAGCGACCATCTTCAGGGGTGTTGCCTCCTTTGAGTCTAACGACTCGGTGGAGGCGCGTGGCCGTTTCGTCTTACGGGAAACGGTCACGCTGAAGGAAGAGGGGGAAGCCCTGGTTTTAGCCGTGGCTGGGTGTGAACCCTTTTTGCCGCCAGCTTTACCAGGAGAGCGCCCGGGTTGAGTAGAGCCGGCAGAAGGGCTCCGAATGGGCACGGAAACAACCGTGCTCGTTGGCCTGGATGGGCCAGGAGCAGAGGGTGCCATTCTAACTATTGAGGCATATGACGTGCCAGGCAGAGCTGGGCGCGCCAGGACCAAGTCCTTAGCCTCGCGGAATGAGAGTCGATCCTAGGCCTGAACAGCCACATTTCTTTCTCAAGGAGATAAGCACCACATTGCTTGGAAGAAGCGGGGTGCGGCTCTCCGCAATTGACACACTTGGCCACACACGATTTGGACTTATCGTGTGCGGCCTTGGAGCAATTTACACAAACTTCGGGTTACCCCGACTTTGCACATCTACAAGAATGATTTGTATGGCCGAAGCGGTGACAGTAATAGCACCGCCGTGTCAATGGGACGAATGCCTTCATGCGGTAGCGGTACCAACCGGCACGCACCGACTCAGAGAGCTTGTCACAGTCAAACGTGATGAAGAGTCTAGGGGTAGGTCTCGAGGCCCCTCCCTGTTTTCTCATCACACGTTCCACCTTGACCGCCCCATGGTCGGCCAGCTCTAAGGTTATGTCCTCTATGGAGTAGTCAATGAATTCGCTCGCATAAACTACTCCTTTCACAAAGTTCATGGTAGAGTGCGGCGTCACACTCACTGGGGTGCCATGAAGTGTCTGAAGAGCACTTATCTTGGCCGCCTTGGCGGGATTCGCCACATTCGCCAGAAGGCTCCCATCCGAGAAACGGGTCACCTTCGGCTCTCTACCAATTACACTAGCTAATCCTCTCTTCTGATGGATTATGTTGCCCTTGGCCAACAGGCTCCCAGTGGAAGAATGACAAGGAAGCGTTTGAAGCCCGCGGGCTCGAAAACGCCAGGTAACCTCTGAATCAGGGGCCCCGATGTCATCGAGGCTCCGCCCTGTCCGCTTTTATTCTTAGTCAGGGGCTCCGCAACCGGGGGGGGGGGGCAGAGGGGCCGGATGTGCTGATCTTGGCTTGGTTGCTTGCCAGAGTGGTAGCAGACCCATCCGTCCCCGCAGATGGAGAGGAGCCCTGAGTCTTCTTTGTCTTTTTGGTCTTAGTCTTTTTCATTTTTGGAGAGGAGGGCGGGGAATGAACCCGCTTCTCACCTCCGCCGCCGGCAGAAGCCCCTAGGCCAGATGGACTGGCCTCAGCCATGTCCTTCTCCGAAATGGAGAAGGTCCTGTTGGTTGCATCGGCACCAGTCGGAGGAGATCCCTCCGTTCCTTGTACTGCCTCAGAAACCCTAACCGTTTCAGGAGGACCTTGCATAGGGGCAGATTTGGGTTCGGTGTTTGGCGCCGAGCCCGGATTCCCCCCCATGGAAGGCCCTACCTTCTGAGGGACTGCTGCTGAAAAAATGGAGGTGCCGGAAAGCAGCTCCAGAGAAGGGGGTGAGGAGGATTCCCCTACACCCGTAGGCATAGGAGAAGATTAAGCCTCCTCTCTGGTTAAAGAAGTATGGAGGGTCCCCTGCGCAAGCACAATGGGGGGAACCTCCATTTTTCGGTGGAGCTGCCCGAGGGCGGCTCCGTCAATGGAACAGGGAAAGTTGAGGGTTGGGGTTTTTTTGTTTGTTCATCTATGAGCATGGTGACTCTATTTGTTTCACGGGATGCAATCGCTCATCACCTCTCACAGTTGCCCACACTGCAAGAGGTGCTTACAGGCCTGGCAGAGCCAGGCGCCGCCATTTGGCACCACCCCTCCCGCCTGGTGGCCTGGCAGTCCATCGCCATGGCGGCTCCACCTTAGACGCGGCGTAAAAAGATAGATTGTGAAGAGTAGAGGAAAAGGGATGTGAGGAAGGTATGGGTGGGGATGAAGCAGATTGTTAAAAAAAAAACATACCGAACCGGAGCTCAGGGGTTAGGGAACGTTGTCCCCTCCCCCCCCCCCCCAGCCCTGATCCAAAACGGTTGGCTTGAGAAGAAGGTCAGCATCTACCCTGTGAAATTAGAGGATGACCAGAGAAAGTTGTGGGAGAGGTTGTATGAAAAGAGAGGAAACAAGTGTTTTGAAGGAAGGAGAAGAGGCTAAGCTGGGGTCGGACAGGGTGCTGAGTTCCGTCAGCACGGCGGCCAGGATGGCAAATCGCCGCGCCTCTTATGGGGGGGCTCATCTGGGTGTGAATAGAAATTGAACAGAAAGTATAAATTCTATTCGTAAGATGGACACCAGCTGCAACTGCTTGAAGAGTAGTTCACAGAATTGAAGGTGTGCACAAGTGGTTAGTGCTCACCAGGAGCGAGACACCCCATCAGGGATTGGTAGAGAATTAAAAGAGGTGAAATGATGAAACTTGGGGAAAGGGAGTTTCCTAAGTTTGGTTTCCTGCAAGCATAAAACACAAGGTAATATTTTAGATACTAAAGAGGAGAATTCCTCCCATTTGGGAAGGGTCCCCCAACAGTTCCATTGAAGAATTACTGCCAACACTCAGACCACTGAGAGACCACGATTGAGATAGTGAGGGGGGCGGAGGAGCCCTCATGAACAGATGCTGTGTGAGAAGAACCCATCATGGGCATTATAGTAATCTCTGAATGTGAGGCAAACCCTGATTTAGATGGGCAGAGGCTAGTATTCTGGGAGCTAGAGTTTGTTTCAAGAGACCAGAGTTAGTGGGTCATGACCTGGAAGAAAGGGCAGACACAAAAGAGATTTGAGGGTAATGTTACTCCCAGTGTGGGGAGGATCATCATTCTGAATGGAGGGTGTGTAACCTACGTCTGAAAAGAGGTCGGAAGTCGTAGTTCCAGAGAGTTTCAAGGAAATAGGGCTAACATGAAAGGGAGATGGGGTATGGTCCTGGTCAGAAAGTAGTGGTATGGGTAAAGGTGACTTG
The DNA here is from genome assembly GCA_963969495.1 of Ceratothoa steindachneri. Taxonomy (NCBI): domain Eukaryota; kingdom Metazoa; phylum Arthropoda; class Malacostraca; order Isopoda; family Cymothoidae; genus Ceratothoa; species Ceratothoa steindachneri. Next base: position 12,709,572 of record OZ018339.1, read on the forward strand.
GATGTATCATTGTTGCAGTTCCGATTGGGTCAGCGGAACATAAAATGATAGAGCGAGTTGTTCAAATGGTTTCTTGGCTGGGGCTAAATCCAGCCCAAATGACAACTCAGGGAAGGAGTATTCAGAAAGGAAATAGGAAAAAAGATAGAAGAGTGAAAAGGAAAAAAAAAGACGAACGGTTCAGTGTTCAAGGTTATGCAAAACTGGAGAAATCAGGGAACCAAGAGGCAGAAGCTTAAGAATTTTAGCAATTGGGTTACTAATAACAACAAGGTTATAAGAATAGATTTATTTAAGAACTAACTACTATACAAAAGAATATTTACAATTGGAGCAACACCAGAGATTTTTCAGTCTTGGATTGGAATAAGTCCGAGAATGGGACAATTGGAGATTTTTCGATCAAAGAATGGGATCAGTCCAGGAATGGAACAATTTTTGCGTCCAAGATTGGCACCTAAAATTAGTTTTTATTAAGATATAAATATGACAGATTTTCCAAAAGAAAAAATTTAATTAGTAAACAAATTAGAAATCTATAAATTTAGTAATATAATAATGTAAATCTATCGCTATAAATTATAATAAATATAAGTTGACCTTAGGCTTATTAATTTACAACTAATAGAAAACCTTACAAGGAGGTGAGGAAACCTCCAAAGGCGTGGAAACATAGTCAACAAAATTTTAACTAAATTAAAAGTTATCACAAATTTAAATAATCTAAATTTTCTAACAGGTAAAATAATATAGGTAAATAATAAAATAGATAAGGAAGTTCAAAATTAGCAAATAATACAGGATCTCTCTTACCTCTTTTCTGAGGGTCCTCACAGATTTAGTGTTAGATCTTAATTTAGTTTATTTGGAATATTTTAATACAATTATAGGTAACTATTGGATATCTTCTCTGAAATTTATTATTATATAAATATAATAAAGAGAAAAAGAATGTCCTATTACATTGTTACCTTCTAGGAGTGAGGATATATCACCTGAGAGGAAGCTGGAAGTTTCAGTTACATATGTCAAAGGGACTGAAGTAGGGGAAAGGGAGTAAGGGATAGGGTGTACCTAAACTGAGGTAGAGAGTTTTTATTGAGGTAGATTCCCTACCCTTTTTGGAAGTTAGCTTTATAGAGGGAGGGCAAGAGTTGGGAGAGGCTTTAAGCTTCGGCCAGAAGTCCTCAGTCATGATGACATCAGATCAGGGTACCTCAGTAGATTTGATATAGGCTTGAATGTGATCCAGTCTCTGGAGCAGCATCCAGGGCTCGGGCATGCTTTGCTGGCGCGAGTTCAATAAGAAGGGGAGAGGAAGTGGGTATACTAGGGGACCAGATTTGGGTTTGGGTAGAAGAGGACAATACAGAGGAGGGTGGTACTGCATCCCAGGTTGATGGCTGAAGATATGTATTAATGTAAGGGATACATGCGTGAGCAGGACAAGAGTCCACTGCCCTGTGTAGGACATGACCTGGGAGAGAGGAATTTCTCCCAGACTAATCGACGGGCTCCCCGCATATCCACCATAACAGAATCATGGACAGCTAAGACCTCTTTTTCAAAGAGAAATATGCGACACTTCAAGGAAGAAGCACTATGGGAGTCTCCACAGTTGGTACAGTGGCGAGGATGGTTGCAGGAATAACCGTGGTAGGCCTACACACAATCCACGCATACATAGGATTAGATGTATAGGGTTTGACTTGAATTCATAGGTAACCCACCTAAAATCTACATTGGGAGATCCCGATGATCAAACATCAGGAACATTGTAGGTGTGTTCACCCAGATCCCACCAATGGTTCACTGTGGTCTAAGAATATCAATAATCCGCTGGCTAGCCAGCTTTGACTGGAGCATCGGTCATAGTCCATTAGTTCATTAGAATGGATAACACCCTTCAACGTGTTGAAGATTGGGTGGCATAAGACAGCAATTTCAGAGTTAGCAACGGTCTTGAAGGCTTGTATGGAATCATGTTGGAGGCGTGAAGTGACCTTCATCGAAGTCCTCACTGACATAAAAAATATTAAGTTTTGATAGTGGAATGTCCGATTTCGTTCTAAGGACCAAAAAGCGATGGTAGTCCAACTCAGTGTCTACCTCTTAGGAAAACAGATTTGCTATGAGAAAGCAAGAAAAACTGGAACAAGATCCAGGAGCACAAGGAGCAGCCATCGAAAACTTCTGCAAAGTAGTTTTTGGTTTAATTTTCCCCATATACTACTATGTTAATTAGAGGGGGAGGGGGGCAGTCTTGTGCAGAGCAGAACCCACATAGGCAGCCGCAGCACCCAATGCGCACCTTCAAAGGGAAGGGCCTGTGCACTCCACAACCAGCACCATCAGTTTAACAAACAGGTGGCTGCCTTTGAGATTTTCCCTTCAGGGGCAGAAAGACCATCTTGCTAGGCAGCTATGGTTCGGGCACCCACAACATCCAACTCAGCATGGTTCAGCCATGGAATGACAGCCCGGTGAGACAGGACTGGTATACTGAGACTCAAAAAAATCCTAACTTAAACCTAGAACATGCACTAGCACCCACACATTCATTCAGTCATACACTACAAAGGACCATACAGATACATTCAGGTGCAATCAATCACAATTGAGAAAGTAAAAAGGCGAAGGAGATAGAGGGCAACATGAGGAGACCATGAATAACAAAAATGAGACCATAAAAAAAGGTTGACTGTTCGATCCATGTTTATTTTCATCACGCAAGTCAAAAAAACTCTTCCTTGATCTTTTTAGATAAACTTTCTTCACAATCAGCCTTAAATCATATTAAAATTATATTATTTAAAACTTTAAACAATTGAAAATAACTAAATAACTATGGGCAATATCACCTTTTTATTATCAAATTCACCAATGTGTTGATCTTCACATAATTCTTCTTTGATTGTCATCTCAACAGAAGAATCCTGTAATAAGTAAAAATTAAAATAGTCAAATATAGCCCCCATTCTCTTTCCTTCAAGTACCAGCCTAGGAGGCAAAGCTGTGTTTTTTTTAAACTCTAGCTACCGTGTAGGGCAAGAGTAAAAGTTAAAGAGTGATGGATCATTCCTAAGTGGATAGATATGACACAGTCACCCCACCCAGATGCAATCCTGCAGTGGGATCACCCCATTTGCATGTATTCCAGATGAGGTCAATTTACAATGAAACTTCCACTTCCTAACTGTTGCATGGGTTGCTACCACAGCCTCACAGAAAGCACAGCCCCACTTAATTGTAGCAATATTGGCAGGGACTTCAGCTTAAAAAGGAAGGAATATTCTAGAAATAAGTTAATGCACAGAAGGAAAGGGGAATGCACCAGCTTTCCCAGGTCTAGTCAAGGAGTTGAGTCACCCCTCCTTCACTATTTGCAATTGGGCTGAGAGGATGTGCAGTTTCCCTTGATACTGGGATGTACAGTCAAAATAGTGTACCCCCTGCAGAGACTCAGAGCAGGAAGCTGTGCTTGTCATCCATATTTTCCCTATAGTAGGGGTGGTACCCCCAGCTACACCATTTACCCTTCTGCAGGTTGTGAAAATAAAGAGAAGATAATCATAGAAAAAGTGGGTGCATAGAATGAAAAGAGGGACTGCAGCAGCTTCTCTTGGCCCTGCATTTGGGCTAGGGGTCTTTCTGCTTCTCCAGGTATCAGATACCTACCCACTGTGGGGTAGAGTTAATAGATAAGAACAGTATAGAGTTCAATCATTAAAAGAATGCCCCTTCAGCATTTAAGGAGACTTTTTTACCAGGTTAATACATTAACACAAACTCCTCTATGCCGGTTGTCTCTGGACATGTGGAAAGCAACAACCATTTGTGTTAAGCATGCAAATAACCTCATGCAATTTTTGTTGAAAGCCTATGTACAAGTGAAAAGAAATCAATTCCCTCTTAGTTTAGAATGGGCAAAGGAAATTAATTGAGGTTAATAATGTTAAAGGAATTTTCATTAGTCATTGATTTTACTTTGGAGAATAACAGCAAAGTGAAACATTTTTATTAAATTCTTTTGCAGAAATCACAATGATATCAGATATTATATTCAGGTCATTTGTGTTTTTGCTTGTTTGGTTTAATCAATCCTAGCATTTAAAATGAAAAACAACCTAACGGTGCTTTTGCATCACTGGCAGAAACTATCTTTACAAAATTCAGCTCGCATACGTTTGGTGAAACGTTCGATCATTTGTACAATTTATTATATCGGCAGTCAGTTTAAAAATAGTCACGAGGATAGGAAGTAGATATTTCCTTCCTAAGACCCAACTGAATGCCACATGGTATTTAGCATAGGAAAGGATGTTCTGTTCAAGCAAAGATTTAAAAAAAATTCCTTTGCTATGTAGGTATGTGTGGTATCATTTTCACTTGTTAATTTGTGAGATTCCTTACTTTGTAGAGAATTATATTATTTAATTGATAGAGTTTACAATTTGGTTTCTTATTTTTAGAAGGGGGAGAACTTATTGGTTTTCAATTGAGGGGCAAAGATTCTGTTATATATGGGAGAGAGAGCTAAGGTAGTGGAGAATATTAGGAAGCTCTTAGACCCTAAGTAATTTAGTTGTGGAAACAACATTCTAGATTATTCTAATTCTTAAATAAAAGCAATAAGGAGATATGACAAATTTTGATATTATGCCAGGATGAATAGTTGAAGTGGAGGCCAAATTTACATAAGTATAATTTAAAGATTAACTCAGTTGAGATGATTTGGTGGTAAAGTTCTTACATTTATCGGTTATCAAATAAAAATGCAATCATAATATCTATGAGAGAAATCTACAAGGTAAAAATATAGAATATTGTTATAATTTTTAGGGTAGAACATTCAGCAATAGTAGAGCAAAGTCATTTTGACAAAAAGGAAGAGGAAATTAATGAGAGGAATAAATAATCTAGCCTTGTTTAAATACACATATTAAATGGCTAAAAAAAAATCACTCACCACTTTATTATCCAATATCTTATCAGCAAATAAATTCTTTTGATTAGCTATGTCAATATCCATAATTTCTTCAAGATTTCAACCTGAATATTCTATAAGTTCACTATAAGTTCATGTGGATAAACTTTCATATACTAAACTAATTAAATTTCTGTATATAATATTTTTTCAGCTTTCCTGTTTTGAAAAAAAAACCTTAAGGGAAAAAATATTAAGTTTGATTAAGCCATCAAGAATTATGAGTATACTTTGTGAAGCAGATCCAAAACAAGAAAATAAAATACCAAACACTATATTTTCCTGAAAATACTCTTAAGTTCCATCAAAATTGCATTTGCACTCAACAGTTTTATGTTTCATTTCATACTTAAAAGAAAATCTAAGGAAAGAAATATGAATTTTAAAAGAGGATTCAGCCAAAGCTAAAGAATAATGAGTACAAATGCAGAAAACAATTAAATAAAATATTAATCAGGAAGAGATCTTCAGCCAGTGTAGTAGTAATCCAGCTTGGGATGAAGAAGATGAAGATAGAGGGCAATCCGGGTAGGGGACTTGATAGCCTTATCATGCCTCCCATTCATCTTTGTCTCTTCCTACAGGCAAATGATTTGGTATTAAAAGACATTTGAGAGTGTTATTGTTTAGATTAAAAGTGAATACATGTTCAGTGATATTACTTAAGTGAGGAAGGTGTGCGAATTGGAAGTTAGAGAGAAGAGCAAGCTGGACAGTCATCTAAGTAAGAGTAAGTGTGTATGTATGTTGGCGTTAATGATGTTTGAGTATGGCAGTGAATCTGTGACTAAAGATGCCTTCTCCTTTCCAGCTCCTTGGTACCGGTTATTCCAGCATCATATCTGACTTTGAAAGGTGGCGGCAGCCAGCCTTGTCCCTCACTCATTCCTGTGAGTGAGAAAGGAACATTTTAAAATGTGGGTCATTGGAACTTGCAGCTCCTACTCTCCACTGCAGTAATTGCAACTAGCAATTCCAAGTCTCAAACAAAGTTGGAATCCATGCATCCCAGTTCCCTGACCACGGAACACACCAAGGAATTCCTAGAAGAGAGCAGGCCCACCTTCCTTTCCCTCATTTGTCTCGCCCCCTTACATTTGTGTGATTGGATCCAATGTATATTTATTTTTTGATGGATTTATTTATATTTTGGTGGCCAATATTTATTTGTTTTTTATTTTGGCATGATTCCTAAATTGTGTTGGCTAATATTTAGTTGTAAGGCTCTATATATACTTAACATTTGGTTACTGTACATAATACATATTTTTTTTGTGATCTATACTTCTGCATTGGCTGATATATGTTGTAAAGCCTTATATATATACTTGATTTTTTTGTTAGTATTTATACTATACAATAATGCGCCCATTTGGGGTTTGCTATTAGTCTGTTGTCATTTTTGTATCAGGTTAATAAAGTAATAATTAGATTAACTCCTCATTATCCTCCCCTCAGGGTGGCAAGCAGCAGTGTTTCTGAAGGAAGTCTAGAGCCTGCTGCCACAAGAGGACTTGATCGATTTGTTGCAGCTTTAGTTCATCACAAAGATATTGCAAGCATCAAAGAAAGTGATTTACCATCTCTGCTGTGTGGCATGAAGCATATATCTTGCATAAAAACAGGCTGATGTACTCTTAATGTGTGGAGAGAGGAGATGACATGTTCCTGAAGCAGATCCATTTATACTGCACCATTTAAAATGCCATATTAATGGACTTTTTTCTTTACAACACTCATCTGGTACTAACAATGGCACAAGAGCTCATATTAAAATTTCAGCTTAGTACTAGGCTGAAACAAACAAAACCTGACCCTCTCCTGTGACTTGGAGCCATCTACGTACACTGGCACAGATGCAGCATGACACGAAGTATGCTCCAAAAAGGTTGAATACAATACACCCAGCAGTATAGAAAATGGGAGCAGAGGTGTGATGATGAATAGTCAAAGGTGGTACCCTCTAGAGTAGTATTGTGGAGGAAACAGAGAAGTTTCCTAGCCTTAAAACCCAGAGGGCAAAGGGTATAACTGTAACTCTCAGTGGCATAGGCACCCTTGAAGTTGGGCATGGTTGCAGTGAGTACCATTGGTGATGAGGTATACATTGGGCCCTGGTTGAGTACAAGCATATAATGCAATGTGCATTTCACTGAGCGAGTGGAAGGCACCAGTTGTCAAACAGAAACAGCTGTAGTGGATTGAATTGCTTCCACAATACAAGCTCAGATGCAGATGGGTAGTCAAGCCTCAAATAAACAATGATTGGTAGAAAAGTATGGTGGTGGTCTGATCAGCACTTTGGGTGCTGAATATAATTTTTTTTTTAGGATCCCATCTAGCAATGCCCTACTTGGGCATAAGTCGCGTACTCACAACAGCCTAGTACTAGGCTACATTAAAATAACAATATATAAAACCAAACAAAAACAACAACAATAACAATAGAAAAAAGGAAAAGGGCAACAAGCAGGAAGCACGCTCCATCATCAAGGGAAGGCCCACAACATGCCGGCGCAGTGTAATGGGTCGAAAAATCTATCCTTTAACCCCAATCAATCCAATCTGCTTCCTACACTAATTCGGACGTGAGAAATCGAGGGAGAAATGAAATGGATTGGATATACAGTTGTGGTGGAGTAAATGTGAGTGTATGTGTGAAGGGCCATTCTCCCACCCCTTTCCCAATACCTTTTCCCTCCCTCAGTAAGAATGTGTGTATGAACAGAAATGTTTTTGTTTTTTGTTTTTTTATATAAATTGATTTTCATGTTTTGTATAAAATGTTTTCTCTCTTCCTCAGCTAAATGTTAAATATTATTTTGGAAAGACCACTCTAGTAAATTATAGATAAATATTACCTTCAAATTTGTAAAGAGTGGCGGAGAGAGTAGTGTTTGAGGTACACCAGAAGTTGTTGTGCATCCTGTTGGGACAGAAGGGCTGTTTTTTGTAGCCTTGAAGGGGCAACAAGATCACTATATATTATATCAAGCTCTGAGATGCCAGTTTGTTTTTGATAAGTCCTAGGCATTGTGCCCACTTGAGTGGCAGCTGGCAGGACTTCCTCCCTTTAGTACCATGTGAGGCCTTTTCTTTTTGTTGTTGTAGTTACAAATACTTTTGTTTGATTTTACATAGAATTGTTTTTTCGGATTGGTAGTTATGTTTTTTCTTTAGGTATAATAGTCTGAGCGTTTACATATATTATTTGATAATAATCATAAGATAGGATTAATTAAAAATCTCTATTAAATCACTTCTATGTCATCTCATTTTAATGTCATAAGATTACAACTTCTTAATCTATTTTCATATGATTCATTTCTTAAATCAGTAATCATTTTAGTAGTTCTTCTTGTACTTTTTCTATATTATATATGTCTTGTTGATCAGTAGGCCTCCACGCCTGTGAACAATATTCCGAAATAGGTCTGACTAAGCTTTTGTTAAAATTTATAATATTAAATTTTGACTTGTTGTCAATTGTTCTTTTTATTGTCCCCAGAACATAATTTGCTTTATAAACAATTTTGGCTATGTGCTCACTTGGTTTTAAAGTATTATTTACTATTTATTACACCTAAATCCTTTTCTGTAACAGCATTTTCAATATCTTCTTGTGCTAGGCTATATACAGCATTTACATTATTAAATCCTACATTTATAGTTTTACACTTTCTAATATTGAAAATCATCTGCCGATCCTCTGACCATTTATCAAGTTTTTTTAAGTCTTCCTGAAGCACTCTAATTTCCTTAGCATTTGAGCTAGTCCCGAAGATCTTTCGATCATCAGCAAATTTTTGAATATTTGATTTAATATTTTCGTCAATATCATTAATAAATACTAGGAATAATATCAGCCCCAATACTGAACCTTGCGGCACACCACTACTTATATTACTCCAAGCAAATTTTTGCCCTTGTATTACAACTCTTTGCCTTCTGAAAGTTAGCCATTCACCTATCCAACTCACTATTCCTTCTCCAAAACCATGACTCCTCAATTTGAGTAATAATCTCTGATGAGGCACTGTGGTGGAGCGAATGTGAGTGTGTGTAAAAGGGCCATTCTCCCACCCCTTTTCTCAGTACCCTCTCCCTCCCTCTGTAAGAATGTGTGTGTGAATGGGAATGGGTTTGGTTTTTGTTTGTTTGTTTTTTTATTGATTAGCATGTTATTATGAAATGTTTTTTATCTTTCCAGGCGCCATAATTTGGAAAGATAAAAGGGCAAGCACTTGTAAATTACCTCTGTAATTGAAGCTGACTAACTATTAATTATTATTATACCAAAGGCCATTAGTATAGGACAAGGGTTCCAGGCCATGTTATGTCCTATTTGATTGTGTATAAAATAGTTTAGCTTTAATGAAGGAGAGCTTATAAGAGCCACACAACTCTAACAAGGTTACCTATCTTAGTCCAAGCTCAGGGGCGCAATTTTTGAATACAAAAATTTTGTTGTAACACGTGAGCACATCTTTTGTTGTTCATTGACTGTAGTAACCCAAATTTTATTTGAGTTGTTTGATTTTTATTGTTCTTAGGATCAATTAATAATATTTATAAGTGGGACTTATTTATTTTTTCTGATTTCATATATATAGGATTTTTTTGTATTTTTTGTGAAAAGTAACGATATCTCCAATATAATCGCCCCTCTCTATTGTAGATATTTTGAACATTTTTTTGTAAGAAAAGGGACTGAATATACAATCCGTTTCATTCTCCCTCGATTTCTCACGTCCAGACAGTGTAGGAAGCGGGTTGGATCGAGTGGGATTAGAGATATATTTTCGTCCCGCTACATTTGGCGCCCGAAAGGGACGTGAGACTTCAAAACCAGGAGCGTGACGGGATTGGATTGCAGTCCATACCCAATTAGCGTGACAAGTAGTTTGATTGACTTTTCGCTCCTCCTATCTTTTTACTAACTTGGGAACAATGGCTGTAGCGGAAACTTTGAATGAAGAAGTAGTGCGATTGAGACTGGAGTTGAGAAAGAAAGAAGAGGAGTGTGAAATATTGCTGGGAATGATGGAGGGAATGGAGAATGAAATAAAAGGGATGAATGAAAAGACTGATAGGATGAAGAAGGAAATGGGAGACCGACAGGATCAGACGGACTGACGAAAGAAGGACCTATATAACATGATGACAGGGGCTGGACCAGCCCCAGGACCTACAACCCTGACCCCTGCTCCTACTGAAGGGACTCCGCTAAATGGAATGGATAGCAGTATAATTGACTCTAAAGAAGATACTGTGAGTGGTAGGAAAGGGGGTGAATGGAAGAGAGTGGAAAGTAAGAGAGGAAGTAAGCATGGTTCTAAGGTTAAGGATAGGAAGGCGAGAGGGAAGAGTGTGGATTCGCTATACTCAGATGTGGGAGAGAGTGACGATATGATTGGAATGAGTGAGACTGAGAGTAGCTCTTCGGAGAGTGAAGTGAATGTGGGGAAAGGAATTTTGATTAGGGAAGTGCCAAGGATTGATAAGTTTAGATTGCATGGGGGAAAGAGTATGGATGAGTTCTTCAGGGATTTTGAGCGGTACTGCAAGCTCAAGTACCCGCAGAACAAGGGTCACTGGAAGAGTGTTCTGGGAGATTGTTTGGGTGGGAAATTGTTGGAGTTCTTGCGAGTGATAACGAGTGTGGGAGAGCCAAAGTACGATGTAGTGAAGAAGCGGATGATTGGACAGGTGAAACGAATGAAGGAGTGTGAAATATAAGAGAGTGAATGAATTTGAGAAGGCGCGTATGGGTAAGAATGAAGGGGTGAATATGTATGCACATAGGCTTGAGAGTATGGCAAGAACGAGGTATGGTGATGATGATGTAAATGAATGTAAACTACTCATGAGGAAGTTTTTGGACATGATCCCGCGAAAGGTGAGTGAATGGCTCAGTGGAAAGAGAAAGGAGAGAGTGAGACTGACAGGTGAACAGTTGATGTGGGAGGATGTGTTGGAACTGTTAGAAGATGGAGGATTTGATAATGAAAGCGATCTAGAAGAGGATGGATGGTACAGTGTGAATGTTGGGGGTAAGAAGCCCAGGAGCTTTCATCCACCCCAGCAGATTGTCAGTTACAGGGATGCCCTGAAGGCTGCACCAGCTGGAGTGATGTCGAACTTCCTGGTCCGGCAGAATGGATGGGTAAATGGAGGGTGGTCGAATGGAAGGGGGCAGATGAATTTCAAGCGTGGGAATGGATATATGAGAGAAACCAAGGTATGTCCCAGCAAATGAGAGACCGAATGGTGGGAGAAAGATTGTGGAATGTCGTCGGTGTGGAAGGAAAGGTCATATGTTGGCAGAATATAGGTGGAAATCTGGTGCATGTTTTGGGTGTGGTAAGAAAGGGCATATGATAAAGGATTGCCAGGAAAGTGTGAAAGAGTGCTTCGAGTGTAAAGAAATAGGCCATTTGAAGAAAGATTGTCCGAGGTTGAATGGTGGAGCAACTGGTGGGGAAAGTATGAAATATGCATGTGGTAATTGTGGAAAGGCTGGTCATTATGCAAGGATGTGTCGTGATGAGAGGAAGGTATGTAGCTATTGTACTGTAGCAGGCCAAAAAAATTAGACTAACCCCAATCGATCCAACCCGCTTCCTACACTAATCCGGACATGAGAAATCGAAGGAGAATGAAACGGATTGTATGTACAGTCCTTTACTCCCCCCAAAAAAACAATATTTACAAAAAATATGGGTAAATATCCACCCAATGAGCCTATTTATTTATATACTAAAACAATCCTATCTTGGAACCCAATCAATCAAAAAAATATATATTAATACTAAGAGTCAGCATATACAAAAGGGGACAAGCAAAACAAGAGAGAACAAAAAGAGGAGTTTTCTTACGTGGTACCACGGTTTACGATTTGCCGGCCTCCCCGGGGGAAAATCTTGTCGGCAGTCACTCTTGTGACAAAATTGGGTATGCGGAGCTCAGTTTTCTTTAAGATCCAGTCAAGTACTATTAGAAGACTTCTTATATCTTCTTTAAATATCTCCAAAATATTTTTGTTAAAGTCGCTCTTGCAAAATGCAGGCAATGTTTTTGTTTGTTTTGTTCTTTTTTTCTTCTTTTTTTTTTATTCTGGTACTTGAATGCTGTCTCATAAAATCTTTAACATTTAGTAGATAATAAAAAAAACATGAGATGTTAAATAACCTTATTCATATAACATGAAATCAAATACATATGTACAAAAGAAAATATAATAGAAAACCCATTCCCACTCACACACACATTCTTACAGAAGGAGGGCGAGTGTATTGGGAAAAAGGGTGGGAGAATGGCCCCTTCACACACTCACATTCGCTCCACCACACCCCTCCTACCTTAAGCCATTCGACCACAGTCACTCACAATACACTCTCAATCCTTACTCACAGTACCCTTTATACTCAATCACATCCTTCTGCACCCATTCGCACTCGTCTACTGGTCCCTGGCTACGCGTAGCAATCAGTCGGGGTTGTTCATCAGTCTTCCTGTCAGTCTCATCATCACTATTAATCATCTCGTCAACCATACTCTTAGCCCTCATTACCAGTTCTCCCATCTCATGACAAAATTCTTTCATACTCTTCCGTTTAGAACCTTCACTCTTCATAGGCCCATTCATCAGCTCCTCACTCACAGCTCTCATCCAACTCAAGGTACACTCTTGCGAAACAGACAGGTCAGTCACATCCCCCGTATTCTCAACAGGCATACCAGAAACTCCTTCGACTGGTTCCCACCAGAAACCTGAAAAATCAGCCACTTCATCATTCACTACATCAAATTCGCACCTACTGTTACCATTCGTAAAACCCGAAAAATCAGCCACACTAGGTTCATTCTGCCCAAACACACTATCATTCATACTGTTCCCAAAACCAGAAAAATCAGGCACAGGCAGCTCACTCACTCGTCTACTTATACTAGCCAAATCACTCACCTGTTTACGCAAAAACTCAATCTCCATTTCAAGATCCCCCATACCAGAAAGACTGCTCAGAGTTACTTTCATTCGTACTTGCATTCTTCCTTTCACTCTTCTTTGTACGCTTTCTACTCCTTGAGACTGAGACTAGCTCTTTCCCAGACATCCATACTATCACATTCAATCTCATCATCATGCACTTTACCTCTCTCTCTACACAGTTCATACACTGGATGACTCACCAGGTAGTCAGGAGGTTCTCTCCATCTCCTTAACTGACTCTGATGAGCCAGCACTCTCTCAGTCATACCGTCATTCAAACTCTCCAAAACATATGTCACCCCATTTTCCCAAACTCTCACAACTCTATAAGGTCCATCAAACTTCTCACTCATCTTTGACAAATTCAACCTACCCTTCACTTCTTTCACCTTCAATACTTTTGCACCTAATTCAAATGAACGGAACCTTTCATGTGCCTCACGCCATACACTCTGCTCACTTTCACTCAAACGAAACCTATCTTTCACTCGCCTTTCAAAATTCATCACAAACTGACATGGGGACATTCCAGTTGCGCTATGCACAGTTGAATTATACGCCCACAACACTCTCCCCAGACATACATCCCAGTCATTTACTGTCGTACTTGAGCATTCTCAACATCTCACACAAGGTTCTTATAGTACGTTCAGCCAATCCATTTGAAGACGGTACATACGGAGTTGTTCTCACATGCTCCACACCATTCTCTCTCAACATTTGCTCAAACACTTCTCCTACAAATTCAGGCCCATTATACCTCAGACATCTTCTAGGCTTCCATACACACAGGAAAAAACAACTGCTCAACCACACGCGCAACAGTCACACTCCTTTTATCTCTCACAGGCGCTGCATACACAAACTTACTTTTATGATCAACCATCACAACCATACCAAAATTCCCAGCACTCGTACGCGGCAAAGACACACAATCAATCAGTACCAATTCAAACGGTTCTTTCGCATCAACTTTCAACATCAGTGGTTTCACTTGCACACCTCGCTTCTGACACCTTTCACACGTAGTTGCAACATCATTCACAACAGTTCTCAGAAACGGATGGAACACACGCTCCTTCATACACTCCCACAGCTTAAACTTACCCATATGCCCATAATTATCATGCACAAACTTCACCAGACCAATCATACCAACTAAGGACATCACAGGTATATGCATATCATCACCACCCTTCACATGCCTCACAAAATATACAACATCTATACAAACAATAAAATCCTTAGCATACCTTTTAAAATCACTTAAACACTCTGGCCATTCATTCAAATCAACACGCGTCATTACACACCTCTTCAACTCACTAACAAAAGGACACATCTCTTGCATCTCTAGAATATCATCATCACTTAAAATCTCATTCTCATCATCCATGACCAACTCAATCATGCCACAAAATTTGACAACATTCTTTGCACACTCATTCAACTTCATCACCTCACATTCACCTTTCATAAGACGATCCTTATCAGCATCCAAAGACAAATCATTCAATCTCATAAAGTCTACACCAAGCAAGAAACAACACGGCATTTGCTCATCTTTCAGAATCACAAAGTCATGCTTCACATTCACACCATTACCCAAACTCACTTTTAGACTAACCTGTTCCCATGCCACTATCATTCTATTCCCAAATCCACTTATCCGTAACTTCACAGGTTTATGCTCGCAACATCTAAACTCTTCATACTTACTCAGAATATTCTCATTCACTAAAGACACCTGCGCTCCAGTATCAATCAAACCACAGAACAACTTTCACCAACTTTCACTCTCGCTTCTATCATATCAGGTCCACCATGTTCGCAATACACAGAAGGAACAAGCACACCAACATCAGCACTGATATCCACACTGTCATTAACTCCCATATCATCACTCACCACACAACGCTCATCTTCATCCAGACAATCATTCTTCTCTCTTATATACGAACACTTTTCAATCACCCAATTGTAGTGCACACTGCTCAAACATTGCAGATGTACCACATTAGGATTCAAACCCTTCATCTTCTCATCCTTGTACACAATCGGCCTCTCACCACCAAAGTGCACATAAACAATCACTCCATACAAACTACTCACTACAATCAACACTTCCTGAAATGGCGGGACCCCTTGCATACACATCGCTCTCAATTCTTTCATGAACTTCCTCACCTTTGCCATACCAATGCTTTTAGGCTTCCTACACACTTCATTCATTACCTCCTTCCTTAAATCATCCACACTATCAGGCACTCTCACGTCTACTCCATCACTCTTCAAATCTTGCAAACCATTCCATACACTCTCAAACAAGGAATCACCACCACCCTTACTCTCTTTTCCATTCATAATCCCTTTCGGCAAATACTCAGGATCACTCACTCTACACACATTTTCATGATTCGTACCAGGATACCTTGACATCAAATCAGCCACTCCATTCCGTTCACCAGGCACATACTCAATCACATAGTCAAAGTCACTCAAATCTTCCAAAGTCCTTGCAATCCTACTATCAGTCCACTTCATACGCTGCAGATACACAAGAGGTTGATGATCTGTTTTTATCACAAACCTCACACCATACAAAAATGGGCGCAACACCTTCAAACAATATCTTATCACAGCCAACTCTCGTTCCACAGTCGAATACTTTCATTCTGCAACATTCATAGCCTTGGATACATACCCAATTATTCGCCTGACATTCTCTCCATTCAAACGCTGCTCTTGCATCAGAAAACCTCCCATACAATACCCACTCGCATCTGTATACAATTCAAGCATTTTAGCATTTACACTATAATCTGGGTATGCCAATTCAACATCTTCAGCCGCTGCCTCTTTTAGTCTCTCATACGCCTCATTCATCTTATCATTCCACTTGACAACCGTACTACCTTTCTTGCCCATCCACTCAATCAGAGGCTTACTCACACCAGAACAATCACATATAAACTTTCGCTGGAACTCAATCAAACCCCAAAACGACTTCAGTTGCTTCACAGTCACCGGTTTAGGAAACATTCGCACCTTCTCAACATACTTCGGTGATTTTCGCAACCCATTCTCACTCACCATATGTCCAAGGAATTCCACTTCTTTGGCAAACCATTCACAATTCGCCACTTTCACCTTCACAAAAACACTCTCCAATGTTCTCAACACATCATTCACCAATCTCATATGCTCCTCAAAAGTCTCAGTCATAATCAAAATATCATCTATAAATGCAATCACATTCTTACTCGCAAACTTACTCAACACAACATACATTGCCCGCTGGAAGGCTCCGGGAGCATTAGCCAACCTGAAGCTGAGGTTCGGGAACTGGTAATGCCTCTTTGTGGAAGAGAAGGCAGTTACCGGCCGGCTCTCCTCAGCAATAGGCATCTGGTAATACCCCCGTACCAGATCCAGCTTCGTAAACCACTCCATCCCATGCATACTATATACACACATCGGAAACCTTTCTTTCACAGTCCTTTCATTCACCTTTCGATAATCCACACACAGACTCAATCTTCCATCCGGCTTACGTACAGGCAACATTGGACTATTCCATGCACTCTCACTCTCTTCAATCACTCCCAATTGCTCCAATTCCAAACACTGCTCCTCAATCTCATCAGCAACCGGACATGGGAAATGCCTCAGCTGCTGATAGATTGGAGAGTCCTCCTTCAGGACAATCTTGAATTCCGGGAGCTTTGCAACCCCGAAATCCAGATCACCCTTACTGAGGGCTCCCTTTCGTTCAAATATCATTCGATACACATCCTCCCTTTCATACTCAGTCAAACATCCATCCAATTTCACCATGTCCTTCACCTCATTATACATCCATTCACATGTCTTTTCATTCGCAATATTCACCCTGATATCTGTGCTATCATCCATACCTACCTCAGTGACAGTGGAGAGGTGTCCTAGTACATCTCCGACTTGGATATCCCTCACCTGTCCCTTCACCCTGGGGTCCGCCTGCACACATACAAAAGGATCATTCATTCTCATTAAGCCATCAAACACACAAGCAACACGCCTTACCTTATAATATGCATACTTTCCATCCAATATCACGGTGTTCTCACCCACATTCAAACTAACATCCTTACTCCAACTCACTCTAACCGCCACCCTTTCACCCTTCACAAGTCTTACATTCTCCATAGCAGTCACCTCAATACCAGTAAACACACTCCTCAAAACACTACCATCTTTCCCTACATATAACTTATACACCCCATTTTTACCAATCTTTCTCTCAATCTGATCACTTGCAGGATGCACAACCATACGATTCATTTTCATAAAATCCTAGCCCCAAATCACACCATACTCACTACTCACCTTATCAATCACCGAGAATTCACATTCATTCATCATCATACCATGCATTCGAACAGCTGACCTTATCATTCCAATCACAGGCACTCTCCTATTACCAATACCTACCAAACTACCCTTGCACTCAGACAGGAGGGCTTTCTCGCTAACCTTGTCATACACATCTTTAACACCAAGCTCGCCTTGCATCCAGAATCTATTAAAGCCAAACACTCAATTCCATTCAATTCCACCTTCACACTCAGACACTCATACTTCCTACCAGACAGCACTTTGATACTAGACAGACTTACCAACACATTACTCACACTCATGCACCCAGAGGATACTTCAGCAGGTACCCTCTTACAATTCAGTTTCCCGCTTCAGACTTTCCATTCACACCTTGCGCTCTCAGTCTAATCCAACACTTTTCACTTGAATGTCCTTCCTTCGCACAATAGCTACATACATTCCTCTGGTCACGACACATCCTCGCATAATGACCAGCCTTTCCACAATTACCACAAGCATACTTCATACTCCCCCCAGCAGTTGCTCCACCATTCAACCTCGGACAATCTTTCTTCAAATGGCCTATTTCTTTACACTCAAAGCACTCTTTCACATTTTCTTGGCAATCCTTTATCATATGCCCTTTCTTACCACAACCAAAACATGCACCAGACGTCCACCTACATTCTGCCAACATATGACCTTTCTTTCCACACCGATGACATTCCACAATCTTTCTCCCACCATTCGATCTCTCATTTGCTGGGACATACCTCGGTTTCTTTCTCATATATCCGTTCCCACGCTTGAAATTCATCTGTCCCCTTCCATTCGACCACCCTCCATTTACCCATCCATTCTGCCGGACCAGGAAGTTCGACATCACTCCAGCTGGTGCAGCCTTCAGGGCATCCCTGTAGCTGACAATCTGCTGGGGTGGATGAAAGCTCCTGGGCTTCTTACCCCCAACATTCACACTGTACCATCCATCCTCTTCTAGATCGCTTTCATCATCAAATCGTCCATCTTCCAACAGCTCCAACACATCCTCCCACATCAACCGTTCACCTGTCAGTCTCATGTCTCATTCTCTCCTTTCTCTTTACACTCAGCCATTCACTCACCTTTCAGGGGATCGTGTCCAAAAACTTCCTCATCAGTGGTTTACATTGATTTACATCATCATCACCATACCTCTTTCTTGCCATACTCTCAAGCCTATGTGCATACATGTTCACACTTTCACTTTTCCCCATTCGAGCCTTCTCAAATTCATTTACTCTTTTATACTTCACACTCTCTTTCATTCGTTTCACCTGTCCTATCATACGCTTCTTCACCACATCGTACCTTGGTTCCCCACACTTGTAATCACGCGGAAAAACTCCAATACTTTTCCCTTCAAACATTCCCCCAAAACATTCATCCAGTATCCCTTATTCTCCGGGTACTTGAGCTTACAATATCGCTCAAATTCCCCAAAGAATTCTTCCACACTTTTCCCACCATGTAACCTAAATCTATCTATCTTTGGAACTTCCCTTATCAAAATACCCTTTCCCACATTCACTTCACTCTCACTTGAGCTGCCTTCACTCTCACTCATATCAATCATACCATCACTCCTCCTTCATCCGAGTACAATGAGTCCACACTCTTGCCTCTTACCTTCCTATCCTTCCCCTTTGCACCACTCTTCCTTCTTCTCTTGCGTTCAACTCTCTTCCATTCTCCGTCCTTCCTATTACTCATAATCACCCTATCATCTCTAGACTCGCACACACTCCCATTGATCCCATTAGTCTTATCCCCTTCAGTCAGAGCAGGGATCAAGGTCAAGGGTCCTGGGGCCGGTCCTGACCCCTTCATCATGTCATACAAGTCCTTCATCCGTTGGTCGACCTGCTTCTGTCTCTCATCCATTTCTTTCCTCATCCTGTCTGTCTTCTCATCCATACTCATCATATCACTCTTCAATCCATCAATCACATTCCTTAACATCATACATTCCTCCTCTTTCTGCCTCAATTCTAGCCTCAGTCTCACAATCTCATCATGGAGGCCCTGTTCCAC
This sequence comes from Ceratothoa steindachneri, assembly GCA_963969495.1. Lineage (NCBI taxonomy): Eukaryota > Metazoa > Arthropoda > Malacostraca > Isopoda > Cymothoidae > Ceratothoa > Ceratothoa steindachneri. The sequence goes on from OZ018339.1 coordinate 12,728,984, forward strand.
CGAAGCCATCCTCCCAGGTTAGTAACAGCGATAGACAAAGGTGAAAAACAACCAAACTACCTGCCACGCTAATTGGGTATGGACTGCAATCCAATCCCATCACGCTCCCGGTTTCGAAGTCTCACGTCCCTATTTGGGCGCCAAATGTAGCGGGCCGAAAAATTTAGATAACCCCAATCGATCCAACCCGCTTCCTACACTAATCCGGACGTGAGAAATCGAAAGAGAATTAAACGGATTTATGTACAGTCCTTTACTAACAAAAAAAATACAATATTTACAAAAAATATGGGTAAATATGCACCCAATGAGCCTATTTATATATATACTAAAACAATCCTATCTTGGAACCCAATCAATCAAAAAAATATATATTAATACTAAGAGTCAGCATATACAAAAGGGGACAAGCAAAACAAGAGAAAACAAAAAGAGGAGTTTTCTTACGTGGTACCACGGTTTACGATTTGCCGGCCTCCCCGGGGGAAAATCTTGTCGGCAGTCACTCTTGTGACAAAATTGGGTGTGCGGGGCTTATGGTGCCTGCCACCTCGGAGCTCAGTTTTCTTTAAGATCCAGTCAAGTACTATTAGAAGACTTCTTATATCTTCTTTAAATATCTCCAAAATATTTTCGTTAAAGTCGCTCTTGCAAAATGCAGGCAATGTTTTTGTTTGTTTTGTTCTTTTTTTCTTCTTATTTTTTTTTTATTCTGGTACTTGAACGCTGTCTCATAAGATCTTTAACATTTAGTAGCTAATAAAAAAAACATGAGATGTTAAATAACCTTATTCATACAACATGAAATCAAATACATATGTACAAAAGAAAATATAATAAAAAACACATTCCCACTCACACACACATTCTTACAGAAGGAGGGCGAGTATATTGGGAAAAAGGGTGGGAGAATGGCCCCTTCACACACTCACATTCGCTCCACCACAGTACGATAGAAGGACATTCAAGTGAAAAGTGTTGGATTAGACTGAGAGCTCAAGGTGTGAATGGAAAGTCTGAAGCGGGAAACTGAATGGTAAGAGGGTACCTGCTGAAGTATCCTCTGGGTGCATGAGTGTGAGTAATGTGTTGGTAAGTCTGTCTAGTGTCAAAGTGCTGTCTGGTAGGAAGTATGAGTGTCTGAGTGTGAAGGTGGAATTGAATGGAATTGAGTGTTTGGCTTTAATAGATTCTGGATGCAAGGCGAGCTTGGTGTATAAAGATGTGAATGACAAGGTTATCGAGAAAGCCCTCCTGTCTGAGTGCAAGGGTAGTTTGGTAGGTATTGGTAATAGGAGAGTGCCTGTGATTGGAATGATAAGGTCAGCTGTTCGAATGCATGGTATGATGATGAATGAATGTGCATTTTCTGTGATTGATAAGGTGAGTAGTGAGTATGGTGTGATTTGGGGGTATGATTTTATGAAAATGAATCGTATGGTTGTGCATCTTGCGAGTCAACAGATTGAGAGAAAGATTGGTAAAAATGGGGTGTATAAGTTGTATGTAGGGAAAGATGGTAGCATTTTGAAGAGTGTGTTTACTGGTATTGAGGTGACTGCTATGGAGAATGTAAGGCATGTGAAAGGTGAAAGGGTGTCTATTAGAGTGAGTTGTAGTAAGGATGTTAGTTTGAATGTGGGTGAGAACACTGTGATATTGGATGGAAAGGATGCATGTTATAAGGTAAGGCGTGTTGCTTGTGTGTTTGATGGCTTGATGAGAATGAATGATCCTTTTGTATGTGTGCAGGCGGACCCCAGTGTGAAAGGGCAGGTGAGGGGAATCTAAGTAAGAGATGTACTGGGTCACCTCTCCACTGTCAATGAGGTAGGTATGGATGATAGTACGGATGTCAGGGTGAATGTTGCAGGTGAAAAGACGTGTGAATGGATGTATAATGAAGTGAAGAGCATGGTCGGATTGGATGGATGTTTAACTGAGTATGAAAGGGAGGATGTGTATCGAATGATATTTGAACAAAAGGGAGCCCTCAGTAAGGGTGATCTGGATTTTGGGGTTGCAAAGCTCCCGGAATTCAAGATTGTCCTGAAGGAGGACTCCCCAATCTATCAGCGGCCGAGGCATTTCCCACATCCGGTTGCTGATGAGATTGAGGAGCAGTGCTTGGAATTGGAGCAATTGGGGGTGATTGAAGAGAGCGAGAGTGCATGGAATAGTCCAATTGTACCTGTATGTAAGCAGGATGGAAGATTGCGTCTGTGTGGGGATTATCGAAAGGTGAATGAAAGGACTGTGAAAGATAGGTTTCCGATGTGTGTGGTATCTGACTGTGTGTATAGTATGCATGGGACGAGTGGTTTACGAAGCTGGATCTGGTACGGGGGTATTACCAGATGCCCATTGCTGAGGAGAGCCGGCCGGTAACTGCCTTCTCTTCCTCAAAGAGGCATTACCAGTTCCGGAACCGCAGCTTTGGGTTGGCTAATGCTCCCAGAGCCTTCCAGCGGGAAATGAATGTTGAGACTTTTGAGGAGCATATTGGATTGGTGAATGATGTGTTGAGAACGTTGGAGAGTGTTGGTGTGAAAGTGAAAGTGGCGAAGTGTGAATGGTTTGCGAAAGAAGTGTGAATTCCTTGGGCATATGGTGAGTGAGAATGGGTTGCGAAAATCACTGAAGTATGTTGAGAAGGTGCGAAGGTTTCCTAAACCGGTGACTGTGAAGCAACTGAAGTCGTTTTGGGGTTTGATTGAGTTCCAGCGAAAGTTTATCTGTGATTGTTCTGGTGTGAGTAAGCCCTCTGACTGAGTGGATGGGCAAGAAAGGTAGTACGGTTGTCAAGTGGAATGATAGGATGAATGAGGCGTATGAGAGACTGAAAGAGGCAGCGACTGAAGATGTTGAATTGGCTTACCCAGATTATAGTGTAAATGCTAAAATGCTTGAATTGTATACAGATGCGAGTGGGTATTGTATGGGAGGTTTTCTGATGCAAGAGCAGCGTTTGAATGGAGAGAATGTCAGGCGAATAATTGGGTATGTATCCAAGGCTATGAATGTTGCAGAATGAAAGTATTTGACTGTGGAACGAGAGCTGGCTGCGATAAGATATTGTTTGAAAGTGTTGCGTCCGTTTTTGTATGGTTTGAGGTTTGTGATCAAAACAGATTATCAACCTCTTGTGTATCTGCAGCGTATGAAGTGGGCTGATAGTAGGATTGCAAGGACTTTGGAAGATTTGACTGACTTTGACTATGTGATTGAATATGTGCCTGGTGAACAGAATGGAGTGGCTGATTTGATGTCAAGGTATCCTGGTACGAATGATGAAAATGTGTGTGGAGTGAGTGATCCTAGGTATTTGCCGAAAGGGGTTATGAATGGAAAAGAGAGTAAGGGTAGGGGTGATTCCTTGTTTGAGAGTGTATGAAATGGTTTGCAAGATTTGAAGAGTGATGGAGTAGATGTGAGAGTGCCCGATAGTGTGGATGATTTAAGGAAGGAGGTAATGAAGGAAGTGTGTAGGAAGCCTGAAAGCATTGGTATGGCAAAGAGGGGGAACTTCATGAAAGAATTGAGAGCGATGTGTATGCAAGAAGTCCCGCCATTTCAGGAAGTGTTGATTGTAGTCAGTCATTTGTATGGAGTGATTGTTTATGTGCACTTTGGTGGTGAGAGGCCGATTGTGTACAAGGATGAGAAGATGAAGAGTTTGAATATTAATGTGGTACATCTGCAATGTTTGAGCGGTGTGCACTACAATTGGGTGATTGAAAAGTGTTCATATATAAGAGAGAAGAATGATTGTCTGGATGAAGATAAGTGTGTGGTGAGTGATGATATGGGAGTTAATGACAGTGTGGATATCAGTGCTGATGTTGGTGTGCTTGTTCCTTCTGTGTATTGCGAACATGGTGGACCTGATATGATGGAAGCGAGAGTGAAAGTTGGTGAAAGTTGTTCTGTGGTTTGATTGATACTGGAGCGCAGGTGTCTTTAGTGAATGAAAGGATTCTGAGTGAGTATGATGAGTTTAAATGTTGCGAGCATAAACCTGTGAAGTTACAGGTAAGTGAATTAGGGAATGGCATGATAGTGGCATGGGAACAGGTTGGTCTGAAAGTAAGTTTGGGTAATGGTGTGAATGTAAAGCATGACTTTGTGATTCTGAAGGATGAGCAAATGCCATGTTGTTTCTTGCTTGGTGTAGACTTTATGAGATTGAATGATTTGTCTTTGGATGCTGATAAGGATTGTCTTATGAAAAGCGAATGTGAGGTGATGAGGTTGAATGAGTGTGCAAGGAATGTTGTCAAGTTTTGCGGTATGATTGAGTTGGTCATGGTTGATGAGAAAGAGATTTTAAGTGATGATGATATTCTAGAGATGCAAGAGATGTGTCCTTTTGTTAGTGAGTTGAAGAGGTGTGTAATGACGCGTGTTGATTTGAATGAATGGCCAGAGTGTTTAAGTGATTTTAAAAGGTATGCTAAAGATTTTATTGTTTGTATAGATGTTGTATATTTTGTGAGGCATGTGAAGGGTGGTGATGATATGCATATACCTGTGATGTCCTTAGTTGGTATGATTGGTCTGGTGAAGTTTGTGCATGATAATTATGGGCATATGGGTAAGTTTAAGCTGTGGGAGTGTATGAAGGAGCGTGTGTTCCATCCGTTTCTGAGAACTGTTGTGAATGATGTTGCAACTACGTGTGAAAGGTCTCAGAAGCGAAAGGTGCAAGGCGTGCAAGTGAAACCACCGATGTTGAAAGTTGCTGCGAAGAACCATTTGAATTGGTAGTGATTGATTGTGTGTCTTTACCGCGTACGAGTGCTGGGAATGTTAGTATGGTTGTTATGGTTGATCATAAAAGTAAGTTTGTGTATGCAGTGCCTGTGAGAGATAAAAGGAGTGTGACTGTTGCTCTTGTGGTTGAGCAGTTGTTTTTTTCCTATGTGTGTATGGAAGCCTAGAAGATAGGCCTGAATTTGTAGAAGAAGTGTTTGTGCAAATGTTGAGAGAGAATGGTGTGGAGCATGTGAGAACAACTCTGTATGTACCATCTTCAAATGGATTGGCTAAACGTACTATAAGAACCTTGTGTGAGATGTTGAGAATGATGAGTACGACAGTGAATAACTGGGATGTATGTCTGGGGAGAGTGTTGTGGGCGTATAATTCAACTGGCATAGTGCAACTTGAATGTCCCCATGTCAGTTTGTGATGAATTTTGAAAGGCGAGTGAAAGATAGGTTTCGTTTGAGTGAAAGTGAGCAGAGTGTATGGCATGAGGCACATGAAAGGTTCAGTTCATTTGAATTAGGTGCAAAAGTATTGAAGGTGAAAGAAGTGAAGGGTAGGTTGAATGTGTCAAAGATGAGTGAGAAGTTTGGCAAAATGGGGTGACGTATGTTTTGGAGAGTTTGAATGATGGTATGACTGAGAGAGTGCGTGCTCATCAGAGTCAGTTAAGGAGATGGAGAGAACCTCCTGACTACCTGGTGAGCCATCCAGTGTATGGACTGTGTAGAGAGAGAGAGGTAAAGTGCATGATGATGAGATTGAATGTGATAGTATGGATCTGTCTGGGAAAGAGCTAGTCTTAGTCTCAAGGAGTAGAAAGCGTACAAAGAAGAGTGAAAGGAGGAATGCAAGTATGAATGAAAGTAAGTCTGAGCAGAGTGTTTCTGGTATGGGGGATCTTGAAAGGGAGATTGAGTTTTTGCGTAAACAGGTGAGTGATTTGGCTAGTATAAGTAGATGAGTGAGTGAGTGAGCTGCCTGTGCCTGATTTTTCTGGTTTTGGGAACAGTATGAATGATAGTGTATTTGGGCAGAATGAACCTAGTGTGGCTGATTTTTCAGGTTTTACGAATGGTAACAGTAGGGGTGAGTTTGATGTAGTGAATGATGAAGTGGCTGATTTTTCAGGTTTCTGGTGGGAACCAGTCGAAGGGGTTTCAGGTATGCCTGTTGAGAATACAGGGGATGTGAATGACCTGTCTGTTTCACAAGAATGTACCTTGAGTTACGTGAGAGCTGTGAGTGAGGAGCTGATGAATGGGGGTATGAAGAGTGAAGGTTCTGAACGGAAGAGTATGAAAGAATTCTGTCATGAGATGGGAGAACTGGTAATGAGGGCTAAGAGTATGGTTGATGAGATGATCAATAGTGACGATGAGACTGACAGGACGACTGACGAACAACCCAAACTAATTGCTACGCGTAGCCAGGGACCAGTAGAAGAGTGTGAATGGGTGCAGAAGGGTGCGATTGAGCACACATGGTACCGTGAAGAGTGATTGAAAGGGTTTTGTGAGTGACTGGTCGAATGGCTTAAGGAAGGAGGTGTGTGGTTGGAGCGAATGTGAGTGTGTGTAAAAGGGCCATTCTCCCACCCCTTTTCTCAGTACCCTCTCCCTCCCTCTGTAAGAATGTGTGTGTGAATGGGAATGGGTTTGGTTTTTGTTTGTTTGTTTTTTTATTGATTAGCATGTTATTATGAAATGTTTTTTATCTTTCCAGGCGCCATAATTTGGAAAGATAAAAGGGCAAGCACTTGTAAATTACCTCTGTAATTGAAGCTGACTAACTATTAATTATTATTATACCAAAGGCCATTAGTATAGGACAAGGGTTCCAGGCCATGTTATGTCCTATTTGATTGTGTATAAAATAGTTTAGCTTTAACGAAGGAGAGCTTATAAGAGCCACACAACTCTAACAAGGTTACCTATCTTAGTCCAAGCTCAGGGGCGCAATTTTTGAATACAAAAATTTTGTTGTAACACGTGAGCACATATTTTGTTGTTCATTGACTGTAGTAACCCAAATTTTATTTGGGTTGTTTGATTTTTATTGTTCTGAGGATCAATTAATAATATTTATAAGTGGGACTTATTTATTTTTTCTAATTTCATTTATATAGGATTTTTTTTTTGTATTTTTGGTGAAAAGTAACGAGATCTCCAATATATTCTTGAGAAAATAGTTAAAGAAGGAATTTGCCAACATCTAGAGAGGGAGGGGTTAATCAGCGATGCTCAGAATGGGTTTAGATCAGGCAGACCATGTTTGACTAATTTACTAGACTTTCTGGAGTTTGTAACAGATCAAGTAGATAAAGGAGAGAATGTAGATATAATTTACTTAGATTTTAGTAAAGCATTTGATAAGGTACCACATAGGAGACTAGTTCATAAATTAAAAATGATTGGGATATGTGGGGGTGTTTCAAATTGGATAGCTGAGTGGCTGAAAGACAGGAAGCAAAGGGTAGTGCTAAATGGTGTAAAGTCAGAGTGGAGGGATGTTATCAGTGGGGTTCCTCAGGGATCAGTTCTCGGTCCATTATTATTTATCAGCTATATAAACGATCTTGGGGAGGCAGTTAATAATAAAGTGGCAATCTTTGCGGATGATACCAAATTAGCAGCTATAGTTAAAGATATTGATGATAATTTTAAAGTGCAGGGGGATTTAAATATATTGTTATCCTGGGCACATAAGTGGCAAATGACTTTCAACCTTGATAAGTGCAAAGTTATTAACATGGGAAAAGATAATAGAGAATTTAACTATGAAATGGATGGGCATTGGCTGAGCTCAGTAGAGGATGAGAAAGATCTAGGAGTAGTAATAGATAAGTCATTAAGGTTTTCTAAGCAGTGTATTGAAGCAAGAAATAGGGCAAATAGAGTGCTCGGTTTTATTAAGAGAAATGTCAGTTACAAAAGTAAGGAGGTTATTCTTAAACTCTATAACTCTTATGTTAGGCCACATCTAGATTACTGTATACAGGCATGGTCCCCACATTTTAGACACGATATTAACCTTCTTGAGTCAGTGCAACGGAGGGCAACAAAGATTATTCCTTCCCTGAGGCACCTTGAATATATAGGTAGACTGAGGGTATTAAATATGTTCTCGTTCAAAAGGAGGTGTGTGAGAGGGGATATGATTTAGCTCTTTAAAATTTTTTCCGGGATAGATAAATTGGATGTTAGCAAGTTTTTTGAGTTAGATGATGGAAATCGGACTAGAGGTCACCACTTGGAAATTAAAAAGCAAGGGTGTAGGTTGGATTTAAGAAAATATTTTTTCACCAATAGAGTGGTAGACTTCTGGAACAAATTGCCGCAGAGGGTAGTAGGTAGTCCAAATCTAAATGTATTTAAGAGTAGGTTGGATGAGTTTATAGGAAGGAAAGGTTGTGATGGTTCCTAAGTTTTGTATATATTAATATTGTTTGTATATATCTATAGCTGCATGATTTAGTTCTTGACAAGCCTTGATTGGTGATACCCTTGTTTCTGGATGCAATCCTCTGGATGTAGTTTTCCTGGGAGTTTGGGTGCCTTAAAAAAAGAAGCCGTTTGACTCGGATGACCTATGATGAGCCCTTGTGGCTTTTGTCATCTGTTATATTATATAGTGGGGGACTTTGATTTTGTCTTCCCCTGGTGATGGTGCTTTTTGTGGGTGGGTTTTAAAGGAGGCGGATGACCTTTGATAGGCCCTTGTGGCTTTTGTCATCCGTGTAATTATGTTATGTTATGTTAATCGCCCCTCTCTATTAACATAACTTAATTACACGGATGACAAAAGCCACAAGGGCCTATCAAAGGTCATCCACCTCCGTCAAAACCCACCCACAAAAAGCACCATCACCAGGGAAAGACAAAATCAAAGTCCCCCACAATATAATATAACGGATGACAAAAGCCACAAGGGCTCATCATAGGTCATCCGAGTCAAGCAGCCTCTTTTTCAAGGCACCCAAACTCCCAGGAAAACTACATCCAGAGGATTGTAGATTTTTTATAAATTTTTTTGTAAGTAAAGGGACTGTATATACAATCCGTTTCATTCTCCCTTGATTTAAGCATTTAAGCATTTGATAAGGTAGCACATAGGAGACTAGTTCATAAATTAAAAATTATTGGGATATGTGGGGGTGTTTCAAATTGGATAGCTGAGTGGCTGAAAGACAGGAAGCAAAGTGTAGTGCTAAATGGTGTAAAGTCAGAGTGGAGGGATGTTATCAGTGGGGTTCCTCAGGGATCAGTTCTCGGTCTATTATTATTTGTCATCTATATAAACAATCTTGGGGAGGCAGTTAATAATAAAGTGGCAATTTTTGCGGATGATACCAAATTAGCAGCTGTAGTTAAAGATATTGATGATAATTTCAAAGTGCAGGGGGATTTAAATAAATTGTTATCCTGGGCACATAAGTGGCAAATGACTTTCAACCTTGATAAGTGCAAAGTTATTAACATGGGAAAAGATAATAGAGAATTTAACTATGAAATGGATGGGCATTGGCTGAGCTCAGTAGAGGATGAGAAAGATCTAGGAGTAGTAATAGATAAGTCATTAAGATTTTCTAAGCAGTGTATTGAAGCAAAAAATAGGGCAAATAGAGTGCTTGGTTTTATTAAGAGAAATGTCAGTTACAAAAGTAAGGAGGTTATTCTTAAACTCTATAACTCTTATGTTAGGCCACATCTAGATTACTGTATACAGGCATGGTCCCCACATTTTAGACACGATATTAACCTTCTCGAGTCAGTGCAACGGAGGGCAACAAAGATTATTCCTTCCCTGAGGCACCTTGAATATATAGATAGACTGAGGGTATTAAATATGTTCTCGTTCGAAAGGAGGTGTGTGAGAGGGGATATGATTTAGCTCTTTAAAATTTTTTCCGGGATAGATAAATTGGATGTTAGCAAGTTTTTTGAGTTAGATGATGGAAATCGGACTAGAGGTCACCACTTGGAAATTAAAAAGCAAGGGTGTAGGTTGGATTTAAGAAAATATTTTTTCACCAATAGAGTGGTAGACTTCTAGAACAAATTGCTGCAGAGGGTAGTAGGTAGTCCAAATCTAAATATATTTAAGAGTAGGTTGGATGAGTTTATGGGAAGGGAAGGTTGTGATGGTTCCTAAGTTTTGTATATATTAATATTGTTTGTATATATCTATAGCTGCATGATTTAGTTCTTGACAAGCCTTGATTGGTGATACCCTTGTTTCTGGATGCAATCCTCTGGATGTAGTTTTCCTGGGAGTTTGGGTGCCTTAAAAAAGAGGCCATTTGACTCAGATGACCTATGATGAGCCCTTGTGGCTTTTTTCATCTGTTATATTATATTGTGGGGGACTTTGATTTTGTCTTCCCCTGGTGATGGTGCTTTTTGTGGGTGGGTTTTGACGGAGGCGGATGACCTTTGATAGGCCCTTGTGGCTTTTGTCATCCGTGTAATTATGTTATGTTATGTTTTTCTCACAACCGGACAGTGTAGGAAGCGGGTTGGATCGAGTGGGATTAGAGATATATTTTTGGCCCGCTACAGCACCTTATCAAATGCTTTCAAAAAATCCAGGTATATGATATCTACTGGGTACCCTTCATCAACATATTTAGTTACCTTTTCAAAAAATGTATTAGATTTGTCAGACAAGACTTTTTAGGTAAAAAACCATGTTGGCTATCTTTAATTATATTTCTTTCTAATAGGTGTTTTAACATATCTTTTCTAAGTAATTTTTCAAAAACTTTGCTGACTTGGGATGTATATGACGATACTGAATTTTTTGGTACTCTTGACCCTTTATAGATTGGATTAATGTTCGCTTCCTTCCAGTCACTTGGTATTTGTTCATGCACATAACTGTGATTAAACATAATTTCCAATGGCTTTGATATCAAATGTCTAAGTTTTCTAAGGACTATATTAAAAATTTGTTCATTTCCAGGTGCTTTTTCTGGATCTAGGTCTGCTAAAATTTTATGTATAGCAGTCTCGGATAAATCAACATCATTCAACATATCATTTCCATAATTCCTTTTTTTTATTGTGGTATATTTTCTAGCCTTTCACTTGTAAAAACAGATGTAAAAGATTCATTAAATTTATTTGCCATTTGGAGATACTCTGTTACAGTTTCACCATTTTCATTTTCTAAAGGTCCAACCTCATCCTTAACAGTTAATTTGCTTGTTACATATTTATAGTAGATTTTGGGGTCTCTCTTAATCTGCCTTGAAATTTTCCATTCAAACTTTCTCTTGGCTTTTCTTATTTCTTTTCATAATTCTTTCATTGCATTTTTATATCTTTCATTGTGCTGAAAGTCTGGATTTTCTCTATATCTTTTCCACCATCTAGTTTTGTATTTTCTTTTTCTTGCTATATGTATATTCCACCAAGGTGGCTTAGGTTTTGCTTTGCTTCTTATCTTTACTGGAACACATAAATTTATTTTTCTATCATGTTCTTTTTTAAATAAATCCCACATTTCATATACATTTTATCTTTAAAAATTTTGATCCAGTCAACTTTTCTAAATTCTTCTTCTAATTTTTTGAAGTCAGCATTCCTATAATCAAGATATTTCTCTTTCCAATTCAAATCCAACGTTGGCAAAAATATACTAAATTGCACAATATTGTTATCACTACTACTAAAATGTGATTTTACTTTAACATTGTCCACTAGATTATCATTTGAGGTTAATACTAAATCTAAAATACTGTCCTGTCAGGTCACCTAAATGCTGCGTGAGAAAATTAACGATAGTTAAAGCAAGAAAGTCTCGGGCTTCTCCCTCTGCATGCAAAGAGTCCCAATCTATCATCCTATAATTAAAATCACCTGCGTAACAATATTTTCTTCTCTTTGGCAAACTGTTCCAAGAATTTGAAATAAACTATCTTTTTCTACTTGTGTTTCATTGAGCTCTCAGTCTGTTGATTTATTTTTCAGATTTTTCTACAGTTTTTTTTTTTTCTCACCACAATCAGCGAAAGCTAAGTTGCTCTTCTTTTTTTTTTCTTATTACTACTTAAGTTCTTTCTTTGTTTGAAAAAGTGATGTAGTTTGGGGATGAAAGTGAGCATGAGTGTCGGAATGTATGCATTGGTTGTGGTGTATTAGGTGAGGGGTATACATGTGTTGTATGTGGGCTGCATGAATGCATTGTAGATTAAGAGGGGATGAGAAGGCAGGATTTAGACAGGATATGTAGGCTGGAGGGGTTAGTTGCTGAGCTCAGGAGGGAACTTAGTGTTAGGCCTAGAGCTGGGAATAGGTTAGGTGGTGAGGTAGGCCAGTTAGATGTTTCAGGTGAAGGTAGAGGGCCGGTGGAGGAGGTAGGATATGATAGTTCTAGGGATAGTGAGGTTAGCCCCCTTAGATTAGTTAGAAATAGGCCTGGTGAGGATGGGGGACAGTGGAGGGTGGTTAGGAAATGTGAAGCTAGGGAGGCTTCTCCTGTTCTTTGAGAATAGGGTTGCCTCTGTTGAGGTTGTTAGCCAGGGGGAGAATAGGTGTGTGAGTCAGAGGGACACAGAACCTATTAGCTTGACTAATAGATTTAGTGCCCTAAGAGGGGAAGTAACTGGAAGTGATATGACTGATAGGGGTGAGGGTAGAGGTAGAGTGACTGGTAGTTTGAATGAGAATAGGAGTGGGGATGCAGTTAGGTCTGTGGGGGTTAGGAATAGGAGTCTGACTGAAGTGCTTGTGATGGGTGATTCACCAGTTAGATATTTAGATAGGAAGTTGAATGCAAGTAGATTGAATGGTTTGAGGGTGTGTTTGTCGGGTGCTGGAGTGAGAGATCTGTCTGATAGGTATGAGGAGCTGGTGTCTGGCTGTGCAAGGGATGCGGTTGTGAATACACATGTAGGAGTGAATGATGTAAAGAAAGTGGGTGCATGTGAGTTACGTGAGAGGTACAAGAGGTTGATTGAAAAAGTGAAAGAAAGTAGAATGAAAGGTGTTGTGACAGGTGTGCTTCCAAGAATGGATGTTGGGGTAGAATGGATGTCTCGTGCAATTGGGCTGAATGATTATGTGAGGAGGATGTGTGAGATGGAAGGTGTCATGTTTGTGGATGTGTGGGATAGGTTTGTTGGAATGAAAGAAATGTATGCGATGGATGGACTGCATTTGAGTAGGAGGGGGGTAGATGTGTTGTGGGAGGAGTATGATTGTGTTATTAGGTCTTTGCGGGAGGCAAACTAGATACTAATAGTGGTGAGGGAATTATGAGAGGACATTATAGTACTGAAAGTAGAATGGACATGGCAGATAACAGAAATAGGTTCCAAGGTGATAGAGGTGAGGTCATTCAGGTTTCAAGAGGTGCTTCAGGGATAGGGGAGTTAAATTGTTTCTATACAAATGCTCGTAGTCTTAGAAACAAGAAGGATGAGCTATTTAGTTATATTAGCAATGAGGATATAGATATATTATGTGTTACTGAATCATGGGTTAATGAAATAGAATTTAGTGACACTATAAGTGAATTTGATTTACAGGGCTATAATATGTACATTAGTCAAAGGACAGGTAGGATTGGTGGAGGAATAATTATCTATATAAAAAACAACATTGTTTCAAGTTTAAATGCTTCAATAAAGCAGGATAGAGTTGAGTCACTTTGGATAGATATTAGGTTCAGTAAAAATAGAATCGTGCATTTGGGAGCTTTTTACAGGCCACCTGGGCAGACTGATGATATGGATGAACTAATGATAAGGGAAATAAGTAAGGGATGCGAAACAGATGCAGTTATTATTGGGGACTTCAACTTAAACCCTGCGGACTGGGAAAATATGATAGGTAGGGATAGAACAAGTGGCAGGTTCATAGAATGCTTTAAGGATAATTTTTTGAATCAATTTGTTAATGAGCCAACGAGGGAACACAATATATTAGATTTAATACTTTCTAACACTGATCATTTAGTTCAAGAATTGACTGTTGGGGAAGCATTGGGAAATAGTGACCAACAGATAGTTCGTTTTAACTTGGGAATTGAGAAGGGTAAAATAACCGAGAATGCTGTAAAAGTTCAAAATTTTCATAAAGGAGATTATGTAAAACACCGAAGCATGCTAAATTTTGTAGACTGGGATGTAGAATTCAGAGGTAAAAATGCTTATGGGATGTGGGATACTTTCAAGCATATAATAAATGTAGCCCAAGAACAATGTATCCCAATGAAGGCCATTAGGAACAAAAGTAGGAAACATAAGAACATAAGAAAAGAAGGAGACTGCAAAAGACCATTCATGGCCTACACTTGGCAGCTCCTGTTCCAGTCAACACACAAAAGATTTCTTACCAGAGAAAAGTCATCAACATTGTCACCCTTTACAGGAGTTCGTCAGATCTAATCTACAATATACATAAAATGCATCCAGAGGATTATGTCCATTCATGCAACTGCAAAATAATCTCCCCACTCCTTAGAAAAATATATACATATGTACATAAAAAAGTCAGTCCCATCTAGCAGCTTCATTCATATATTTATCTAATCTATTCTTAAAACTACCCAGAGAGGAGGCTTCTATCACATGTCTAGTGAGCCTATTCCATTCATCTACCACACGATTTGTAAACCAATTCCTCCCAATCTCCTTCCTAAACCTATACTTATCAAGGTTAAACCCATTGGTACGTGTCCTGTCATGTCCACTAAGTATAAGAACCTTACCCAGATCCCCTTTATTATATCCTTTTACCCATTTGAAGACTTCAATCAATTCCCCTCTGACTCTTCTCCTTTCCAATGTATGTAGATTTAGTTTTCTGAGCCTTTCACCATAAGGTAAGTTCCTTAGCCCACCAATCATCTTTGTCATCCTTCTCTGCACAGACTCAAGCAAATCAATATCCTTCCTATAATATGGTGACCAAAATTGTACTGCATAGTCTAGATGAGGCCTAACTAGCGCCAGATACAGTTTTAGAATGACTTTAGCACTCTTATTGCTTACACTCCTCCTAATGAATCCCAATATCCTATTAGCTTTATTCTTAGCATTTAGGCATTGCTTTCTAGGACGAAGGTCTGAACTTACCAAAATACCCAAGTCCTTCTCACAATCGGTCCTCCCTAAATTTCTCCCATTTAATTTATAACTATTCAGTGGATTATTTCTACCTATACTAAGTACACTACATTTGTCTATGTTAAACTTCATTTGCCATTTCTCAGCCCAATTGGACAGAATGGTCAATTCCTCCTGCATTACAACAGCATCAGAATCAGCCCTAATGGCCCTACCTAGCTTAGTATCATCAGCAAATTTACTCAGGTCACTACTTATACCTATGTCAAGATCATTAATATAAATTAAGAATAGCAAGGGACGCAAAACAGATCCTTGCGGAACTCCACTGCTAACACACCCCCACTCAGATTTAACTCCATCTATACTAACTCTTTGCTGTCTGTCACCAAGCCATGACTGAATCTACCTAAATATACTGCCATCAATCCCGTGTGCTTTAACTTTGCTCAGAAGACGTAAGTGTGGCACTTGATCAAAAGCCTTACTAAAGTCCAAGAGATGTTAAAAAGTTAGTTAGAGTAGCAAGGAGAAATTATGAAATTAAAGTGGCAAATAGGGCAAAGGAAGATCCTAAAAGTTTTTATCAATTATACAAAACAAAGGTTAGAGATAAAATAGGCCCACTTATAGATTCCAATGGAGAATTTGTGTGATAGGGACTCAATGGCTGGAATGCTAAATAACTTTTTTCTCTCAGTATTTACACAGGAGGATACTCTAAATATACCTGAGGTGTCAATGATCTTTCAGGGTAATGATGAAGAGAAATTAAAGGATATCTTGATCACAAAGGAGATAGTGACAAAGGAAATTGATAAAATCAAAAGTAGTAAAGCACCCGGTCCTGATGAGCTCTTTCCTAGAATTTTGAAAGAATGTAAAGATGTGTTAAGTGAGCCCCTAGCATGCATCTTTAGAAAATTATTGGAGAGTGGCATTGTGCCAGTGGCATGGAAGAAAGCCAATGTGATACCTATATTTAAGAAAGGGGATAAAACAAATATGTCTAATTACAGACCAGTAAGTTTGACATCAGTGGTAGGGAAAATGATGGAATCTATTATAGCAAGGAATATTAGAGATCACTTGGATAAGCATAAGTTGATAAAAGAATCACAGCATGGCTTTAGTAAGGGTAAATCCTGTCTCACTAATTTGCTGTCTTTTTATAGTAAGGTGTATGAAGCAGCAGATAATGATGAAAACTATGATATTTTATACTTGGACTTTAGTAAGGCTTTTGATCGAGTGCCACACTTACGGCTTCTGAGCAAAGTTAAAGCACACGGGATCGATGGCAGTATATTTAGGTGGATTCAGTCATGGCTTGGTGACAGACAGCAAAGAGTGAGTATAGATGGAGTTAAATCTGAGTGGGGGTGTGTTAGCAGTGGAGTTCCGCAAGGATCTGTTTTGGGTCCTTTGCTATTCTTAATTTATATTAATGATCTTGACATGGGTATAAGTAGTGACCTGAGTAAATTTGCTGATGATACTAAGCTAGGTAGGGCCATTAGAGCTGATTCTGATGCTGTTGTAATGCAAGAGGAATTGACCATTCTGTCCAATTGGGCCGAGAAATGGCAAATGAAGTTTAACATAGACAAATGTAGTGTACTTAGTATAGGTAGAAATAATCCATTGAATAGTTATAAATTAAATGGGAGAATTTTAGGGAGGACCGATTGTGAGAGGGACTTGGGTATTTTGGTAAGTTCAGACCTTCGTCCTAGAAAGCAATGCCTAAATGCTAAGAATAAAGCTAATAGGATATTGGGATTCATTAGGAGGAGTGTAAGCAATAAGAGTGCTGAAGTCATTCTAAAACTGTATCTGGCGCTAGTTAGGCCTCATCTAGACTATGCAGTACAATTTTGGTCACCATATTATAGGAAGGATATTGATTTGCTTGAGTCTGTGCAGAGAAGGATGACAAAGATGATTGGTGGGCTAAGGAACTTACTTTATGGTGAAAGGCTCAGAAAACTAAATCTACATACATTGGAAAGGAGAAGAGTCAGAGGGGAATTGATTGAAGTCTTCAAATGGGTAAAAGGATATAATAAAGGGGATCTGGGTAAGGTTCTTATACTTAGTGACCATGACAGGACACGTACCAATGGGTTTAAGCTTGATAAGTATAGGTTTAGGAAGGAGATTGGGAGGAATTGGTTTACAAATCATGTGGTAGATGAATGGAATAGGCTCACTAGACATGTGATAGAAGCCTCCTCTCTGGGTAGTTTTAAGAATAGATTAGATAAATATATGGATGAAGCTGCTAGATGGGACTGACTTTTTTTTCTTTCTTTTTTTTATGTACATATGTATATATTTTTCTAAGGAGTGGGGAGATTATATTTTGCGGTTGCATGAATGGACATAATCCTCTGGATGCATTTTATGTATATTGTAGATTAGATCTGACGAACTCCTGTAAGGGTGACAATGTTGATGACTATTCTCTGGTAAGAAATCTTTTGTGTGTTGACTGGAACAGGAGCTGCCAAGTGTAGGCCATGAATGGTCTTTTGCAGTCTCCTTCTTTTCTTATGTTCTTATGTTCTTATAAAATATCATAGTTTTCATCCTTATCTGCTGCTTCATACACCTTACTATAAAAAGACAGCAAATTAGTCAGGCAGGATTTACCCTTACTAAAGCCATGCTGTGATTCTTTTATCAACTTATGCTTATCCAAGTGATCCAATAATATTCCTTGCTATAATAGATTCTATCATTTTCCCTACCACTGATGTCAAACTTACTGGTCTGTAATTAGACATATTTGTTTTATCCCCTTTCTTAAATATAGGTATCACATTGGCTTTCTTCCATGCCACTGGCACAATGCCACTCTCCAATGATTTTCTAAAGATGCATGCTAGGGGGCTCACTTAACACATCCTTACATTCTTTCAAAATTCTAGGAAAGACCTCATCAGGACTGGGTGCTTTACTACTTTTGATTTTATCAATTTCCTTTGTCACTATCTCCTTTGTGATCAAGATATCCTTTAATTTCTCTTCATCATTACCCCGAAAGATCATTGACACCTCGGGTATATTTAGAGTATCCTTCTGTGTAAATACTGAGAGAAAAAAGTTATTTAGCATTCCAGCCATTGAGTCCTTATCACTCACTAATTCTCCATTGGAATCTATAAGTGGGCCTATTTTATCTCTAACCTTAGTTTTGTATAATTGCTAAAAACTTTTAGGATCTTCCTTTGCCCTATTTGCCACTTTAATTTCATAATTTCTCCTTGCTACTCTAACTAACTTTTTAACATCTCTTGCTAGTTCATTATATCTCTGCCTTAAGTGATCCTCTCCATTTTTTATTTTCCTATAAATGCCCTTTTTAATGCCAATATAATGCTTAATTTTATCTGTCATCCATTTTGGGTCATTATTTTTAGTCCTAATCTCCTTATAAGGAATGTTAATCATCTGACCTGTAATTAATTGCTCAATTATTCTTTCATACTCCTCTTCAATTGTAATCTCTTCCTCCTGGTGATTATTGTCTCCACTAACTGATATCATTGAATCTATTCCTGAATTGATTTCATTGCCTGGTTTCTGTACAACTGCCTCCAGGTAAGTCCTTAGCCCATTATAATTTGCTCTTCTAAAGTCAGGAATTTTAACATTGTTCATGCTACTATCAATACCATTCCATTTCCTCTTGAATCTAATTTCACAATGGTCACTATTACCCAAATTTCCTCCAATCTCAGTATCCTTAATAACTTCTTCCCTATTTGTCAGAACTAAATCCAGTATATTATTACCTCTAGTGGGTTCGTTAATAATCTGCCTCAGAAAATTATCTTGGACAACATTCAAAAATTCCTCACCCTCCTGATCACCCACAAGAGCTTCCCAGTCTATATTTCTGTAATTAAAATCGCCCATTATACACACATGCTTACTTCTACACGCCCGTTCAATCTCCGGCCACAGAAGATTTGAAGCTTCCTTTCTAAGATTTGGTGGTCTGTATAATAATCCTATGACAAGCTTGTTTTTACCTTCCTTTACATTTAGCCATAATGACTCTGTGTTATCATCTAATTTAATTGTACTGTTTACACAACACTGGAGATTATCTTTAATATAAATAATAACCCCTCCTCCTTTCTTCCTATTCCTATCTGTATGGAACATGTTAAAGCCCTCAATCTCAACCTCAGGTTTAAAGTGATTTCCTGCCAAATCAAGCCATGACTCTGTTATCGCAATTATATCAAAATTCTCTTCACTCGCTAACGCTCTTAAGAGATCTATCTTATTCCTTATACTCCGACCATTTGTGTAGTATATTTTTACGGTTTTTTTATTATTCCCATCTTCATTGCATCGTGCTTTTCTATTCCTAGTTATCTGCTCATTCACTTGTGCATTAGTTCCCCTATAACGCATCAGTATGCCCTCTCCCTTAGCTATTCCTCTATCTCTGCATCCCTTGCATTTCCTACACCTGCCCTCTATTCCTGTTATTCCCTTACCTCTAACAGCTTCTAGTTTCCCACCCGTAAGGACCTAATCACACTATCCAGCTCCCCCCATAGAACCTCAACACCTGCCCGACTAAGATGGAGCCCATCCATCGCATACAACCTCCTATTCCCGTAAAACCCTCCCCAGACATCTACAAACACCAATCCTAACTCCTCACACAGTCCTTTCACAAATTCATTCAAACCAATTGCACGCGACAACCATTCTACCCCCACATCCAATCTCGGAAGCACGCTAGAAACAACACCTTTTACCCTGCTTTTACTCATCCTTTCAACTAACCTTTTATACTGCTCACGTAACTCACATGTACCCACCTTCTTTACATCATTCACTCCCACATGCGTAATCACAACTGCATCCCTCTCACACCCAGAAACCAGCCTATCATACCTCTCACAAACATCACTTACACCAGCACCCGGCAGACAAACTCTCATTCCCTTCAACTTGCTATCACTCAACTTCCTATCTAAATACCTAATCTGAGAGTCACCCATCACTAGCACCTCAGTCATTCTCCTATTCTGTCTTGGCCTAACATTACCCTCCCTCCTGCTCTCAGTCACACTACCACCCATCCTGCTTTCATCCACAATCACACCAGGCAAATCACTTTCACACTCTTCCTCTCTCAGGACATTGAATCTGTTAGTCAACCTAACAGGTTCTATGTCCCTCTCATTCACACACGTAACCTGTCCTAACTTATCTATCCTATCCATTTTCACCCACCATTCATCATCACTCACAACTTCCACACTGTTCCCAGTCCTAGCCCTATCTTCCACCCTCTTAGCACAAATCTCACCCTTCAATCGCACACTTGCATCTCTTCTCACCTCAAACACTAAATCATTCAACCTCTTACATTCCCCACTCAACCTCCTAACCTCCCCTTCCAGAAAACACACACGGCATTCAGTTACATTCACTCTCCTTTCAACTCCACATGCATCACACACCACATACACACTACTTTCAAACGGCATGCTCTCACCATCTATACAAACAGCCATACTCTCAGAAATTTACTAAGGAAAAAGTTAACACTCACCAAAAAAAATTCTTGCTCAGGATTGCTGCCAGTTATCTTCCCCAAAAGTATTAATCACTAATGTATTTATTACACAGTGATTGATGTATTAAATAAATACAAGAAAAACTATACACCCAAATCAGTATTATATCCCAATCTTACAATGAGAATCAAGAGCTTCCTGCAAGACAACCTTCCAGAACAAAGCCAGACAGCCAACCATTATGGTGGAATCAGGAGATAGCTAGAAAAATTTCAGAGAAGAAAAGGGCATATAAAAAATTAAAGGTAAGAACATAAGAAAAGAAGGAGACTGCAAAAGACCATTCATGGCCTACACTTGCATCTCCTGTTCCAGTCAACACACAAAAGATTTCTTACCAGAGAAAAGTCATCAACATTGTAACCCTTTATAGGAGTTCGTCAGATCTAATCTACAATATACATAAAATGCATCCAGAAGATTATGTCCATTCATGCAACCCCAAAATATAATCTCCCCACTCCTTAGAAAAATATATACATATGTACATAAAAAAAAGTCAGTCCCATCTAGCAGCTTCATCCATATATTTATCTAATCTATTCTTAAAACTATCCAGAGAGGAGGCTTCTATCACATGTCTAGTGAGCCTATTCCATTCATCTACCACACGATTTGTAAACCAATTCCTCCCAATCTCCTTCCTAAACCTATACTTATCAAGCTTAAACCCATTGCTACGTGTCCTGTCATGTTCACTAAGTATAAGAACCTTACCCAGATCCCCTTTATTATATCCTTTTACCCATTTGAAGACTTAAATAATAAGGTAATAAGGTAGAAAATAATATTCAAAATTAAGTGATTATAGAATGGCTAGGAATGAGTTAAGATTATAAAGAAGAAAAAAAGGGTGTCAGAAATTAAATTAGATCAGGATAGCAACAAAGATCCTAGAAAGTTCTTTAGTTACTATAAAATTAATAATAAGTCTGGCAGAGTTAAAATAGGGCCTATCAAATATGAAGGGGTTGTGAGAGAAAAAGATGAGGAAATAGTTGAGGTACTAAATGGTCATTTTGCATCAGTATTTACAAAGGAGAAACTAAATAGTCTTATGTATAGTACTCATGGGTTAATGAAAGAGGTGTTTACTACCATTAGTGTGGATTGGAGGACGATAAAAGAACTAATAGGTGAGTTAGATACTACCAAGGCCTCCGGCCCTGATAATATTCATTCTAGGATACTTAAAGAAGGGGTAGAAAGTATCTCAATAGCTCTGGAGAAGTTGTATACTAGGTCACTGGAATATGGAGAAATACCCGATGATTGGAAGAGAGCGAATGTAGTCCCCATTTTCAGTAAGGGTAGTAAAGAGGATCCAAATAACTTTAGACCGGTTAGCCTAACTCCTGTAGTCTGTAAAATTGTTGAGAAAATAGTTAAAAAAGGGATTTGCCAACATCTAGAGAGGGAGGGGTTAATCAGCGATGCTCAGCATGGGTTTAGATCAGGTAGACCATGTTTGACTAATTTACTAGACTTTCTGGAGTTTGTAACAGATCAAGTAGATAAGGGAGAGAATGTAGATATAATTTACTTAGATTTTAGTAAAGTATTTGATAAGGTACCACATAGGAGACTAGTTCATAAATTAAAAATGATTGGGATATGTAGGGGTGTTTCAAATTGAATAGCTGAGTGGCTGAAAGACAGGAAGCAAAGGGTAGTGCTAAATGGTGTAAAGTCAGAGTGGAGGGATGTTATCAGTGGGGTTCCTCAGGGATCAGTTCTCGGTCCATTATTATTTGTCATCTATATAAACGATCTTGGGGAGGCAGTTAATAATAAAGTGTCAATTTTTGTGGATGATACCAAATTAGCAGCTGTAGTTAAAGATATTGATGATAATTTTAAAATGCAGGGGGATGTAAATAAATTGTTATCCTGGGCACATAAGTGGCAAATGACTTTCAACCTTGATAAGTGCAAAGTTATTAACATGGGAAAAGATAATAGAGAATTTAACTATGAAATGGATGGGCATTGGCTGAGCTCAGTAGAGGATGAGAAAGATCTAGGAGTAGTAATAGATTAGTCATTAAGGTTTTCTAAGCAGTGTATTGAAGCAAGAAATAGGGCAAATAGAGTGCTGGGTTTCATTAAGAGAAATGTCAGTTACAAAAGTATGGTTATTCTTAAATTCTATAACTCTTATGTTAGGCCGCAGCTAGAGTACTGTATACAGGCATGGTCCTAACATTTGAGACACAATATTAACCTTCTCGAGTCAGTTCAACGGAGGGCAACAAAGATTATTCCTTCCCTGAGGCACCTTGAATATATAGATAGACTGAGGGTATTAAATATGTTCTCGTTCGAAACAAGGTGTGTGAGATTGCATATGATTGAGCTCTTTAAAAAAAATTCTGGGATAGATAAATTGGATGTTAGCAAGTTTTTTTAGTTAGATGATGGAAATCGGACTAGAGGTCACCACTTGAAAATTAGAAAGCAAGGGTGTAGGTTGGATTAAGAGAGTGGTAGACTTCTGGAACAGATTGCCGCGGAGGGTAGTAGGTAGTTCAAATTTAAATCTATTTAAGAGTAGGTTGGATGACTTTATGGGGAGGGAAGGTTGTGATGGTTCCTAAGTTTTGTATATATCTATAGCTGCATGATTTAGTTCATGACAAGCGTTGATTGGTGATACCCTTGTTTCTGGACCCAATCCTCTGGATGTAGTTTTCTTGGGAGTTTTGGTGCCTTAAAAAAAAAGAGGCCGTTTGACTCGGGTGACCTATGATGGGCCCTTGTGGCTTTTGTCATCTATTATATTATATTGTGGGAGACTTTGATTTTGTCTTCCCCTAGCGATGGTGCTTTTTGTGGGTGGGTTTTGAAGGATGCGGATGACCTTTAATAGGCCCTTGTGGCTTTGGTCATCCATGAAATTATGTTATGCTATGTTATGTATCGTCGTAAAGTTGTAGGCCGAGAGAATGGGTGTGAGTTGCATCTGCAATGTTTGAGTGGGGTGCATTATAATTGGGTGATTGAGAAGAAGAATTATGTAAGAAGAGAGATTGATTACGTTTGCGAAGAAATTGTTACCGTTAGTGAAGATGAAGGTTTGGATGCTACAGAAGTGTTTGTTGAACGGACAGAAGTGTTGAATGTACCGCTACAATCCTCCCCCACCGTGGGAAACGCTCGCACAACACAGGGTATTTACATAAATTTTAGTCTATAAGCGGCGAGGCCTCCTTACAACGCGTCCAGAACGGGTTATGGTGCCCGTCTATAGCCCTATAAATGTAAATATTTAATCCTAACACTCTCTCTCTCTCTCTCTCTCTCTCTCTCTCTCTCTCTCTCTCTCTCTCTCTCTCTCTCTCTCTCTCTTTTCAGGGGACTCCCTGAAAGTTCTTCTGTTCAATGCGAGGTCCATCAGGAACAAGTTTCCTGAGCTCCGTGGCCTCGTAGCGACGGAAGAACCCGAAATGGTAGCCATAACAGAATCGTGGTTAAAAACCTCAAACCGAGACTTTGAAGGCGAATTCACGGTTCCTGGCTACCAACTCTTCCACAAAGATAGGCCAGACAGAGAGGGTGGCGGTGTAATGTTGTATGTCAAGGATACAATCAAATCTACGAACTCCAACAATATATCCGATCACGAGCTTCTTGGCGGTGACCTAGGGATAGGTCCTGTCAGATACAGGACCCTGGTGCTTTACAGACCCCCTTCCCAACCCGTTGAGGACAGGGAACTGTACTAGCTGCTGGGTGAACTTGTTCAAGACACATTGTGCATCGTTATGGGCGACTTCAACAGCCAAGTTGACTGGGAAACCAGAGCAGCCTGTGGCGAGAGCGCGCTACTCCTGGAGTTGGCCAACAACGGGTTCCTCACTCAATGGGTCAGAGAACCGACGAGAGGTGACAATATCCTCGACTTGGTCTTCACCTCTGAGGATGATATCGTTGAGGATCTTTCTCTAGGCGAAGAGCTCGGTGGCAGTGATCACCAGCTAATTAGATTTACCATCAAGATCCCGAAGGTAAGGTCTATTGCCAGTCAATCAAGGAAACTTAACTTGAGAAGAGCAGACTTTGCAAGCCTTCGTGCTGGACTGACTGACGTGAGGCTAGAAGTGTGCGATGCTGTTGAAGACTCGTGGAATAGTTTCAAAACCACATTCATGAGTCTTCAATCGCGTTTCATCCCTCTGAAATGCCGCCGTCGGTATTCTGTTCAACCAAAGTGGTTTAATCGAGAAATCGGCTAACTGCTTAGGGAGAAGAGAAATGCGTACCGGCGATCGAAGATCTCGGGTGACTTTGACGAATACCGGAGGCTAGCCAGGAGAGTGAAGTCCAGCATAAGGGCGGCTAAGCGGTCTGAGGAACTCCGAGTGGCGAGACTCTGTAAAGAGAATCCCAAGGAGTTCTTTGGATATGTAAAGATCCGTAAACAAATCCGTCGAACGATTCGCCCTTTGAGGAATTAGGAGGGGACATTAAAGCATTCAGATGCAGAAAATGCTAACCTCCTCAACGACTACTTCTCTTCTATGTTTACTGAAGAATGTCGTCCCATCCCCCAGCCGACGGATTCCTACTAGGGAGAAAAGCTGGAGGATATGGACTTCACCGAAGTTGAAATCAAAATGAAGATCAGTGACCTAATGGCGAATAAGTCACCTGGCCCGGATGGGTTTCTACTTAAAGTGTTGAAAGAAGTGTGCGATCAAGTGTCACGACACCTGAGTGCAATTTCAACATGTCAATCCGAACCAAATGCATTCCTAGAGACTGGCGGGAGGCGGAGGTGACTCCTATCTTCAAGAAAGGAGACCGTAACCAACCGTCGAACTATCGACCTATCAGTCTGACTTCGATAGTAGGTAAACTCATGGAAAGCCTCATGGTGGACAAAGTGACGTCGTATTTAGAGTCAAACCTGCTCTTGAAGAGTTCCCAGCACGGCTTCCGAAGGCAACGGGCATGCCTGACGAACCTTGTGGAATTCTTCCACTTCGTTTTCGGTGAGCACGATCAGGACAAGGCGGTGGATGTGGTCTACCTAGACGTTCAGAAAGCCTTTGATAAGGTACCACACCGCCGCCTTCTCCGGGAAGTGCGAGCGCTGGGCATAGACGGAAAGGTAGCCGGCTGGATCGAGAACTGGTTAAGTGGCAGACGGCAACGGGTGGTGGTAAATAGAGAGTCTTCTGAGTGGGTGCCCGTTACTAGCGGGGTGCCTCAAGGTACTGTCCTGTGACCACTACTATTCATCATCTACGTCAATGACATGGGCGGTGACATGGTGGCCAAGATTTCCAAATTTGCCGACGATACCAAGCTTGGTATGAACGTTGCAAAGGATGGAAATACTGCCCACCTGCAGGAAGATCTTGGGAAGATTGGGGAGTGG
This sequence comes from Ceratothoa steindachneri, assembly GCA_963969495.1. Lineage (NCBI taxonomy): Eukaryota > Metazoa > Arthropoda > Malacostraca > Isopoda > Cymothoidae > Ceratothoa > Ceratothoa steindachneri. The sequence continues at coordinate 12,754,821 of OZ018339.1, forward strand.
TCGGACACGTGGCAAATGCCTTTTAACGTGGGGAAATGGAAAGTGAGGCATATCGGCCACAGAAGCCCCCAAACTCAGTATATCCTTAAGGGCACTGCTATTGAATCGACCAACACTGAGAAGGACTAGGGTGTAACTATTACTAGCGACCTCAAGTTCTCGAAACAGGGCATCGAGGCAGAGAAGAAGGCCCAAAGGATGTTAGGCTACATAAAGCGGCAGTTTGGATACTGTAACAAGGAGATAGTACTTTGTCTGTACAACTCCCTCGTTCGGCCGCACCTGGAGTATGCTATACAATTTTGGAGTCCATCGTTTCGAAAGGATATCGCAAGGTTGGAACGCGTTCAAGCCAGGGCAACCAAGCTGATTCCCTCAATCTGAGATAAAAGTTATGAGGATAGACTAAGGGAATTAAATCTGTTCTTGCTGGAAACCCGTAGACTGCGTGGTCAGCTCATCGAAGTTTTCAAAATACTTCAAAGGTTCGAAAATGTTGACTACCGGGATATTTTCACACTGAGTGAGAACAGAACGCGCAATCACGGCTTCAAACTTGAACGGAAGCGTTACAACCGCAATCTGTGGGGAAATGTTTTCACTTACAGTATCTGCGGTAAGTGGAACGCACTTCCAGTGGAAGTTGTCAACAGTGAATCTGTTGACCAGTTCAAGTCTAGCCAAGAAAAAGTCTTGAAAAGTGGCCGTTTAGGGACAAGGAGTAACAAGGAAAGTAAGTACCCTAGGAGACCTTAAGGTCCATTCAAAAAGGGTACCTTTGGACTAGCAATCGAGCGGGCACATGGCTGCTCAATTTTTTTGCGTCCCTAAACGGCCACTTTTCAAGACTTTGTCTAGTCTTGACTTGAACTGGTCAACAGATTCACTGTTGACAACTTCCACTAGAAGTGCGTTCCACTTACCGCAGATACTGTAGGTAAAAAAGTTTCCACACCGATTGCGGTTGTAACGCTTCAGTTCAAGTTTGAAGCCGCGATTGCGCGTTCTGTTTTCACTCAGTGTGAACATTTCTCGGAAGTCAACATTGTCGAACCCTCGAAGTATTTTGAAGACTTCGATGAGCTGTCCACGCAGTATACGGGTTTCCAGCGAGAACAGATCTAATTCCCTTAGTCTATCCTCATAACTTTTATGTCGGATAGAGGGAATCAGCTTGGTTGCCCTGGCTTGTACGCGTTCCAATCTCGCGATGTCTTTTGCAATGAAGGACTCCAAAATTGTACAGCATACTCCAGGTGCGTTCGGACAAGTGAGTTGTACAGGCACAGTACAATTTCCTGGTTCCGATAACCAAACTGGCGCTTAATATAGGCCGGCATCCTTTGGGCCTTTTTCTCTACCTCAATAGACTGTTTCGAGAACTTGAGCTCACTAGTGATTGTTACACCCAAGTCCTTCTCAGTGACGGTGGATTCAATAGCATTGCCCTTAAGGATATACTGAGATTGGGGGTTTCTGTAGCCGATTTGCATCACTTTGCATTTGTTCACGTTAAAAGGCATTTGCCACGTGTCCGACCACTCCCCAATCTTCCCAAGATCTTCCTGCAGGTGGGCAGTATTTCCATCCTTTGCAACGTTCATACCAAGCTTGGTATCGTCGGCAAATTTGGAAATCTTGGCAAACATGCCACCGTCCATGTCGTTGACGTAGATAATGAATAGTAGTGGTCCCAGGACAGAACCTTGAGGCACCCCGCTAGTAACTGGCACCCACCTAGGAGCCTGTCTATTCACCACCACCCGTTGCCGTCTGCCACTTAGCCAGTTCTCGATCCAGCCGGCTACTTTTCCATCTATGCCCAGCACTCGCACTTTCTGGAGAAGGCGGCGGTGTGGTACCTTATCAAAGGCTTTCTGAAAGTCTAAGTACACCACATCCACCGCCATGTCCCGATCGTGCTCACTGAACACGAAGTTGAAGAATTCCACAAGGTTCTTCAAGCATGACAATTGCCTTCGGAAGCCGTGCTGGGAACTGGAACTCCTCAGTAGCAGGTTTGACTCTAAATACAAAGTCATTTTGTCCACTATGATGATTTCCATGAGTTTACTGACTATCGAAGTCAGACTGATAGGTAGGTAGTTCGACGGTTGGCTTCGGTCTCCTTTCTTAAAGATAGGAGTCACCTCCACTTCAAGGCCAGTCTCTAGGAACGCATTCGTTTCGGATTGACATGTTAAAGAATGCGCTCAGGTGTCGTGACACTTGATCGCGCATTTCTTTCAACACTTCAGGTAGAAACCCTTCCGGGCTAGGTGACTTATTCGTCATTAGGTCACTGATCTTCTTTTTTATTTCCCCTTCGGTGAAGCCCATATCCTCCAGCTTTTCCTCCGAGTAGGAATCCATTGGATGGGGGATGGGACCACACTCTTCAGCAAACACTGAAGAGAAGTAGTCGTTGAGGAGGTTAGCATTTTCTGCATCTGAGTGCTTTAATGTCCCCTCATCATTTCTCAAAGGGCCAATCGTTCGACGGATTGGTTTACGGCTGTTCACATATCCAAAGAACTCCTTGGGATTCTCTTTACAGAGTCTCGCCACTCGGAGTTCCTCAGACCGCTTAGCCGCCCTTATGCTGGACTTTACTCTCCTGGCTAGCCTCCGGTATTCGTCAAAGTCACCCGAGATCTTCGATTGTCGGTACACAGTTCTCTTTTTCCTAAGCAGTTGGCTGATTTCTCGATTAAACCACTTTGGTTAAACAGAAGACCGACTGGAACATTTCAGAGGGATGAAACGCGATTGAAGACTCATGAATGTGGTTTTGAAACTGTTCCACGAGTCTTCAACAACATCGCACACTTCTAGCCTCGGGTCAGTCAGTCCAGCACGAAGACCTGCAAAGTCTGCTCTTTTCAAATCAAGTTTCTTGGATTTACTAGTTGCAGGCCCTGCCCTCGGAACTTTGACTACAAATCTAATTAGTCGGTGGTCACTGCCACGCAAAACAATGTATCAGCTATGTGCCTGCTCGATTGCTAGTCCAAAGGTACCCTTTTTGAATGGACCGTAAGGTCTCCTAGGGTACTTACTTTCCTCGTTACTCCTTGTTACTCATCTCTCTCTCTCTCTCTCTCTCTCTCTCTCTCTCTCTCTCTCTCTCTCTCTCTCTCTCTCTCTCTCTTTTATCGAAGTGTTTAAAATACTTCGAGACTTCGGGGATATTTTCCAGCTCAGCGAGGCAAGAACAAGAAATCACGGCTTTAAACTTGAGTTAAGAAAGTAGAGGGAGAGGCGACGCCCCCTTGTCGCGGGAAGAGAGTTTGTGGCTACTTTGACTTTTCGAGCTATGTCGGCGGGGGTACCTCTTCTGGGTACCCCTGGTAGGGCTTCCCTTGTCGATTTTTATCAGAAACAAGGTTCCAGACTAAGTGCGCCATTCCTTCCTTTTTCTACTCTATCCTTCTCCTTTTTTACTTTATCCTATCTCTCCCACTTATACAAAAAAAAGAAAAAAGCCTACTCCTATCATGTCACTCTTTCCCTTTTTTCCCTCTATCTACATATAAGGACCTGGCAGCTACCGCACGCGTCAGAAGAGAGGCTTTGGAACCTCTATAAACAACGCCAATCGACGCTCACTGGTTGCAAGAGACTAGGACTAGAGGGGTCCTAGGCGTTGGAACACGATGAATGGGATGAGGGTAGAGCCCCGTTAACCCCTTCCCTGGCGCGTAATTATTGACCGGTCCCAGTGACAGTTGACGGGTGCCTCTGGTAGCATTGGTCCGAGGTGACGGCTTTTGTTCCCAGGTTGGTTGCCAGGCCAATAAAAAGCCTTGGGTCGAGTCTCTTGGTGGGGCGGGATATCCAATGAACGTTGCTCCGAGATCCTGGCCGTTGTGAAGGGAACCAGTAGGAGTTTAGTAAGGGGCGTGCTTCGTTGTTGTTCACCTGGTGACAAATCGATGGCTCCTTCGGGGACCGTCTGTGCTGCTTGGTTGGGAGCCAGGCACGCCGAGGCTGGACGACTCGGTCGGACGCACAGCAGCACATGGATCGTGCCTTCTGGAAGACTCCGAAACGACTCCAATCAATAGGCGGGACCAACTCACGCGGGGAGAACTCACCAAACCCCCTTTTATATATTGATTGGTCACAAGCTTAAGAAATAGAGTGTGTTTAAAATGGCAGGCAAGAAAGGTCCAGCAGCGCTAAAATTCACGTATGCCACATGTAAGAAGGACAAGTGGTGCGTTGGCTTCCCGGAGGGCTGCTATACGAAATGCCACCCAAGCAGTGTATGCACTACTTGTATTTTAAAGAAGGAAGTGGAGGAAGTAGTCGCCTACTACCGGGAAAGAACTACAGACCTCGAAAAGAAAATCGAGAGGCTCAAAGATGAGCACTCCCACCAGATCCACAGGCTCGAAGAGAAGTTAAACGAGCTCTCGAGTCCTGTGGCAAACACCACCTCTGTAGAGAGCCCGGGCCCGAATGTGGCAGGCAGAGACGCCAAAAGACAAAAAGGAAAAAAAGACGAAAAAGGGAAAGAAGAAAGAGGAAGAGAGAGAAATATAAGAAGAAAAGGTAGAAGAAGTTAATGAAAAGGATGACAAGGGGGGGAAAGATAGTAGAGAAGAAGAAGAGGAATAAGAGAAAGAAGAAAAAAGAAAAGCCTGAAAAGACCATGACGGGGAAGAGAGAGAGGAATCGGAGAGCTTGCCTCAGAAAATAAAGACTCCGAGCTCAGCAGGCAAATGTGCCAGGATCAGCCTTGTGGGTGATTCCCAGGCCCTGGGCCTGCAGCCCCTGCTAGCGGCCCGCCTTCGCACAAGCGTTAAGGTGAGCTGCCTCCCAGGCTGTGGAAATAAGCAGGTAAGAGCTGAGGCCGAGAAGTCTCAGATTTCTGAGACTTCAGTCGTTGCCCTTATGGTAAATGGCAACGACCTCTACCTCAGAGGAGGTAGGGTAGGCCCTACTGGCGAGATTATAAAGACGGTTATGGGCGCTGTAGACGACTGTGGATTGAAAACCCGCAGACGCGTCGTGGCGGGGATGCTCCCGAGGTGGGGTCCAAGCCGGACTGCCCACGTGAGGAACATGTCGCTAAACCTGCGCCTTGCAGACCTCTGTACGGAAGAGGGTGTCTTTTTTGTCGACTGCTACGCCGTATTCTATGGTAGAAAAGACCTCTACCAAAGGGATGGGGTGCAACTCTCCTTTAAGAACAAGGCTTTCCTAGCCAACCTCATCCAGGATGTCGTGGAGTGCACCCAAAGGAGTGTCCGGCCCATTGGGAAGGCGGACGTACGCCATTACTCCCGAGTTACTCCCCAAACAACCTTCTCGGAGGTTGTCAAAAATGGTGCCACCGCGACAACCAAGAAGCCGGGAAACAGAAGAGTATTGGGGGTCCTACATTAGGGGACTCACTGAAAGTTCTTCTGTTCAATGCGAGGTCCATCAGGAACAAGTTTCCTGAGCTCCGTGGCCTCGTAGCGACGGAAGAACCCGAAATGGTAGCCATAACAGAATCGTGGTTAAAAACCTCAAACCGAGACTTTGAAGGCGAATTCACGGTTCCTGGCTACCAACTCTTCCACAAAGATAGGCCAGACAGAGAGGGTGGCGGTATAATGTTGTATGTCAAGGATACAATCAAATCTACGAACTCCAACATTATATCCGATAACGAGCTTCTAGGCGAGAACTGGCTAAGTGGCAGACGGCAACGGGTGGTGGTGAATGGACAGTCTTCTGAGTGGGTGCCCGTTACTAGCGGGTGCCTCAAGGTTCTGTCCTGGCACCACTACTATTCATCATCTACGTCAATGACATGGACGGTGACATGGTTGCCAAGATTTCCAAATTTGCCGACGATACCAAGCTTGGTATGAACGTTGCAAAGGATGGAAATACTACCCGCCTGCAGGAAGATCTTGGGAAGATTGGGGAGTGGTCAGACACGTGGCAAATGCCTTTTAACGTGAACAAATGCAAAGTGATGCATATCGGCCATGGAAACCCCAAATTTCAGTACATCCTTCAGGGCACTGCCCTTGAATCGAGTGACACTGAGAAGGACTTGGGTGTTACTATCACTAGTGACCTCAAGTTCTCGAAACAGTTCATCGAGGCAGAGAAGAAAGCCCAAAGGATGTTAGGCTACATAAAGCGCCAGTTTGGATACCGTAACAAGGAGATAGTACTTTGTCTGTACAACTCCCTCGTTCGGCCGCACCTGGAGTATGCCGTACAATTTTGGAGTCTTTCGTTTCGAAAGAACATCGCAATGTTGGAACGCGTACAAGCTAGGGCAACCAAACTGATTCCCTCTATCCAACATAAAAGTTATGAGGATAGACTAAGGGAATTAGATCTGTTCTCGCTGGAAACCCGTAGACTGCGTGGTCATTTCATCGAGGTTTTCAAAATACTTCGAGGGTTTGACAGTGTTGACTACCGGGATATTTTCACACTGAGTGAGAACAGAACGAGCAATCACGGCTTCAAACTTGAACTGAAGCGTTACAACCGCAATCTCTGTGGAAATTTTTTCACCTACAGTATTTGCGGCAAGTGGAACGCACTTCCAGTGGAAGTTGTCAACAGTGAATCTGTTGACCAGTTCAAGTCAAGACTTGACAAAGTCTTGAAAAGTGGCCGTTTAGGGACGCAAAACAATTGAGCAGCCATCTGCCTACTCGATTGCTAGTCCAAAGGTACCCTCTTTGAATGGACCGTAAGGTATCCTAGGGTACTTTCTTTCCTTGTAACTCCTTGTTATACCGTGATCTGTGTGGGAAATTCTTTCCTTACAGTATCTGCGGTAGTTGGAACGCACTTCCGACGGAAGTTGTCAACAGTGAACAGTGAATCTGTTGACCAGTTCAAGTTAAGACTAGATAAAGTCTTGTGAAATTGCCGTTAAGATCCTCGCAAGTGATCGAGGTTGCTAACGGACACCTTCGAAGATTGCGCCAAAATTACCCTCCTTGTATGGACCGTAAGGTCTTCTAGGGTACTTATATATACATATATATATATATATATATATATATATATATATATATATATATATATATATATATATATATATATATCAAAGCAGCGCGAGAGAATGATGAAAATTAATACATTAAACCACACTGAAAGAGAAAACAGAATAATTTTTCTTTTCAGTAATATTACTGCAAGGAAAAGTTATTCCGTTTTCTCTTTCAATGTCGTTTAATGGATATATATATATATATATATATATATATATATATATATATATATATATATATATATATATATATATATATATATATTAGGAATATATATTTACATTTGTAGGGATATAGACCGCTACAAATGTAATGTTTGAGCATGGACTTGAATAGAGAGTGCAAGTTACCTTGACTATGAATAGGAAGAGGTATTGTGGAATGATTGACACAGGTATGCAAATTTCCTCGGTTAATGGAAAGGTTGTGCGTGATGCGGATAATATGAGTTAGAATGTTTCTAGAAAAGGTGTGACAGTTTCGATATGTGGCCTCAGAAGTAGACGTATTATGGCATGGGAGGAAGTGAGTTTGTCTGTAAGCATGGGGAAGTTAAATCACATATTGCATGAATTTGTTGTGTTAGGCAAAAATGAGTTACCGTATTGTTTTTTGTTTGGGATTGATTTGTTGCGAAAGAATAGGATTTCAGTGGATGTATGTAATGAATGTTTAGTGAAATGATATAACAGTTGAGAATTTGCAGAGTGAACTTGTAGGTTCAACTGGATTTTGTGTGGCAGTCGTTCTTGGAGGACTGACATGAGAGACGCTTCCTTGCCCAGGAGCGAATGTCCCTGCCCATAATAGGCCAGGAGTATCAAGACTTAATTAGACGAAGTGATGCCTTGATCCCAGTGTGTGACTAATTGTGCAGTTGACTGAAGATAGTCCTTCTGCACGCTGTAGGTTCGAACGGTTGTTGGTTTATTGATATTACTTTACACTATAGTTGAGCTTCTCAGGGAAAAGGGAAAGATTTTAGTCGTGGGCGAGATTCCTTTGTTTCCTCGTCATCATCCTGCACTGCCACCAAAGCTCGGAGGTCAAATAAGTCAATTTGGACCGAATTGACGTACCTCGATAGATAGTCAGCAACTACGTTATCGTGGCCACGCATGTAGGTGATATCGCTGATGCACTCCAAAATAGCCGTCCAATGGTGTTGCTACCTGTCCGTTTTGGCATTCACTGGCAACGAAAAGGCTGAAAATAGTGGCTTCTGGTCTATGCATAAGGTAACATCGCAACCTTCAATCATGTGCCTGAAGTCGATCACAGCAAGATACGTCGCTAGGAGCTCTCTGTCGTAAGTAGAGTATGCTTGCTGTGTCAGGCCTAACTTAATCGAGAAGAATGCCCCCGGTCGCGGCGATCCGTTTACCATTTGGTCAATGGCAGCACCTGCCGCGTATTGAGAGCAATCCGTTACCAGCATATATGGTGAATTATTGGACAGCGGATGACAGAGTTTGACGGAGTTCATCAAAGCCGTTTTAGTACTTTCAAATGCTTCTCGTGCATCATAGTTCCATTCAAGATCACGAGCCTTAGGTTGCAGGCGTGCGAGCTCGGTCAACGGGGCTGCAATCGCGGCAAAATTAGGAATCATCCTTCGGTAGTAACTCAACATGCCCGATAACGCCGTAGTTCCTTGTAGTCGTTCGGTAATGGCATGTCCCCAATTTCTTTCATTTTTTTGGCTGGTGGTCAAATTCCCCTCCGCCGAAATGTTATGCCTTAAAAAATCAATTTCATCCTTTGCTGTTCGCAATTATCCAGGTATATCTTCAGTCCGTTCCCGACCAGGATTTTGAAAACTTGATCTAAATGGTCCAAATGGTCGTCCAGATTCTCCGAAAATATAGGATGTCGTTTATATATACATAAACGAACACTAATTCCCGAAACACGTTATCCATATGTCGTTGCAACGTACAGCTTGCATTCTGGAGGCCAAAGTGTAGCTTCACGTACTCCCATGAAGCAAACGGCGTTATCAACGCAGTCTTCTCTATGTCTCCCGGGTTCATAGAGATTTGATGGTAAGCACGAATCAGATCAAACCTTGGAAAAATTGTTTTGCCATGGAGGTGGTCGGCCACACTTTGAATTCTTGGCAATGCATATATGTTGGGCTTTGTGATCGCATTAAGCGCGCGGAAGTCGTCGACCACTGTATTCACCCGGTGACTTCTTTGGGACCATGTAAATAGGCGATGACTGCGTTGTCCCCCAGACTGTTCGGCACATTCTTTTCGAATGGCCCAGTGTTAGTGGTTTTCGCACACGCTACCTGTCCCGGTAACGGGACGAGCGGGATCGCAAAACCACTTGCCCCCTGTACTCGGGACGGATTCGTGCACACAGACTTGTGGACAATAATATATATTTTTTTTTGGGGGGGGGGGAGGCTGGCCGGCTCGACTTTATTTGGCTGACGTTTTTTGTAGATCCCATGTTCCCGCGTTGGGGGTAGGTGGGCCTACCCCCGACAATGGAACGCGCTTCCTTCTTGTTGTTTTCTGCTTTTTCGTTTTTTTATTGTTGTTATTTGTTTTGTTTTTGTTTTTATACTGTGATAAGTCTTTCTCTTTATTTTACCTTTTTTATTTATTATTTACATTTTGTTATTTGGTTTTTAATCTAGCCTACTAGTATGCTTTATCGTGAGTACGGTGAATTTTGCCCTAGTAAGCAGTTGGCAGATGGGCTCTCAAAATTTAAAAAGAAAAACGATAACAAAAAAAGCGAAGATGGCCTGGGAAAGGTTGCATTTGAACGTGTTCCTATTTCTTTGGCACCCTGCACCAGGGTTTGCATAATTTTACACTCTCACCAAAATAAAAATGTGAACGGCATACCACAGGTCTTTGGTTCCTGTGAAGGAGTCGCAATCCTATCGGTATATCTTTGAGACCAAGATCATTATTGCGCTGTACAAAATTGGAATGGTTTCCATTAGGGTACGCACCTACGGGCACTGATCGCGCACTTCCCGTAGAATTCACATTATTTATTTAATTATCACTTCTATTATTAAAATTGAATACGCATATCGGTCAAAGAAGTGGTACTACGCTATATGGATTCACTACTATCATTAGCATTAAAACACTGTGCTCTATAGAATGGCATTAGTTCATCCGCTAACTTTCCTAACTGGGCCAGGGTTAATTCCTTCTGGGTAGCAATTATGGCCGCGATGTTTGCTGGCGGGAATAGGATAAATATGTGCCTCACGAGCTCCTCCCCAACTCATACATGTAGAGCAGTTCTCCTTTCAGTTCTTCCAAATTGGACGAAGGTCGACCGGTGAGCGTGGAGGAGGCAATGAGCTTCTCGAAGAGCCCATAATCACCCGTCCTTAAAAGCAGGCAATTTCGAGTAGATAAGATTGCAGCCGGAAGTCGGTCGACGCTCTCAAGAGGTAGTGCAGCCAAGACATAAAAGAATTTAATTTCCTCCTTACTTACTCTTGAAATGTGAAACTGTGCTTCCACAATCTCAAGCCATCTCGCAACTACTGTCTCATTAAAGATTGGTGGCTTGATGGTGATGACGTTCACGGTCTCCGTCTCTCCTTGTCTTGCCTGTTGATGGTCTGATGCGTCCATTTTTTCTTGACACCTTCACTGTCCGGCAGAAGGGGACACCATTTTATAGGGGTGATCCCAAGACACTTGTTTATAGTGGGTTTTCAATGTTACCCGTATGTGGTGGGAAAAGGTCCTCGGTGTTATTGCGCGTCTTAAAGTTACGGGTGAGAGGCTGCTCTGACTCCAAAGGTTTCACGTAGATTCTGCTACTAGTCTGGGTTCCAGAAGGTGCCTTAATTACCTGGGGGTTGAAGGAAAGGACTCTAAAGGAAAGCAACGATAAGTAGGCTTTTATTCTTGAATAGGGTCTACCTTATTAGGCGTAAGCGAAATAATTCGAGTCTTATGCGGACATATGTAAGTTTACTAATGTTGGGGGGGGGGGGTTGCTGAGGCTAAAACGACATGACTTAAGGAAGAGGAACGGACTCGTGATGCTAGTAATGATAATATAGTTAGGCAGATTCCTTTACTTGAGTCTATCCGACCGAATGAATTAACTCCCTATATGTTTACGTTCGTTTCTTTATAGTTTCTTGGTTAAGGGGCTGTAACTTCTTTTTTTTATACTCAAGGCGCAGGGCGGAGCTAATAATCGGAAACGCATTTGTTACTCTCTCCGTTGACCGTTGGGCGGCATTACCAGAGGTGTGTGCGTTCCTACCATAGCTGTATATATTTTCTGACCATGCTGGCTAATCCTCTCAAGATATGACAGTTTATTTTTACGTTTGACACTCTCGCAAGAACTCAACCGGTGAAAGCATATATCACTTTGCATTTGATCAGCTTCCCTTGTTATCAAGCATCGGTATCTTTTCGTCCCGCAGCTGCTCCTTTCTGTATATGTATGTGTATGGGCGCGTGGGGAACCAGTTATTCGCTTGCCTTTCTTCTGTTTTTCCTAATAAATGTACAGTTGTGATATAAGTATTTCTCTATTATACATTGCTTACTACTTATTGTATATCATATTACCTAATTAATTAATGTGTGTGCTCAATTTCAGGATTTAATAGATCCACCGAGCCCCCATTTGTGAGGCTTCCTCACTGGTCCTAAATATCCTGCAATTTGGGTGCCACAGGCCTACTTTCCTTGCACTCTGGATGCCACAAATATACCAGTCAAAAGTTATATTGATACATTTTATCAGTCTTACACAGCAACAAGATAAGTAGTGATTAACAGAGTTTAATTCAGCAGAATTTAACCGTTTTTTTAACCTTTTGTCATTCAAAAAAGGAATGGGACACTCGTTTTGCGCCCCTCCTTCAATGGGGGCCTGGGGTAACTTTTAATTTGAGTCCCCTCGCCCCCTCCCTTAGGGACGGCGCTGGATGGGGGCACCACACCACATTGACCACTACATGAAGACCAGTACGGAGACAATAACATGTATGAGCCCAGATTACGTTTTACCCCATAAGCTCCCATGGAATGAGTACCCCAATTGACTATTGATCAGTCACAGCCGCTACGGTCTCCTGTTTGCTACCAAGCCTAAAAAAGTGCGTTGCCACTTCAAGGTCGCAACTCAAGACGAAGCTAAATTTCCAGATTTTGTGAGGGGGGAGGATTACAGGGTTTCCACCCACAGTCGACGAGGGGAAATGTTTAATCTATTAAGGTTATGCAACGAAAGAACGATTGAGAGGTATCAAAAGGACGTGACGCACGACTAGCCAAATTAATAGACAATAAATTATAACAAATAAAGGTAGAGAGATAATTGGAGCTCAGAAAATCCAATTTTACAGGCAATACAAGAGTGAGGGCTAATCTCTCTACCCGACAAGATGCCAGGGTCTTGTCCATATGAGGGTCCCCAAAAGTCTTCGCGGTGTAGGAGAGGGGCCAGAAATTTCAATAATAATAGTAATTTATTAATAGGCCTGCTTGTAATCCAATCAATAGTTAAAAACTTTGGAACTTTGTGAGTCCTTAGAAAGATAGTCCTGAAGAAGGTCAATCAACGGGATGTGACAGTGGCCATTGCCAAAAATCATGAAACATCAGTCTATGCGCAAGGAGGGTGACTATGCAACCAACAGAACCAGATTTTATTAGTAATGATCCATTCGACTTAAACCCGACACCAAAACCATCAATTGAGGCTAAGAATGCAGATGGCCACAACATCACTTTGCGATTAAAGATGGCAGAGGGAGATTTTTGCATTCGTCCATCTACTGTAATGAAAAAATCTAGATACTTCTAGGATACCTTGAAATTCATATAAAAACTCAATATAGGCAATAAATAAAAGAGCCAATAAGCGAAAAACAAAACAAAATAAAACTAAGGAAAAATCAACACAAGAGTGAAGAAGAAAAAAGGGGACACCGGAGCATGCGCCAAACATAAAAAAAAGGATTAAAATAAAATGAAAGAGGCCAGCCTCCACATATAATCAGAGTGTCTACATGTCTGCATGACAAACTTTTTCCAGAGTAAGGGGAGCAAGCAGTAGTGACTAGTGACCCTGCTTATCCGGGTGCCGTGACAAGTAACGTGCGCGGAGATTTTCCAGAGGGCGATATTAAACAAAAAATTTGGATCAACACAGTCGTCGCAAATAGAAAAACACTCTAGCGAAGTGTTATCTACTAAGGAAGGTATCGCAAAGAACATTTTCCAGTCAAAGCAGATCACCCGACATGGGGTGGAACTTGCGGAAGTCGCGCTATGCAGAAGAGAGAGATGCCCATAGTTTTCAATCAAAAAGGAATATCTAACAATTAATACTTTCTCCATGAACTTGTAGGTCGCCAAATATGGGGTCGCCAGTTATAGGTTTGGCGTAAGTAGGCCTTGTTTTGATCTCAAGGCGATCCTATAAGGGTTTGGTAAAGTGGCTTGCTTACAGGTTTCTTGACGTACAGTCCGAGGGATATTAACCGATCAAGGTTTGTAAGTAAAAGACTCCTTTGTGCAAGGAATTAAACACTTGTATTTTTATACCACTTTGAAATGTTTACACTTACCGTAAAGATTTAATTTGTGCAACGGAATAATTTATATCGGGTTATAATGGCCAGAGCAAGAATGATGGAGGTTCGCAGAGCGGGGAATTAATTAAGAGTCTAATAGTCAATCAATGAATGAGTAAAAAATAATAATGATAATAGTAATAATAATAATAATAATTAGGATAATGATCTTTGAATAAAAATGTTTTTATTTAGACCGAGCATCATTTGGGAGGCAACGCGTAGGTCCACTTTCCTTTGGTCGCAGAGGCGGTCCTTAGCTACATGTCAGCCCAGCTGAGCCTGTGATTGGCTAGAGTCTAGCCTGTGATTGGCTGAAATTCTCCACTCCGTATCTTACTTTGGGGGTCTTTCCCTTGCGAGGGTATCACAGAAACTCCGTTTGCTTAAAGCTAAGATGACCTTATCAAATTTTACATTAAAGCGAAACATCTTTTGTCGCCAATTCTGTTCCCGTTCCAGACAGCTCTAATTATTCTGTTTGCCTATCTGCTCTCATACCCCGGTGCGATAGCCTTACATTGTGGTCGGGTTTCAAACCAGACGTTCTAATCAGATTCCGCTGATTCGCAAACTGTCTCCAAGTGACCTTATTTTATTGCTCTTACCATTCCATCTTTGATACTTCGACCTGGCAAAACGTGTCTTTGTCCTTCTCTCTCTCTTTCTCTTTGTGTGTGTGCAGTTATTGTACACTACACATGTCCCCTCTTAGTCCACGGAGTGCGTACGATACAAAAAAAATTACATCCTATGAGAGAGACTACTTATATATATATATATATATATATATATATATATATATATATATATATATATATATATATATATATATATATACAATTGGTATCTAACCTCAAAGCTACCATGTTTATTACAAAAATATATATCTAAGCCATTATACAATGATAACAATTAACTATATCACATTTACATATATACAATTGGCGAAGTTCAATAATATTTGCACATTTGGTTTCTTGCAAATGAAACCCGTCTCCCTCATCGTGTTTTCACAATTTTCTTCGGAGATTCCTTCGCTTCCGATAAAGTGTCACATGGAACGGATTTGGTGCTCCTTTCTTCTGTTGCCTTTTCTTCTTTATGTGTTTCGCAGCCGAGTTGCTCATAACAGACCCGTAACCTTGGGCGACGCTGGGCGGCGGAAGGCCTGCCACGTTGGTTGTGGGCAATTTTGCCGGCTTCAACCTGTCAATAGAGAGAGTGTCCCTCCTGCCGTTCGGGAACTTTAGTTTAAAGACCTTGTGACTGCGTTCGAACACTGGAAAGGGGCCCGCATAGGGTGCCTCTAAAGGCTTTTGAACGCGATCGATTCTCACCCACCATGTGACGCGTCTTGCAGAGAGGGTGGCATGAAAGGCTTTGGCACCGAGTAAAGATTGCCCTCCGATATTTGTCCAAAATCAATATGAGCCATCGTTGATGCTAGTTCCTTGATGAATTTGCATTCTGTTTTTGATGAAGACGAGGAGACCAATGGTTGCGGATATAATAAGGTAATGCCAGTCACTGCCGTAAAGGGGGGAAACCCCGAGTCGTTAGGCAAGTCACGAATGCCCAGCAGGATTATTGGCAGTGCTAGTAGCCAACCTTGTTGGCCGGCCATTATTGAGGCCTTCAACTTCCTATGTGCCCTTTCGACCATCCCGTTTTTGGTGTGTCTGTACAATGTTGTACGAAGGCGGTGAAAACCAACGAGGGCTGAAAATTCTCTGAAAAGTTCAGATTCGAACTGAGCACCTCTGTCGGTTATCACGTAGAGCGGAACCCCAAATCTTGAGATCCACCCATCTAGGAAAGCCAAAGCAATAGTTGCGGCACTTATGTACGGGATTATTATCGCTTCGACCCACCTTGACACACGGTCGATGCAAGAGAGCATATAGTGGCATGCGAAGGGTAGTGTAGGGGAATCGTCCTCCCCCCCCCCGTTCACTCGTGGCGAAGTCACGAGGCGTTTACCGCAAAGATATCCGGCCCCAGGCATCGTCGGGTCAAGCGCGTAACCGCAGCGCCGCACCACTCTGCGCTATGAAAGACCTAAAGGTTAAAATGCAAGATCTCTCCCATGAGAGTGAGATTCAATTTCACGTCAAATAAGAAATTGGAGACGTGTTTCTCCCAAGCTCGAAGGCTAACGAGGCGCCGATGTGAGAAAAACCGTTGGGCATAAGAACCCTCCTGGGCCTGCCATCAAGCCTCCCCCTTTCTTAGCACTCCCCCAGTGGGGTGACAACTTATAAATAACGAAAACTGAGGAAAATCGGGGTAGTATACGTCAGTCTCTAGGTGACGAAATCCCCGAGTTAAGATCGGGCTACCGAGACTGGAGAGGCAGATTACTTGGCTCGCCAGACCAAGAAGTACCCTGCAAGAGAGGCAGGTCTACCTACCTTAAGGGGCTAAGAAGCAGCTCATCCTCGAGTTAGTCCCTGGTTATTAAACCAAACGATAAGTTCAACTTACTCTCATCAGAGAGACTCCTCATATCCTGGTGAATCTTAAACACCAGGGGTATTCCTCGTCCTTGAGGAATTAAGAAAAAAAGAAGGAAAAGGCTCCCCCTCGAGCCCGTTACTCGGTGGCCACACCGAACTCATAAGTTAACTTGGTGAGGAACCAAGTTCAACTTATTTTCGTCAGAGAAATCCCCCTCCGTTATACTCGCCTTCGAGGAAGACTGGAACTAAGAAGAAGCTCATCCTCGAGCTAGTTCCTGGTTACCAAACCGACCTTCAAGTTCAATTTATTCTCGCCAGAGAAACTCCCCTCCGTTATTCTAGACCTTGAAGAAGACCCTCCCCGAGTTCAGTCCTCGTCCATGAGGAATTAAGTAACGAAGGAGAAAAGTTCCCCCTCGAGCTCGTTACTCGGTTGTCACACCACACTCCAAGTTAACTTGGTTTAAGAACCAAGTTCGACGCACTCTCGCCAGAGAGACCACGACTACCTTGGTGCCACATAAAGCACCGTTATTGTTCTCGTCCTTGAAGACCCCCCCCCTTCCGGAATACCGTGTGGACCCCCCAACTGCTACCCTCGCCAAAAGGACATCGTGATCCTGCCCACCTACATCTGGCCAGGCGGCACGCGTCGTGAGACAATAACATTCCTGAGGGATTTAAACTCCAGTTGAGTCCGTAAGCCTAAATCTTATATTATTGAGGTGTGTAGCGAAATTAACCAATTTTAGAGGGTCAAACTAATTGAATTAATTTTTGTTTATGATAATATTCAGAGTATTGCTGTAGTTAATGATTAAATGTTGTGTATTCAATTGTTAAAGTTAAAATATAAGTTTATTTTGGGAATTATTGTGCGTTTCTCTATATCCTTACGTGTTTCCAACGGCTCTATTCTTTAAGATATTAAGATAATAACTATATTAGCACTCTTAGCACTCTTAGAACAAAAGAGGGGGCATTCTACGACAGGTAGGATTGGTGTACATGGGGGGAAGAGGTCCTTCAATGTTCACATGTACCGTCTCAAACCTTGAGGAGGGGACGTTGATGAGAAGGACTGGAGACTTCGTGTGGCGCGTGATTTTTGATGACTGGCAAGCCAGGAACTTTCTGATCCAGGAGCGTATGTCCTTGTCCATGTTTAGCCAGAAGTAACGGGCTTTTATTAAGCGAAGTGACGCTCGTATTCCAGGGTGTGACAAGTTATGTATTTGGCCATAAATTACCTTTCTGCATGCCATTGGCACAAATGTTCGTGGGTATGATGATGTTACCTACATCACACCTGAACTTCCTCCGGGAAGGGGAAAGGTTTCAAGATTGGTTTAAGCGCCTCCGTTTCATCAGTTTTCCTCTGTGTCATCGCCAAAGCTTGGAGGCCAAGCGAATCAATCTGGACCGCATTGACGTCCCTTGACAGGCAGTCCGCCACTACATTGTCCTTCCCGCTTATGTAGGAGATATCGCTCACATAGTCCAAGATGGCAGTCCAATGGCGTTGCTGTCGATCCGGATGCCTTCGCGCTTAATAGCGATGAAAATGCCGACACTAGTGGCTTACGGTCGGTGCACAGGGTTACGTGGTGCCTTCGATCATATGCTTGAAGTGTATCGCAGCAAAGTACGCCCCTAGTAGGTCTCTGTCGTACGTGGAGTACGCTTGCTGTGCCTGTCTTAGTTTCTTCGAGAAGAACGCAATTATCGCGGAAAACCTTCGACCATTTGGCGCAGGGCAGTACCTGTCGTGTATTGGGAGCAATCCGTTACCAGATGGAATGGAGATTCATTGGACAGAGAGTGACGAAGTGTAACGGACTTTACTAAGGCAACTTTGGTCTTATCGAGGGCCTTGCGCTCCTCTTCGCTCCATATTAATTCGTGAGCCTTTGGTTACAGGCGTAAAAGCTCAGTCAATGGGGCTGTAAACATTGCGAAATTGGGTATCATTTGGGGATAATATCCCATCACGCCCTAATATCGGCGAAGTACTTCGAGCCTTTCGACACTGGCATCTCTTCTATTTCTTTATTTTTTTGTGAATGGTGGCCTAAACCCTCCCTCGATAAATGGTGCCCAAGGAATCCAATTTCTTCTCTTGCGAACTCACTATTTCAAGGGAAATCCTTAGGCCATTTTCGTGGAGGATTTTGATGAATACTTCTTCCAGATGCTTCAGGTGGTCTTCTAGGTTATCCGCAAAAATTAGGATGTCTTATATATATATATATATATATATATATATATATATATATATATATATATATATATATATATATATATATATATATATATATATATATATATACAAACTCTAATCCACGAAAGATGCTGTCCATATGTCTTTGGAAGGTGCAGCTCGCATTCCTCAAGCCAAATGGAAACTTGACGTACTCCCACAAACCAACTGCTGGTGTTGCGATAACCGTCTTTTCAATGTCCGCTGGGCTCATCGGGATTTGATGATAAGCACGGACTAGATCTAACCTTGAGAAAATCCTTTTCCCGTGAAGGTTCTCTGATAAACTTTGGATTCGTGGTAACGGATATTTGTCGGCCTTTGTGATGGTATTCAGCGCCCGGAAGTCCGCAACCATCCTATATTCTCCAGGTGACTTCTTCGGTATTAATTGTATTGGCGAGGCCCATAGTGATTTCGAGGGACAGATGATCCCTTCCTTTGATAACTTTTCAATTCTGGTTTTTACGACTTTAAGTTTTTCTGCCGACAAAGGTCTTGGTCGTGCAAACGCCGGCGAGGCATTGCCAGTGTCAATGGTGTGTTCTACTGACTGCGGCAGTGATGGTGATGGCTGAGCGGAAGCTGGCCCATACAGAGCCGCAAACATTTCCATAATCGGACGGGGCGGGTCGGGTAGGTTAAGGAGGTCACCAGTTATCAATGCAACTGAAGGCTTCTCGGAGATCTTCACGGCTGGGACAAGCTTCATTTGCCGGTACAGTAGTTTGCTGCGCGCACAATACACCAAGAGATCGAAATGCCTCAAGAAATCGATTCCCAAAAATGGAGAGGTGGTATCGGCCACTACGAACGACCACCTAAATGATCGATGGAGACATGGATTTGAATATCCGCGTTCACCTCGCCGTGCACCTTAATTTTTCCGCCATTTGCCGTCGAAATGTTGACTCCCGATTCACGCACTTCACCTATTCACACTAGTTTGGCAAGTACGATGGACACACTCGCCCCCGTATCTATTAAATGTTCGCATTTTTGATTGTATATTCACCTAATCGCACTAGTTTGGCAAGTACGATGGACACACTCGCCCCCGTATCTATTAAATGTTCGCATTTTTGATTGTATATTTTTGCTGCGATCGTGAAAACAGATGGGACGCCAGCGGCCGCGCTAGCTATGGCATACCTGGTTATTTTCCCGCCGGAAGCGGCGAAGATGGCCTAGAGGAAGGCTGCATTTGCAAAGTCTCACCTCTCTTTGGCCACCTGCACCAGGTTTAGAAGTGTTTGCCTTTGCCTTTTCACCAAAATAAATATGAGCGCAGCACACCATAGGTTTTTACTCCATTCTAAATGGCCGTAAGCCCACAGGAATATTATGCTTATAGCCATTGTTATTATGCCCTGACCATGACGAATTCGCGGCGTTATTCACACTATCTCTATATCTACAATTATTAATTGCACGATCATTAAATGCATAAGTATTAGATTCACGATAATTAAATGCACTATTATTAAAATTACTATTAGTATATGCACTTTTTATTGGCACAGAGGAATCAGATGCGGACACTACACTGCATTCCTTCAATTGCCCACTCGTGTTTCCCCTCAGGCATTGCACTTTGTTGAACATAATCAGTTCATCCGCTAATTTAACTAACTAAGCCACGGATAGGTCTTTTTACGACACGATTACAGGCGCTATGCTCGGCGGCAAGGACTGAACACATTTATGCCGCAATAAATCTTCACCGACTCCTACCTGAACTGCTGTCCTCCTTAGTTCTTCCAAATTCAGTAAGGGCCGGCCGGTAAGTGAGGAAGGCGCTATGAGTTTGTTGAAAAGTTCGTGCTTGCTTTTTTCGAAACGCCCAATGACTTCCGTCATCAGGCTGATGTAGTTTTGTCCTTCAAAAATACTCTCTGGAGTCGATTGACAATATCCGAGTGCAGTGAAGCTAAGACTTTATATTATTTTGGCTTGTTCTTTTATATTCCGGAGTTGTGGAACTGAGCTTCAATTATACGGAACCAGCCAGTGACCGCTGATTCGTCAAACATATGTGGTTTTATGCTTGCCGCATTCGCGAAATCTCCTTCTTGCCTTGTCTGTGCTTTCCATCTTCTTTATTGTTTGTTCGTTCTTCTTTATTTCGGCTGCTAAGGTTGCTAGCCAGTTATTGAGGTTCAAAAGCAAAAGGTCGCCGATTATAGGTTGCCAAATATGGGGTCGCCAGCTATAGGTTTGGCGTAGGTAGGCCTTGTTTTGATCGCAAGGCGATCCTATAAGGGTTTGGTAGAGTGGCTTGCTTACAGGTTTCTTGACGTACGGTCCGAGGGGTATTAACTGGTCAAGGTTTGTAAGTAAAAGACTCATTTGTGCAAGGAATTAAACATTTGTATTTTTATTTCACTTTGAAATGTTTACACTTACGGTAAAGATTTAATTTGCGCAACGGAATAATTTAAATCGGGTTATAATTACAAGAGCAAGAATAATGGCGATTCGCAGAGCCGGAAATTAAGAGTCTAATAATCAATGAATGAATTAGTCAATAATAATCAATAATAATAATTAGGATAATGATCTTTGAATGGAAATGTTCTCTTATTTATACCGGGCATCATTTTGGAGGCAACGCGTAACTCCGCTTTCCTTTGGTCGCAGAGGCGGTACTTAACTACCTGTCAGCCCAGCGAAGCCTGTGATTGGTTAGAGGCTAGCCTGTGATTGGCTTAAATTCTCCACTTCGTATCTTACTTTGGGTTTTTTTTACCTGCGAGGGTATTACAGAAACTTCGTTTGCTTAAAGCTAAAATGACCTTATCAAGTTTTACATTAAGACGAAACATTTTTTCTCGCAATTCTGGTCCCATTCCAGACAGCTGGGTAAATGGTGATAAGAGATTTCCTCAAAAGTAAAAGGAATCTTGGAGCTAGATTCAATATTCTTTATTCGGTAGGAACTTTGGAATCGTTTTCAAATGTCTTTACTAGATAAAGAAATTCATCTTTAAACGTAGTCCATCTCCCACTTTCCATCAACCGCCCGCATTAATGAATGCAGTATTTTAATATCAACTTCTACTTGATTTCTATATTTAAACAGTTCCCATATCATTAAATTTGTTTTCTAAAATTACATTAACATATTCAATAATTCTTACACAACTATCATGTCGTATAATTGCTATATAATAATACAAGAATTAATACACTTTGATTCAAGATCAGAACGAAACAATGATTTTCTTTATGGCTCAGAAATAAACAAAAGTTCATATATGACCGCTCAATACATTAAATAAAAATTTAACATACTAAAACATCTTCTCACTTTATTTAATTAAATTCTTTTACAAGGTCCTTACACATTCATTCAATCTTTCATTTGTTGATCGTGAGTAATTTAAAGATTTAATAAATTTCATTTAATTCATTTCTTCGATAGGATTGAATTAAATTTTAGAGTTTTGAAATATAAAAATAGAAGTTTTGGGAGAATAATTTACAGTACATTGTTTTAATTTAATCACAGATATATATATACCTACATATTAAAAAAGCAAAAGAAATCCATTGCTTTGCTATTTTAAAGGTGTTTCTCTTTTAATCAGAGATCTCATTTATTTCATTTAAGTCCCTTGTATGGTTGTCAGATGTAACAATTTGTCCTATTCCAAAAGCTCCAAAACACATATTTCATTTTCTCATCAATTCAACTCGATTTACATTAAATACACTGAGGAAACTAAATTGAAATTATTATTTCTAGATTTTCTCACTAATGTTATATTTATTAACTCAAAGTTACTAAATTCCATTGTTACATTTTATTTTTAAAGTTCTTTTAAAATTATTCAAATAA
The DNA here is from genome assembly GCA_963969495.1 of Ceratothoa steindachneri. NCBI lineage: Eukaryota > Metazoa > Arthropoda > Malacostraca > Isopoda > Cymothoidae > Ceratothoa > Ceratothoa steindachneri. The sequence continues at coordinate 12,776,995 of OZ018339.1, forward strand.
AGGAGAGAAATTTTTTTGAATTTCAATTAGTGATAAAAATAATGAGGTGATTAAGAAAATGACAATAATTTGGAGATATATAACTAAGATATTTAATTTAGATTAAAATGAAAAATGTAAAGTCTCTACGATTTGGCAATTGTGCTCTTTCTAAAGCACTCATTTTGTTCGGATTCCCTATTCATGGAATGCTATTTTGGTTAAAGCTGACGCATTATAAAAGACTATGAAACTCCAAAGTGCTTATTTTGGGGATATCTTTGATTGTCTATTCTATCTTGTAATGTGAGCACTACATAATACTCCCCTTTATGTAAACATATTCTTTAAACAAGATTAGATATCATCACTTCACTAACTCTATAATTTAGAAGTGGATTTTTTTTAGTATTAATTTCATCTTAGTTTGGTTATGATTTATGTTTTTTTTATCAAAGTTATTTCTCATAATTCTTTTATAATATCAAAAAACAAAATGGTGAAGTTCAGAAATAAATATAAGTATTTAAATTTTGTGAATTTTTTAAAACCCAAAGAATTGCAAATGGTGAAGTTCAGAAAATTTATTTTTATATATCTTCAATAACTATATTTTAATAACGTGATATTTTGAAAGTGGAAAGTTTAGTTTAGAGTTCCCTTTTAAAATTATTATAATTAGCGAAGCTCAGAAAATTTATAAAAATTTAACCATGGCTGCTTTTTTAAGATTTTAAATTTTAATCATAGTAGCGAAGGGCAAAATCCACCCCGTAATGACGAGTGGCCAAGCCATTGCCTGGTGTATTTAAAAATAATTTTCGCACACTTTTTTACGGTATTCAGAAGGTCTTTAAAGGGTTCGGATACGAGAGCTGCAACTCCTAAATGCGAACATATTTTTTTACGTATGTGTGAGCGCCACAACTTTATTATTGTTACTTTTATTTAGCCTATCCTTCACTTTAATTATTGGTTGCGGCCCTAAAACTAAATTCATAAGCGCTCCTGGCGGTTTGTATCATTTTATATATGTTTTATGAATACAGCCTTGTTGGCTCGGACCACAACATTATATTTACTTTCTTCCTTCAGTTGTGTTACTCTTGACTACAAAACATAAATTTCAGAGTGCTCAGCAATCTTGAGATTCTTTGTTTAACTTACGTTAACCAAAGCGTATAATAACATTGATTAGAACATTCCGCATGTAGTAGCTGCAGTTACTCACCTCGAACAAAATTTCATTTTTTGTGCATTATTTTGTGTGTAAACGCCACACTACTTTTCTTAAATTAAAGGGAACTTAGGAATATGGAGCTAACTTTAGATTAATAATTACATGAATTTTATATAGCTAATTTGGTCTAACAAAATTACTATTATTATTCTCAATAGCGGACATTGGATTTTCTACTATTTTCATTTTTAAAACTAAATAAGCACTGAATTTGCACTCGATTTTTTTAAAGATCTATTATTGTCATTATTATTTTTTGGAAAACTATGCCCGAACGACGGGCATTAGGTCATCTGTTGTTTTCATCTCGATCTAGTATTGTCGTTTTGAGGGTGCGATGATGGGTGCTATGTTCGTATTTAGAAACTGGACAAACTTTTTGCCGGATTAGGTCTCCACCTACTCCCACTTGTAGCGGTTCTTCGTAGCTGATCCAGGTTGCTTGAATTAGTCCGCTGCGTAGAAATGAGCTCATCGAATTATTCTTGCTGCTTCCAGGTCTCGCTGAGCTCAATGAAGAGTATCTCTGCGAGGAGGCGATAGTAGGAGGAATTCTGTCCACCCTCTCGGGTGGCAAGCAGCAATTGTCCACGGCTGCTCAGATGGAAACGGGAGGCTCGATGGTGGTGGAATTCGCTTCACAGTATCGGGCAGTAAAACAACGAAAATCCCCGATTTTGGCTATCTTGTAACAGCTGCTTTGTTGATGACGGGAGGCTTGATGGTAGTGGAACTCAATCCACCGCCTCTGGTGGCAAAGCACCAGAAATCCACGATTTGAGGGCTGTCCAGTCGGGAGGCTCGATGAAGGTGGATTTGAGCAGGTTGGTAAAGCGAGCAGCTTGTTGCTCTCTTGGTGAATGCATCTTCTTTTTCACCATCCTTCGGATTAGTTACCTTGGGAGAGGAGCACCGCATAACCGGTGATGGGGTCTTTTTCGTCTGCAGCTCGTGTACTCTCGGATGGCGGCGAACTAGGAGCTTCTTCTTATGGTGGTAACTTCTCGATCCCGTAGAAACGTTTCTGGTATTCCTATCTCTCTTCAGATGTGGATTTTCGTACATAAAAAGATTCATCTTTAAAACAGTCCATCTGCCTCTTCACATCAACCGCCCGCATACAATAATGCGGTATTTTAATATCAACTTATACTCAATTGATATATTAATCAGTTCTCATAACATAAAATTTGTTCTCTCAACTTACATTAACATATTTAACAATTCCTATACAACCATCATATCTTATTATTGGTATATAATAATGCAAGGAATTAATACACTTTCATTCAAAATCAGGACGGAAGAATGATTGCCTTTAGGGCTCAGAAATAAACAAAAGTTCATATCCATGTAACCGCCCAATATATTAAATAATAATTTAATATACTAACACATCTTCTCACTTTATTTAATTCAATTATTTTGCAAGGTTCTTACAAATCTATTCAATCTTTCAATTGTTGGATCGTGGATCGTAAGCAATTTAAAGATTTAATAAATTTCATTTAATACATTTCTTCGATAGGATTTGGGTAAATTTAAGAGTATTTTAAAATATAAAAATAGAAGTTTGGGGAGATTAATTTACAGTACATTATTTTGATTTAATCACAGATATATACCTATTACAAAAGCAAAATAAACCCATTACATTGTTATAATAAAATTGTTTCTATTTTAATCACATATCTCGTCTATTTCCTTTGAGTCCCTTGTATGGTTGCCAGATGTAACAATTTGTCCTATTTCTAAAAGTTCCAAAACATATATTCCATTTTCTTGTCTATTCGACTCGATTTAAATTAAATACACTGAGGAATCTAGATTGAAATTATTATCTAGGGATTTTTTTACTAATGTTATATTTATTAACTCAAAATTAGTAAATTCAATTGTTTTATGTAATTTTAAAAGTGCTTTTTACATTCTTTAAATAAAACAGAGAAAAATGTATTTATTTTAGTTAGTGATAAAAATAAGGAAGTGATTAAGAAAATGACAATTATTTGGAGAAATATAACTAAGTGGTTTAATTTAGATTAAAATAAAAAAAAAGAGTCTACGATTTGGGAATTATGTTCTTTCTAGAGAAATACTTATTTTCGGATTCCCTATTCATGGAATGCTATTTCACTTCAAAAGTTGACGCTGAAGACATCTCATATTCGATAAAGGAGGAAAAGGTTGACGCCAAGTTTTGCCTCATCAACCCTACGGGGACTATTCGCCATAGACTTTTCCACCAGCTTCAAGACGACTTAATGTCGTGCTAACCTCCCCTCCCCTCCCTCGACGGAGTTGCGAAGCTGAAATGAACTGATCTACCACTCATCTAGTCTCGCTCCAACTATGTTGGTCCACTTTGATAGACATAATTGGGGACGTAAATGAAAGCAGGTTTGAGGATTAGCCCACTGTGGAACTCTACGGAAGAGACCGCCTGGTTACGAGGCGATGCTGAAAGCTTTGGGGAAGAGTTCGTTCTAATCTCTAAGGGTAGCTTCCGGCCAAGACCACAGGGGGACATACAACCGTCCCTGTGTAAGTTGGAAACAGCATCGATATCCAAACCCCAGATTGAGCGGCACTCCGGATGGTGGTAGTTGATTCTATCACCACCCATCATCAAGTCCGCCACCCTTCACCCATCTGAGGGGCCTCCCCGGGTCCACCCACCATCATTCATCCCCCCCATTTGGCAGTTCACGTTCACGTAGGCTTAGCGACGAAGTAGAGGGAGTCATCAAATAACCCAAATAAAGAAGACCAAGAAGCAAAGGTGCATCATATTGATCTAAATCAAGCCACCCACAACGAAAGTAGTGCTAGCTAAACAGAAGCAGGGCTGAAGGGCCACTCTCGAGAAGAGATGGCCCAGGACCACACGACCAGGATACCTCTGCGGGTTGTTACGGGCAGCCCAAGCCTAGCAGAGAATCCGTTTTCGAGGTTGTGTATGGCAGGTTAGGCATTTCCATGGTGAGGCTACTAGACATACCCTCAGGTTATATCGTGATATGCGAAAAAGAAAAGGATATAGAGGAGATAACAAAATAGAAGGCAGTTGGGGTCCTACGAGGCATTGGGCTGCAGCCAGCAATACCCCCACAGATCCTGGCCCACAGGAGCGTGGTATGCCGTCGTATCGACCCATGGATAGGGCAACATTCTGCAGAGGAAATTGGAGAGGAGATTCAACTTCGGCAAGCCTGGGCCAAGGTAGCCGAAGTTATAAAATTGAAGAACAGGAGGGACGGTGACGAGTACACCCATGTGTTCAAGGTGGTCTTCGCGGAGACTACCATGGCACAAAAGGCAACAGAACAAGGCCTTCTTATGTTCAACGCCAAAATTAGCGGGGAGCAGGTTGAAAAAGGAGAATATACTTCGGTCCAATTCTGCTTCAAATGCTACAAGATTGAGTCCCACGCCATAAAGGACTGAAAGAGCCGCAAGAGACGTGCTCTAAATGCAGCCAGAAGGGGCACAATTGGCGTAATTGTAACGGCAATGCAGAGAAGTGCGTGAGCTGTGGGCAGGGACATAGAGCTATGGCCATGTCATGCCCCGCTAAGATGGAAATAATGAGAAAAAAGCAGGAAGCCAACAGAAACGAAGAGACGCGCAGAGCAAACACGCCCTACACCCAAGCAGCAAAGGCAGCCATCTCGGAGGTGGACGCCAAGAAAACGTACCTCAAAATTGAGAACGAGGGCTCCACAAAAATCATGACGTGCATCCTTCACGCGCACGTCATGAACCTGGCTCGCCCGGGCACGTTCGCGACAGTCCTGAACCAGATGCTGGCAAAGAACGGAATGGAATAGATGTGGTTCCCAGACAACCTCCCTTTCGGGGATGTACTGCATCTGCAGATGGCTCCGAAAGAACAACAACCAGCAGAGCAAGCAAAAACCAGCAAACAGAAAAATAAGAAAGAAAGAAAGCAAGCAGTCGAGGCAACAACTCCTGCGCCCACTCAGAATTTAGTAAACACGGCAGTAAAGGACAACTCGGACACAAGCAGTTCCACGGAATCATCAGATTCCTCAGACTCCGAAGCAATAAATTCCCAAGAAGCGAAGGGAAAGAAAAAGAGAGTCAAGAGATTGCGGGCAAACAATATAAACCTCAAAATATACGCCTGCGATCAATTCCCCTCCCCCGAGGAAATGGAAACCAGGAGTATCTCCCAAGGAATAAGATCCAAAATATACAAATGGGAGTACGATTACGAAATGGATCTTGAAACAGTGGAAGAGGCCCTGCTGGGACAAAATGTGACTCTACATCACAGCACCTGCGAGCAAATCTCGAACTCTGAGTTCAGGAAAAAGAAGAATGGGAGAAAAGAGAACTTCACCCAGAAACACTAGTTAATCGAAGATGGAGAGAGTAAGCAACAGAATGAGGATTCTGACACTCAACGTGAATGGATGGGAGGAGAAGGCCACGGCATATGGAAACATATTCCGAGTGCTTGACCCCGACATCATTCTCATTACGGAGCACGGTATCGACACCACAGCTGGTCGTATTAAAATACCATGCTACAGAGTAGTCATGAAGAATCATTCCCAGGAAAGGTTCGATGGTGCTGCAATAGCTGTCAAGAGGAACATCTCCTTTAAACAACTACCAGAACTCGGTGAGTCCTTTGTGGCAATCGAGCTACACACACTGGTAGGAGACCTCGTGATAGCCGCAGAATATCAACCCCCTCGACGAACATATCTCCCGTTAAGTAACTTCTACACACTGTTCGAGCACCACAGAACGGCATTCTTAGGGGGAGACCTCAATACCAGATGCCGTGCGGCAGGATATGGTAGCACCAACGATAGAGACCAAAACTTGGAACTGATTATGGGAAGAAAATACATTCAAAGGATAGGGCCGGATTTTCCGACCTATATCACTTCCAGATCAGCAACCAAGCCTGACATAATCCTAACAAGTGAAGGCTTCCCATTATACTACCATAGTGAGCCAGGCCCAACAGTCCCTAGTGATCACGTAGCGATTCTCACCACAGTATCTCTCGCACCAATCCAGCTCCAAGCCCCTCTCCGGAAAAACTACGCCCTGGCCAACTGGGATCGTTACAAGCAACGACTCAGTGAATATGCGCTAGCTGACCTCAGCACGGCGTCGTTAGAGGAGATAGACAAGGAGCTGGAAAGGATTACAACGTCCATACTAAATGCGGACCGCGAGAGCATACCCATAACAGGGTATAAAACACCTCGTAAGCCCAGATGGACAAAGGACATGAGAGATATCGCTCGCGTTCACAGGGAAGTGCACGAAGAAGTAAGACGGGAGGGTCCCAACCGGGAAAGAAGCTCGCTCCTTCGACGCCTAAGCTCAGAGCTTAGAGAGGCTATCAACCTCCAACATGAGGAAATATGGAACAGCTTGATTGACAAAGTCGACAGCGAACTTAGCCCGGCTAAGTTCTGGCGCTAAGTCAAGAACTTAAAGGGACTTACACCAAGACCTAAGGCTCGGATAAAGGAGAACGGAAACTACATAAAGGACTGGGTGGTTCTCGAGGACATGTTCAGGAACTTCTGGAAAAACGTTTTCAGGATTACCCCTGAGGAAAACGACGAGTTCGACCAGGAATTCGAAGGCCAACTGAACGAAGAACTAAATCAGGAAATGCATCGCACGCACCCACAACATCGATCGACGAAGGCAGGGAGATGGCGGGCCACGGCCGTCCCATAACATCAGAGGACGTCATGGTCACTGTAAAAGCCTTTCAACAAAAGGCACCAGGCTGGACGGGCATCACCAGAAACAACTTGGTTAATGCCCCACAGCAGATCATTTAGGGAATCGTTAACATCTACAACGCTTCCCTGAATACGGGCTACTTCCCGGAAGGTTTCAAGATTGTTAAGGTGATCTTCATACCCAAGGGAGGTAAACCACCTGATCAACTGGTAAATTACAGGCCGATCGCCCTGCTGCAGGTCGTTGCGAAAGTCTACGAGAGACTCCTAGCTGACAGGCTTTAAGAACAACTAGTCGAGCTGGGAGCCCACAACCCTCAGCAGCACTGGTTCCGCAAGGGACGAGGAACGGAAACAGCCCTCGCCCTCCTTGCGGAAAAACTCGCTTGCAGTAAAGCTGAGAGGAGGTACGTAGACGTGGTGCTGCGAGATGTAAAGAAGGCCTTCGATAAGGTTTGGCTGAGAGGTTTACAGTTCAAGATCCTCAACCTCCAGCTTAACCCACTCCTGGAAAGGGTCCTTTGCAACTATGTCTCTGACAGGAGAGCCCAAATCGTCCTGAGTCCATTCAGGAACTCTGGAAGTCAGGCGAGGGCGACAGCTGTCGAAATCGAAAATATCAACCGATATGAGAAGAAGTGGAAAATTAAAACCAACCGCCAGAAGTTCACCATTATTCCAATGAGCCGCCGGAAAGTAGACGATATCGTCACTAACGAACTCTATCCGTACTCCAACGAGGGTAAAGTCCTGGGCTTACAACTCTTCAAAACGGGATATAAGACACACATAAAAACCAGAGTCTCCCTAGCCAAAAGAGAGCTGAAGAAAACCTACCGTTTCCGAGGCCTCAGCGTGCCAAACATCAAAAAGCTGTATATGGCCTTGGTACGCTCAGTCCTAGTGTACCCGGCCATGATCACGCAGATGGCAAGTTGCACATCTCTCGGAATGATGCAGAGGGTGCAGAATAAAGCCACTAGGACGCAAAGGATCGACCGTATTCGGCAAGCAACTCTACACAATAGAGTGGGACTAAAGCCGGTCAATACGGAGATTCAAAGGCTAGGGAGAAAGACATGGGAGAAAGTAGACCGTGAAATAATCCCAACGATAAACCTTGACGTAAATATACGTGCAAAGCGAAAACGCGCAATAGGTAGAACGGCTCTGTTCCCTAGCAGTAGAACCTGAGCGAGAGAAGTGGTACTACCTATGTACACATAGTAGTAGTACACTAGACTGATGTAATAGTGACAGTAAAAACTGAATAAATATAAACAAATAAAAAAGAGGCGAAGTGCCCACACTAAAGAACCCCCCAAATATAAATATAGTATGAATTAAAAACTTAATTAACTTTAAATATAAAAGAGGCGAAGTGCCCAAATAAAAGATAAAAGAGACAGACTAAAACTCAGAACTTATGAGATTCAGCATAAGAGACACCTTTGAAAGGCTCGAAGGCTTCGATGGAAAATACAACTGATCAAATGCATATATATATATATATATATATATATATATATATATATATATATATATATATATTATAATGGAGGAATCTGGCTGTCAACGACAGTCAGCAACTTTAATGACGAGGGAAATTTTTAATATTAAAAAATAAAATTGAGAAGAATGCTAGTGATGCCCTAACACTAGGGCAAACTAGAAATCATTTTTACACCTTTATATACCTACCACACAATTTCATCACTCTAACCTAAATTGTAAATTGTAATTGTAAATTGAATGCTATTTTGCTTAAAGCTGCCCATTATAAAAGACTATGAAACTCCAAAGGGCTCATTTTGGGGATATCTTTGATTGTTTCATTCTATCTTGTAATGTGAGCACTACAATCCTTCCTCGGTAGCGAATAACGAGCACAGTAACTATTCACCGGGAGTCTGGGAAGATACCCTCTATGCAGAACATTTCTAGTATAAAATCCACGCCGCACACCCTTTGCTTCCAAATCTCTGCAAGAGGGATTTTCTCGCTAAGTGAAGACAGTTTTGTCGTCAGAAATAATGGCGGGCCGGGAGACGACGCTTTATCTCACCCCTCTACGAAGGATATGGCGGTTCTCCTCACTAAAACGCGACCGGCAAAATCGAGGCAACGTGTCTTCTCTCTTGCCATTTTATTTGCGGCCACATGAGAAGGCAAAGGGTGACTCGCGGCAATTGGAGAGTCACCGGAAAGCAACTCTACAGAAGGGAAAGGGAGAAACGCCTTCTCGAATATGATACTTTAAGGGACCACGATCAATTCAATCATTCAATTATTTTATGCATAATTTTTTGCAATTCATTTATTTTATGTAACCTTTAATAATTCAATTATCCCGTGATGAGAAACTGATTTCATTTAACGCACTGGTTCAAACGACATCCCTTAGAATTTCACGCACATACAAACACACGCATTTCACCACTTGTGAAATAACGCGAATTGACTCTCTCTCATTTGTGTTTGTGTCACCATCCATTCGTGCTCGATTTTACTTCCAATCAAGGTCAGTTATAAATCCTCTCACACTTATTCTCTGCAAACCGCCACACGAGAGTAGTTCCTAAGTCTCGGTAATCTCTCATTGCAGATCCCAATTCACAGTCCATCATAGTCACTTTACATCTTAGTCACTTTTTATCATAGTTACTTTATCACATCATACTTTAACACATTATACTTTACCACACCGTAGTTACCACTAATTTAATTCTCTCATTGTGCATTCGTTGATTTTGTAAATATATTTATTTTGCTTATTTTGTGTTTTTCTTACAAACCTAGTTCAGAAGTTTTCTAAATTTATTTTACGTCAGTCGCTAGGCCTAAATATTAGCAGACTACTATACCATCCAAATTCAACAAATTTATAGTAATTGTTTTCAATTGTTTATCTAGGCTGATTTAATAACTAAAATCAATCCCACTAATAACCAAACACATAGGGGTAAGGGGGTAATTATAAAAATAATGTTGAGAAGCAAAAAGGAGGAAACAGAACAAATTTTCACGGCCTCGTAAAAGAGCAAGTAACCTGGCTTCCATAATGCACTTGTCCATGAGAGAACAGCTCTTCCCGGTACTATGTACAGGCTGACAATAGGTTGAGGGAATAGTCATAGTGTAAAAAAAAGCACTAAAAGGGAAATAAGAGGAAGCTCGCTAACTTATTTACAGCTCCGTCGTTGTTCAAGTAAACTCAATGACGAGGTTTCACTAATTTTCACTCAGGCTGGATATGGGGTACCTCCAGGTAGCAAATGTAACTCCCCAAATCGGAACATGCTCAGGGGCCCGAGCATGCACCTAAAACAATAATATACAACGGGAGGAGGTCAACCTCTTCCAGGAGTCAACAAACACGTTCCAGGTAGAAGCAGTATTGATACCCTCCTTTAACGCAAAGTCGGAAGAAACCATGCTCAGCAAGTTAACTCATTGACTGAGGAATCAATGGCTTCCGCCTACAAAGGTAAATAAGCGCCCAAACCAAAATAACGGCATAAAACGCGATAAAAGTTCGGCAATGTGTATGAAACTTTTTTATTGTTTGACGTAGAAAGTTCATTCTTGTCTTAAATCAAAGCACATTGAGTGGCAATATTGATTTTAGTAAAATTAAATATAAAATACAATTTTCTTTTCACTAGTCAGTCGGTTTCACAAACGTTAAATTCTCTGGAACTTTGAACGGGTTTCCATCAATCAAATGATGGGCACTGTAAATATAGCACATGGGGCCACCTATTCTTTCGCTGCCTTTGCAGGGTAGCTGCACACAAACTGTTATGCCAACTCTTAGCCAGTCTCTGCGCTAATGCGTATAAGTGTATGACAAGGTTAATAATAATAATGATCACACATTTATTCTTACACTTTCATAAGCCCTTTTCTTACGCGCAAATATTAAAGTAGACTCGCTCGTCATTGGAGAAGAAAGCTTGTAGCTCCTTGTTGCTTTTGATTCCTAGCTATAATCCATCATCCCCAATATCCACAAACCAGTGCAGTCAACTTGAAGATCAAGCATGGGGGCCTTATGTGGGACTATCCTGATAGTGACAGTTTAGTGTCATCTTGTAGCTAATCAGTGCCAGAAGGTACATCGTACCCTGCATTGCATAGTTGTTGCTGAAGGTCCACGAGATCCTTCAGCCACTAAGAGGAAGATGATTCAAGTAGAGCAAGAGACTAGAGTTCAGTACACTTTGTTTTTGCATTCCGGGTCCTCTCGTGGAACTACTTAGGCACAAGCTGAAACAGCCAGGTAAACCTCTCTCTCGATCACTTGCCTCTGCCATTCACGAGCTGAGACTAGATCACATTTTCTGAGATGTCTTCTTGGTAGAGATCCTTCCTGATGAGGAATCCTTCGGGGTAGGGGACGTAGAGGACAAGTTGGTAAGCCGCAGCAAACCCAACTGTTATGTTTTGTGTTTTTCTTTTCTAGATCCCCAAGCTTCATGTGCACCAGTGGAAAGATGCTTCTGACAGAGGAGGTTGTAATGGCTATATAATTTTTGTACTGGGATGAATGAGTCTTTTCTTATTGTTTTATCAATGTTTCGAAACGTGCGTTCGCAGAGTATTTATGAATAACCAGACTTGAAGAGAAGCTCGACCTATGCAAAGGAGGGCCTGTGTATCAGTTGCAAGCCCAAAGTATGATGAAGAGATTTGTTTTGAACGGCAATTATTACAAAACATAATGTTGGGTTCCTAATTTTCTTGTCTTATTATAAATCCACTTGATGATACAGCGACCCATTCGGTCAGAGGCACGCCTCCCCATCGTCTCATCTCGGGCAAACCTAGTTGCTTCCTGCTCTTTCCTATTGCAAAATGTCGCACAAAGGTAAACCAAACCTCGGTTAAAACAACGGGGAATGACCAAACGTTTTAAACAATGCAATCTTCAACCGAAACACAGCTAGATTCAATCAAAATACCGCATGCATTCCTCACACTAACGGTTTTTAAGGTATCAAACCCATCGCTTGGCTGGAGGTTTGTGACTTGATTCTCTGCCCTCAAGCCATAACAAAATAAGAGAAGATAGCTGCCATAATCCCCAAAGTTCCCAAAGTACAAAGTATCTTCATTAAGTTTATGGATATTTTATTTAATTGAGAAAAAGTGAGAGCATATAACGATTTTGAGAGAGGCATTCCAAAAGGAATTTGGGAAGTCACAATTTGAGGACTTAAGCGAGCTCCTTAATGCTCAAAGGATTGGAGATAAGTGTACAACTAGCTTCTTAAATCATTTGAAGGACCTTATCTTGGCAAAACGCGCGTAATCTTACCTTTTCGACCCTATCCTTACCTAAGTTTGTATGTGAGGAGTCCCAGATTATATTAGGCCCCTAATTTTTATGTCATTACCGTCCGATGTTGACCAGCTGACAAAAGCAGCCGATCAGCTCTATGAAAGTCTTTATGTAAATTGGGACAGAGTACAAAATCATGGTCCTAAGACTAATTCTTCCACTTTGCAGGTTCGGCTAACAGCGAGTTCTGCTTGTGAACGACCGGAGCGTGGCAAAATTGCATCCCCCTTAACAAAGGATTTAGCTGCCAAGTTATAGAGGATTGAGAGTGACCTCAGCCGGTTGAAACTGCAACAAAGGACCTATAGTACGCGACGGTAAGGGTATGGTGAACAGAGAAATAGGACCTGTTCGAGTTCCAGTAAAAGAAACCAACAATGCAACCTCCTCACAAAAGATGACATGCAGTATTTTTCACAATCTTCTTTCGCCTATTCTCGCCATAATCTTTAACAAGAAAAGGGTCTTTGCTGGTACCATCAAAGGTATGGTAACAACGCTATACGCTCTACACAGCCTTGGAACCACCATTATGCTTTTTCCCATACTGCACCTAGTAATCTCCCAAAGCATAATGTATCTTAAACCCAGTCAACTTAATGGTGCTAGTACCATGATAAATATGGCACACAAACTTTAAAATGCTTACAACCGGTAAATACTCTTTCTCCTAATTTGAACTATTCACTCCCCGCACATTACTCATCTCAACCAAACTTGAAATTTTCAAACTTCAATTCCCAACTCAAATTCTCCTTTAAACTAGAAAGGCATGGGACAAAAGAGTCTACATCCCCTGCCGTCACATTACTCGCTCAGATAGGTCCCCCCTTTCACATTTTTTACCCACTTCCTGGTTTCTCATTCTTGGTGGACACTAGTGCAGGGTGCAGTGTTATACCAATTTCTAAGGGTGAGAAAGCTTGTACTTCTTCAGATTTAGTTCTGAGGCCAACTAATTCAACCAATATTTGGACCTATGGAAGCCGGAAAGCGTAACCTTCAAGTCTCACTTGGTCTCCGTAGAGTTTTTCGATGGATCTTCGTCATGGCTGAGATAGATTGTCCAATATTGGGCCTCGATTTTCTTTTGGCTCACGACCTCTTGGTCGATTTTCATCACCGAAAGCTTGTCGATCGCAAAACCTTACTCACTGTTACAGATTCTTACTAACCTTGACAGAGATCCATCCTTAATATTCGTCTCCCGCCTACCGAGCCCCCATTTCAGCTCCTTCTGCAGAGTTTCCCGACCTTACCCTTCCACCTTCGAAGGATAGGGCCCATCAAACATTGTAGAGATATACGAGTTAACTGAGGTAGTTAAGAAGTGGCGAGTGTATATATATATATATATATATATATATATATATATATATATATATATATATATATCGAGGTCTTTCTCATGGCGAAGAAAACCACTGAAATGAAAACAAAATCCACCTGGGTTTCTTTAAACCACTCTACCCAGTCTCCAGTAACATACAAGTACGATAAAAATGGTAAATTTAGGAGACCTTTATTCCTGACCTCAGCTTAAAAAGCCTACCCTTCGATGGTGCATTTATAACCAAACAAATCAAAAATTCAACCTGTCGGTCTCGTATTACGCTCTCCCAGAGCGCCACGACGCCAAGCGCGGCTGAATTGATACCCACTTCTGTCGATTAAACATGAGATCCAGTTTCCCTAATTTCAAAATGTCTAGACAGAGAAATAACAGACGCCCCAAAAGCCAGGGCACCCTCAGGTTTCGCCTTGCTATCCCCTACCCTGCTCATTACCCCCACGGGAGTTTTTCTAGTATAAAACGGTTCGTCAGGAGAACAAGAAGACCTTTTTCGTTTTCGTCATGACATCGAGAAGAACTTGCCGGGATAGAGTTCCCCAGCAAGTTAAGAAGGACTTTCATTCTCTTGGGCATACCAGATTGCCCCAAGTATAATCGGCACAATTCGATTACCAAAGATCATCAAGTGGTCTTACCTCCAAGTATATTCGGCACAGTTCGATTACCAAAGATCGTCAAGTGATCTTGACTCCAAGTATAATCAGAACTGTTTGATTACCAAAGATCGTCAAGTGATCTTACCTTCAAGTACGTTCGGCACAGTTCGATTACCAAAGATCGTCAAGTGATTATATACTATCTGAGTTTGACACCCCAAACTAGATAGATTTCTCACCCAAAAGAGAAGCTCTGCAAGCGAAACCAAATCGGTAGAAAATCATTTAGATAGCTTCAAGCTTCGTCTGAAAAAAAACCCTTTTCAAGGTCATAAACGCACGATGCATCGCCTCTTCAATCGGCGATTTTGTTTTGATTCCTTTTCTCATCCGTCGCCTCGAAATTCAGCGTGACGTCACTCCTCCACACCTCGTTCGAAGTAACGCCATCTATTGAGAAGAAAATAAACTACACTCACGACGCCACTCCAGACAATATTCGAGTGAAGCTATTTCCTTTGGATCCTTTTGGTAAACACCACTACATTATGTGAGTAATCAATGCGTTTAACGTCGATTATTTGTATATCCTAAAGACGAATTTGTTTTAAAGTAAATTGTTCTCCCTTAAAGTAACCAGAAACCAAGTGTCTGTAAAGGGACTTAAGAACCCTTTTGAAGTTGTATTTTGTACGTATATATATATTAATTTTGTTTGAGTTGATTAATGTGCAGTAAAAGTCTATTTTGGTTGAACAGTTTAAATTATCCTTGAACGAGTTGCGTTGGCATTATTTAGTATATTAAAGAGAGAACTCCCCTTTATATTCATTTAATAGAATAAAGATAAGAAAAGCGACCTTAGAGATCGATCCTGAAGAGATCACGAGAAGTACGAACGTACGACCCCTTTTATTAATCTTAATAATAATAAGATAATAAAAACTATAATCTCAGCTAACCCACGACAAACATAATGTGGTGCATCGGATCTAGACGACAGGAGGACCTGTATTCTCCCGACCTCGTCGTCTTGTGCCAGATAGACTTTCTGCAATGCATGATAAATTCCAATTCATGATGGAAGCTGGCATTTGTAGGCCTTCCTCTTCCCCTTGTGCTTCCTTACTCCATATCGTTCCCAAATCTACGCAGGGGAAATTAAGAGCCGTTGGGGATTACAAAGCCTTAAACGCGATAACAACCCCTCACTGCTATTCATTGCTGTACATAGCCGATTTCACCTCATCTCTCCCCGGCTGTACAATCTTTTATCGCCTGGATCTGATTCGTGCTTTTAACCAGATCTGTATTCGCCCAGACGATATTTCAAAGGGTAGCATCACCACTCCATTTAGTTCTTTTGAAATGGTTAGAATGCCCAATTGTTTGCGAAATTCTGGCTCAACCTTCCAGCGTTTCATGGACCAAGTTCTGAGAGGTATTCTCTTTGTCTTTTGTTACATTTATGACCTGCTAATAGAACCTTCCTCGCTCGAGGAACACCTTTCTCACCTGCGTCGTCTTTTCTCGCCTTCAAGAGTACGTATCGTACCCAACACTTTTAAGTGTTATTTTTGGTGTCTCGCAACTCTCCTTCTTTGGACACCATGTGCTGAGTGTCGGGATTAACTCACTCGAAGAAAATTCACTGTGATGCGCAATTTTGCCCAGCCCACATTATGCAAACAACTCAGACGATTATGTGGCATAGTCATTTTATACCACAGATCCATTCCAAATTGTGCCCAGGCCATGCACCTCTCAACTCCATGCTGTCTAAGACTAAAAAGAATTCTCCTCTCGAGGGGTCTAGTGAGGCGTGCAAGTTATTTTCTCGAACCAAAGAGTCTATTACCAACGCTGTTGAATTGGCTCATCTTCCCCGAAAGGGGTACGGCGATTTGCTCTCTTGGCCGCCGTGCTCATGGGAGTCAGCGCCCAGTCCGGCCCCAGGTTGGCATTCTTTCTCTTTTTTCGCTAACCCCTACCTTGTCTCCTGTCTTTCATCCTGCATTGTTCTTCCATCTACTTTTGTTTGTCAATCTCACTGTATCAGAGCTGTCCGTCAGGGCGCGTAACCCCATGGCTGGTTCTTGCCTGAGCCGTAGTTGCGCTCATGGGGAGTCTTTGCTTTCCCAACCCGTAAATTTCCGAGGCTAACCGGCCATTTTTAAAACAATGGTTGGGGTCTAGCCTTAATTTTGTTAAGGGAGTGATTCACTCCAACGAATTACTGCAATGCAATGTCTCGAGACTAAATGATAATCTTTCGTCCAGGACGGTTATGGACGTTTATAGTGTGTCTAAGTCTGTTGGTCCCGCTAAGGTTCCTACGAGTACGCTCATCGTCACGTTTGAGCTTCAGGATCTGCTCCAGTTTCTTCGTGCTGGTTATCTTCGTGTCCCTGTGTCCCGATATTTCGAGCTCCCCAGACGTTGTTTTAATTGCCACCAGTTTGGCCATATGAACAGCAATTCTAGGCAGGCTCGTCGCTGTGTGGCATGTGCGTTGGCATACCATGGCTCCTCTTGTGGAAATCATGGATGTTGCGCCAATTGTAGAGGTTCCTATATCCCGGCTTCACGTTCTTGTCCTGTATTCCTTTTTGAGAATTGGTCCTGGCTCTTAGGGACTCCCTCAGACTGGACTTCCGTGACGCTCGTCGTAGGGTGCGGGGAAAGCTCGACCCCTCCGGTCGTCTCTTCTCTGACGTTCTCCGGGAGGCGGGATTCCCGCCGTTATCCTCCCTGTCGTCCCAATCCTCTGTCTCATCGCAATTCCTCTTTTGCTCCCTCTCCTTCGCCTTCTGTAACTTCCCGTGGTTCCTCCATTGCGCCCTCTCATTTGCCTTTGGTCTCTTCTCATGTTCTTTCCTCTGTCGCGGACCGTGAGACCGACCGAGCTGAGACGCTGGAGGATATCCAGCAGTTCCTCCACGAGTCTGCCCCTGTTGTTCCTTCCGTTCCTTTGCCTCAGCCTAAACGGAAGGGTTTCTCCTCACCCTGTTCGGAGTCCAAGCGTGCTATCTCTGATGAGGCGTGTTTGGCACACCGAGTCAGTTGTTGGGGCGCCCTCCGTTTTAATGCCTTTTCCTCCCCGATCTTTGCTGGCCTCCCTCGTTGGCATCACCGATGTCATTGAGGGTGGAGATTCACCCGGTTTCGTCTTCCTTGCCTCCTACACAGGTTCCTTCCCTTTTCCGTACCTCTGTTCAGACTTACTTTGATGCCCCCTACCCCCAGCTCTGTCTCCCTTGCCTCCTACCCCTGTTCCTTCATCTTCTGACCCTGTTCCTTCCTTTCCATCTGACCCAATTCCCTCTTTACCCTCTGACCCTGTTCCCTTCTCACCCTCTGTCCATGTTCCGTCTTCTGTTCTTCGCATCTTAGTTCTCGTCCGTCTTTGCTCGGTCTTCCTTTCCCTTCGGGCCATGAGCTGTCCACGTTTGGAGTTCGGTCTGTCTCTCAGCTGTCGCTTCCCGCCGTTCACGCTGCCAACTCCGTGCCGGGTCCGTGTCGGGTCCGTCCCCGGCTTACCGCGACTTACTGCTTGTTCCCTCTGGGTCTTCTAGTCGTCGGAGACCTTCGACGGTTACCGTCACTAGAATCCCGAAGTTGGTGTCGAGACAACATTAATGTCTGTCATCCTTCAGTAAATTGTCAATGGGTTCTCCCCAAGTGGGAGGACATCCAGCTCTTGCTTTCTAGCGTTCGCCCCTTGGTGATCTGTTTGAGAGAAAATAAGCTTGGGACTCTCCCCTTCCGCCGGGAAGGTGTCCCATGGTGGTTCTTCTCTTTTAATTTCTTCTTCGCTATTTTCTGCGCCACTCTCCTTCCGTACTATCTTGCAGGCTATTGCTGCGAGGGGTTTTATTTCCAATATTTTAACTGTTTGTTCTGTATACATCCCTCCGGATTTCAATTTGGGTCGGTCTGATCTTTTAGAGCTCACAAGTCAGCTACCTACCCCGTTAATATTACTTGGTGATTTTAATGCTCGCAACCTGTCTTGGGGTGATACTGCACGTAATACCTGGGGCAGAGTGGTTGAGTCCCTTTTATTATGATTCCTTTTGTCTTTTAAATTCAGGCGATTTTACTTCTACCATGTTCAAACAGATTCTTTTAGTACTGTAGACTTGTCATTATGTTCGCCCGACTGTTTCCTCGATTTTCAGTGGGCAACTGAGGACCTTTCCGGGAATGATCGCTTCCCGATTGTCCTGTCGTCCCCCCTTTCTGGCCCGTGCTTTTCCCTCCCTTCTAGTTGGGATCTGCGGCAAGCAAATTGGTTTGGGCTCCAGGAGGCTTCCTTTACTGATGCCGTCCTGGGTTCCTTAGATACCGTTGATTCAGCGGTTTCATATTTCATGATCCATACTTTCGAGGCTGGTGAGCACTTTGTTCCGCGGAGGTGCCCTCTTGCGGGGCGTTCTGCCGTCCCATGGTGGTCGAGGGATTGCGCGTCAGCTATTTTTGCCTATCAGTTGGCCCGTCTCGAATAGGGTCGATCGGAACCGGGCTCGTGCTATCCGCCAGAGGACCCTTCGTCATGCACGCCGTGAGTCTTGGCGCCGGTACATATCTTCCATCTCTTCGTCCACGTCGTTGACTCAGGTTTGGAAGCGGGTCAATAAGATGCGTGGCTGCTACGCTGGTCACGCTATCCACACTCTGGATATTGGAGGCTCGCTTGTGTCGGAGGGCCGGTTGGTCAGAGAAGCTCTGGCTGATCAATTTGCTTCGGTTAGTAGCGCTGGTAGCTATCTTCGACGGTTTCTCGATCACAAGGCCGCTATAGATTCTCTCCTTTTAGATTTTTATCACGTGCGCCACCTACTCTGATAATACTCTCTTTTCCGTCTATGAGCTGCGAGATGCTTTGTCTCACTGTGGCTCCACCTCTCCCGGTGATGATTACATCCACTACGACTTTCTCCGTCGTCTCCACCCCTATTCCGAGTTATTTTTGGTTGACTTTTACAACCTGCTTTGGTTCAAAGGGATCTATGCGTCCTCCTGGGGGTGTGGGAGTTGTTCTAAGCTTTCTCAAGTCTGGTAAGGACGGTTTGGACCGCAGTCATTATCGCCCGATTGCTCTTACGAGCTGCCTCAGTAAGTTATTCGAGAGGATGGTTCAAGTTCGCCTCACTTGGTTTTGGGAGTCCCTCACGCTCCTCTCTCCATTTCAGTGCGGTTTTCGCAGCGGTCCGAGTATTCTTGACCACCTCATCCGTTTGGAAGACTCCATTTTACGGGCTTTTTTCATCCAGGAATCAAGTGTTGGCGGCATTTTTCGACATTCAGAAGAAAGTGCCCGTTTCTTGAACATGCATGTTCTCATGCGCACCATCGTTCCATCTATTCTGACGGCTCGAAGTCGTACCTCGGTGTTGGGCCGGCCGCAGTGTCCTCTACAGAGTTCCTTCGGTCCGCTCTCCCTCTTGTGGCATCCGTTTTTACCGCATAGTTGACGGCCATTCTTTTGCTTTTTAATTTGATTTTATCGTTTTTAGCGATTCCCGGCATGTTTTGGAGGCAATTTGTTCTTTTACGTCCACCCACCTTTGTTTTACAGATTCGTTCCTGGTGGGTTGGCGTTCTGTTGGGCTCCGGCTCATGTTGAGGGCCCGGGCCACGATGAGGCCGATCGGTTGGCCCGTTCGGCCGCCCTCGAGGTCCCGGATGCCATCCTTCTGCCTTATAGGGACTCCCATCCTGTAATCTGGGCGGATAGGGTGGGATTCGTTTCTCCCTTCTAAGTTGTCCCTTATTAAACGCTCTGTCCGTCCCTGGTCTTCTAGCTCTCAGTGACTCCGGTCTTGGGAGGTTGCTCTTTGCCAGTTTCGAATTGGGTACACTCGACTCACCCATAGCTATTTGGTATCGGGTTGCTCTGCTTGTCCCTTTTGCGGTGGCTCACTTCTTAGTAGTGTGTCACCGTCTATCTTCTCCGAAATTCTTGCTTTCCTACCCTTTCTGGTATCACCCCCCCTCCTCAGCTCTACTTCCCTTTCTCTTAGCAGAGGACTCCCTTCGGTTCGCCTACCTCCTTACATTTTTATCACGAAGTGGTTTTTTTTATCCATTTTATAATTTGTCTTTCCCTTTTTGTGTTTATATTTATTATTTTGTCTTGTGCTTTCCCGTGCAGTTGGTGGTGCATGTCATTTGTTTATTGCCCCAGCCGCCCTTGTTTATAGAGTGTGAGCCGTATGCTTGTAATTTAAGTGTGTGTGTGTGTGTGTGTGTGTATTGTGCTGTTTTCTTTTAGTCCTTTGCTTTTCCCCATTTTTATTGAGTGTTTCCCACATCCCTTATGACCTTTTTCGGGCGACCCGGTTTTAACAGTGCTGCCATTGAGAGTCCATTAGGATTGGGCGGCTGCCACATTGTTTCCCTTAAATAAATAAATAAATTGGCTTATCCTTATCTAGGAGCCCCCATCAGCGTGGCCTCAGAACCATCCTAACTCCCATAGGTGAAACTTTGCAGCAGAAAATTGGCGACCTATGGCAACCTCTTGCTTTGTTCTCTTGCTCTTTCTGAATCTGAAAAGAGGTATAGTAATTTCTCACGTGAGCTGCTTGGTATATGCATCGCAATCCGTCACTTAAGTTAATATTTGGATGGGCGTGACTTCACTATTTTTATTGACCATAAGCCTTTGGTCGGTGCTTGGTTGTCTCATTCCACGTCTTCGGTGCACACTGCAGTTGATACTCATCACTGACTTTATTCTGTAGATGACGAGCGATATTCACTATGTTCCTGGCTCGTCAAACGTCGTACCGACGCGCTTTCTCGCATTTCCGCGATTTTGAGCATACAATTCTCACATTTGGCCCATCGATCATTCGACAATAGCGCTGACCCAGGAACAGGATGAAGACAGGCAAACACCACGCCACGATTCTCAACTCGTTGTTCGCGAAGTCGAATTACCAGTCCTTCTAGGCACATCCTGGTAGAATATTCATTGCCTGACTTTCCTCGTCCTCTCGCTTACTGTGGTCATATTTTCGACTAAATTCACTGCCTTTCACATCCTGGTATCAATGCAACACGAAAGCTCGTCGCTAAACATTTCGACGTGGCCAAATGGACTTGCTCATACCTGGCTTGTCAGCGTGCTAAGGTCCATCGCCACACGAAAACTCCACTGGTCCCTTTTTCTATTCCTTCATCACGTCTTGACGCCGTTCACGTCGATCTAGTAGGTCCTCTTCCTTACTCCCGTGGTTGCAATTATCTTCCTACCATGCTTGATCGTTTTACTCTTTGGCCAAAAGCAGATCTTATCCCGGACATTAAGCATCCACAGTCACTTGTGCTTTCGTCTCAGGATGGGTTGCTCGTTTTGGTCTTCCTTCCATGATCATGAATGATCGTGGTAGCCAATTTGAATCCCACCAATGAGATCCACTCATGTCAGTGCTTGGCTCCTTTCACCTGCGTACCACCTTCAGAACAACGCTGCGGTGGAACGTCTACATAGGACCCTCAAAACAAGCTTATGCTCCATAAATTCCAACATCACTTGGGTGGACAAGCTACCTTCGACTCTCTTGGGAATTCGTTCGTCCTTGAAAGAGGATTTGGCCTATTCTGCAGCTGAACCTGTGTAAAGTACTCACTTCGTCTTCCTGGTCAATTCTTTTCTTCTTCTGACCGAACTCTAACTTCTCTCCTCGATTTTGCTTCTTATGTAAACAATTTTGTTTGGGTGATAGCCGAGGTTAGGCCTACCACCCCTAGAGTGCCTGTCAATCACAAAACCTTGCAAAATGTCTATGATGGACCCTTTCTCGTCATCTCTAGGGAGCCGAAGTTCTTCGTCCTTCAGCTTGGCACCAAGGAAAATACCGTTTCCATAGACCGCCTGAAAACCACATTTATTGAAATTTTCACCTTGAGAACCCTCTTACCACTTCTCCTACTATAAACCTTTATGTTCCAGGAATCCCCCAAATCACCCCTGCATACAAACTTCACCTTCCGTTTTACTGCCTCCGCCTCTTGTGTTGCAGGACCCTCATCGACAGGGGTGGCCAGTCAGGAGCAAATCTCTCCACTATTCGTGACCCCGTCAGCGGATCACCTTTGCTCCGTCAACCTGCAATCGTGTCGGTGCCTGGCACAACGCAACTGACACTGTCACAACGAATAAGTGTCCCCGTGCTTGCAGTCAAGCTACTGGCAGTGTGACAAGCCCCGGTCGAGTCATAAGTAGACCTCGGCGGTACCAGAACTAGCAAGACCATATTAAGAATGGCGTTGGGAGTAACTTTCTTTGGTGGGGAGTATTTGTAGCACTGCCAGATTCCTATAACCTGTAGCCCTCTAGCTCTCATAATAATAATAATAATAAGTCTTTTGTAATGCGCTCTTCAAGGCCGGGGGCCTTCCCAGAGCGCACGTTGTGCTGAGATGAGAATGAAAATTCAATGGAAATTCAAGAGGGGAGAAGGCAATACTGAAAAGATGCTTTTTAAGGAAACGCTTAAATGTGGTAAGAGAGGGAGAGCCTTCCACAACTTAGGGGCGCAGATTAAGAAGGAGCAGTCCCCCATTGAGCAGAGGGATGAACGAGGAATATTCAAAAGAGGTGCATTTGATGACCGAAGGGCCCGAGGGACATGGCGTGGCGAGAGGGCAGAAGAGAAGTAAGACGGGGCCTTGTTGTTTAGGGCCTTAAATGTGAACAAGACTCCAATAATTTATGTATTACCATTTGTGATCCTGTTAAATTCCTTTCACATATATTTAATATCCTTTCTTTTACATAACCATTAAATATCATTCCAAAATTCACATCAAGTTCTTCATATCTCTCGTTTCACTCCCTCGTTGTATACTGATTTGCATCTAGTATTATACCAATCACTTATCTATTTGTTAATTCTTAAATTTCCATTTATTTTCATACGATCTCGTATTCAAATGACTCGTGTGCTTACCGCATTCCGTCACGTAGGCCAAATCTTAAAATTCAAACTTCATTTCAATCAAACAAGCTTATGAGTACAGGAAATTATATTTATATGAAATCTAGGTCAATAATATACTAACCAATACACATAAATGGGGACACGGCACATCCAATCTACAGAGAGCGTGAAGCTCACGCGGCCGGTGATTAGCTGAACTACTAGCCACCTGCACCCCAACACTGTACGGAATGTAGACACCTTTTGTTTTGGGCTCGCTTCCTCACGACAGGGAGTTAGAAAAGTGTTCACTTATTAAACTTTTCATACGATAGAGAAGTATACACTAAAAAACGAAAAAACACCTCTCTGCAGTGGCATAGATAGGGATTTGGTATGTATCTCCTTTGGGGGCCCCAGCATACGAATGTTTGATATCATGAATGACATGAAAACAACTACTACTGCAATATTTTTGTGCACTCTGGTATGTATTCAATTTAATAAGGAATACTTATGTATGATTAAAAAATAAACTACAAAATGTGAAACAGAGATATTAAATATTGAACAAATATACCTGTCAAAATTCCTATTTCTACATTCCATCAGTCTGATTCAGCAAAAATAAAATTAATTATTAAGATGCTTTAACACACAATATTCATGTATGATGACAATAAATAGATTAAAAAATGTGAAATCGAGATTATTACATTTAAAATTTATATCGGTTTACGTCATGCATTTTGCCGCAAGTGCATCATAGAAATTTGACTTTTAAGTAACTTCTTAAACTCTGCTTGAGCTAATATTTGTCTATATTTTTATGAGACTCTATACTTAACCGTTTTAGTAATTGTTTTGTCATTCAAAAAAGGTCGGGGCATCGTTTGGAGCCCCGAGATAACTTTTAAATTTGTGCCCCCTCACCCACTCCCCCTAGCTACGCAACTGCCCATGTGATATCCGTAACAGGAGCGGCGCTTGGATAGATTTGATGGGGATGCCGTTAATTCCGTGTATTGATATCATCATCATCATCATCATTTTTGAAGGCTCCATACATGCTTGCAAGTGTCGATGGCCTGATTTATCTAAAGGCGGCTTTCCATGCTGCTCGATCTCTGGCTGTTTCTTTATTCAAACTCATATCTCTGAGGTCCCTCTGTATGACCTCATTCCACGTCTTCCTCGGTCTCCCTCTGGCAGCTACACCCCCAACCTCCTAACACTCTTCACCCAGTTATTATCCTCTCCACAGGACCGAACAACCTCAGTCGGTCTCTTCTCAGTGCCACACTAATGCATTCTAACCCTTAATTCACAGTTCGCAACTCTGTCACCTACAGGCCTCAAATTCAGAGATGCTCCGCACATCCATCTAACCATTCTCATCTCAATAAGCTTGAGCCTCTGTATGTCCTCTTCCTTCACAGCCGTACAACATTGCACTTCGTACGCAGGCAATGCACACACGTCCCTAAGCTCGGAGGAAAAAAATCCCTCAGCGTCAATAGAGGAAGCAGCTCGTTGAACTTTTTCCAACCATTTCTAACCCTTTCATGGAACTCGTTCCAGCACCCTCACCCCCCTGCACATATCATCTCTCCCAGATAGCAGAACTCTCCTACGTATTCAAGCGACACACCATCAAATACAATCCTATCCAGTCTCCTCTACTCCACACACAGTGCACTGAAACTCTCCATAATTCTGCAGCCTACCCCTAATACGACTACATCTTTTATGCAACTACAAACCACATCCATTACACAGGATAAGAGTTATTCCCTACCCCCCTGTGACAGACTGCACATGCCAAATTCACTTTCAGCCCTATGGAATTCATCCCTTCCCTCCACAACTTGAACTTCTCAAGTGCCGTCCTCTCATCCTCGGTAATCAGCACTCGTTCGTCATCATACAACTCGAATGACAATCATGTTCTAAAGTTCGATGACAGCACTTCCAGGACCATAACAAAGAGCAAGGGACTCAAAACGTATCCCTGATGCACACCAACCTTCACAGAGAAGTCATCACTCAATTATCCATTTACACTCAGATGGGTTGTCGAACCTTCATACATAGACATGACCACCCTAAACAACCACTACTCAATACGTAATTTTCTCAATGCCCACCTCACCACATCTCTTGGTCAACAAAAATATAATACAACGCTCTTTTCCTAGCAATGTACTCTCCCGGAGATGTCTAACTATAAATATAGCATACGTGGTTCCTTTTCCAGCCATGAACCAAAACTGCATGTCGTCAAAGTTATCCTTTCCACAATCATTTCTTCTAGAACACGCTCCATAACTCATAACATGATCGAGGAGCTTTATGCCTCTGTAGCTACCCTTCTAGCGCATCACCTTTACCCTTAAACACATTCACTCTTCAGCGTCTTCTGGTACAGCACATTCATATATGATAGCATTTATAAGGTCCGTGACCAACCGCACACCTATATTTCCAGATGCTTTCAACATCTCTATATTTATCTCAGAAACACCCGCTACATTACCTTCTAGCGTGTGATTGACGACTCTCCTCACGATTTTGTCCTCAATTGATGGACACGGTCCAGCCACAGTTTCTGCGGAATCCACGTCTCGTCCTAGGCAAGTTCTACGTTTAATAGTGCTCCCTCCAAGCCATTTTTTATATCGTCCTGCCCAACCACAACTCTACCATCATCATTTTTAATGCACTATTCACCCATTAAAACACTATTTTCCTTTTTCATCTACCTAGCCAGTTTAAACAAACTTTTCCTGCCCTCAACACCAGTGAGGCTCTCAAAAAGTTATGGGGCCTCTGAGGTAGCCCTATACACTTCTTTTCTCTGCCAAGTATACTTCGACCCTGCTTCCATACCATAAACGATCTTCTTTTCTCCTTCACTGTAGCCTCAACTTCCCCATTCCACCACCAAGACTCCTTGTGTCTAGGTGGACCTCTTAACCATCCACAAACCTGTTCAGTGGCTTTTAGGTTATCTTCCACTAGTCACTCTATTCTCAGCTGCTAGTGTACCCAACTCTTCGTAAAAAAATTCTCACTTCCTGATTTTTAAGCTTCCATACCGTCCTCCTGGCCCGCAATTTCCCTAACCAAAGGTCACACACCAGTAACTTATGTTGGTGTAGACGCTCTTCACCTGTGATTTAATATCTTTCACTAATTTTCTCCCTTCTTCTAACCATAAAATAGTCTGACTACTGCTGTCTCCAGATGTATATGCTACCAGTTTGATTTTCTTTTCTGAACAGGGTTACAAACGACCATGTCCATTGCTTCCCCAAATTCCACAACTTCCATGCACTCCGTACCCCAGTGCCTCGGCCTCCACATGTCCAGTGAGGTCTCCTCCTAGGATCACCATCTCTCTCTCTCTGCCATGCCAACAACTCATCCTTGATCGAAGCGTCCAAGGTTACTTGGGGTGCATACACTGATACAACAGTTATGAATATTTTATCGAAATTCAACACCAATATCGTCATTAACCCTATTCACACATTCATTCCACTTCTCTGCTAATAAAGAACCTACATAACCGTTAGCATTTCACATCCAAAACAGTTTATATCTCTATTCCTTTCCAACAATCCTTCTTGCTGAACCGCCCCTCCATCTATGTTCCTAAACACAGCATACGTCCACGTTTCTCCACGATAAAGTCGCAACTAATTCCCCCTGTCTACCCTTCAAATTGCCCATATTCCAACTAGCAGTTATTAGCCTCATTTTTTGTTCTTGTTGATTAGGTGATTTTGATCTAGGTTTACGTCTTTCTAGTTCAGGTAGAATCATGGTAGAATATAAGTGGAATATAAGTAGAAGGAAGGACAAGTTACGAGCCTAACACATGCATACAGCCAAAGCCAGGAGACTTAGAGTCCCATTCTCACAAATCTTAATCCACGGATGTATCATTGGCCTTGGAGCACCCTGCCGGGTCAACTACAGGGACACCTGTCCATACGCGCACATGGCACTGTAACTATCCCGCCATTTTTCACCCTCTGGCCCCCAACTATTGGGGGCCAATGATACATCTGTGGATTAAGATTTGTGAGAATGGGACTCTAAGTCTCCTGGCTTTGGCCAGGAGACACACTCAAGTCCCAGGAGCCCAGCTCCTGGAACTTGAGCTGCCAAATAGGTAGCAGTGGCAAATTTTCATGAGTTACATGCCCTCGCTGACACCCAGCCCAGGTATTGGCTGAGGGACTAGCCTTTGCCTAAGAAGGCTGTACCCGACAAGGGAGCAGGAGGTTTTACAATCAGTTTTCCTTCTGCTAGGAAAAGCATTTGAAATGTTTGTAATGCAGGATAAAATAATGTTGACTACTTTTGGATACTAATAAAAAGGAGAAATGCATTTGAAAAGCCAGACTTTTTTTCTGATTTTGTATAGTGATATTCGCGCTGCTTGAGGGTGAAAACGCATTTAAAAAGCTTCTCAACTGTGCGAATAACTTTCATGTGTTTTAAAGCTGCAGTTTGGGCTGCTTTAAGAAAAAGGAATTAATTGCATTTTAGTTTTAATAATTGTGTTTTTTTTGTGTCGTAAAATCACCAATTTGGGGTTCTTGTAAGGGATGACCTGATTTGAAAAGCTTTTCGATCGTTTTTTTCTCGTTTCTCAAGACTGTACTTATCTGATAATTGATAAGGAGGGGAACTAGATATGAAAAGTTGTTAATTCGTGTGAGTTCTTTCATGAATCTTAACACTGTTCCTAAATGCTGCCTGATAGGGACAAAAACTGCATTTGAATGGCTTCTCACCTGTATGTGTTCTTTCATGCGTTTTAAGAGCCCCAGATTGGGCTGATTTATAGGAACAGAAATTGCATTTGAATGGCTTTTCTCCCGTGTGGGTTCTTATATGTCTAAGAAGACTAACCCTTTGGGATGCTTGATATGGACAGAAACTGCATTTGAATGGCTTCTCGCCAGTATGGTTTGTTTCATGTACCTTTAGAGCTGACATCCTTGATGTTTGATAGGGGCAGGAACTACATTTGAAGGGCTTGTCATGTAGGTGGCTTATTTCATGCCTATGAAGACTACTCTTATCGGATGCTCGATAGGGACAGGAACTGCATTTGAATGGCTTCTCACCCGTGTGGGTTCTTTCATGTGTCTTAAGAGCCCCAAGTTGGGACGATTTATAAGGACAGGAACTGCATTTGAATGGCTTATCACCGGTGTGGGTTCTTTCATGTCTTTTAAGATTCCCATTCTCGGCTGTTTGATATGGACAATAACTGCATTTGAAGGGCTTGTCACCGGTGTGTGTTCTTTCATGTCTTTTAAGATTATTCTTATCGGTTGTTTGATATTGACACGAACTGCATTTATGAGGTTTCTCACCAGCGTGTGTTATTTCATGTACCTTAAGAGACTCAATTTGGACTGAATGATAGGAGCAGTAACTGCATTTGAATGTCTTTTCAAACATGTGGGTTTTTTCATGTATCTTAACACGTGACCTCTGTGCTGCTTTATAGGGGCACGAACTACATTTGAATGGTTTCTCACCCGTGTGGGTTCTTTCATGTGCCTTAAGACGGCCAATTTGGGCCGATTTATAGGAACAGATATTGCATTTGAATGGCTTTTCTCCGGTGTGGGTTCTTACATGCATAAGAAGACTAACCTTCTGGGCTGCTTGATAAGGACAGGAACTGCATTTGAACGGCTTCTCACCCGTGTGGGTTCTTGCATGTGCCTTGAGAGGCCCAAGTTGGGCTGATTTATAAGGACAGGAACTGCATTTAAAAGGCTTCTCACCCGTGTGGGTTCTTTCGTGTGCTCTAACAGACCCAATTTTGGCTGAATGATAAGAGCAGGAACTGCATTTGTATGCCTTTAGACTAGTGTGGGTTCTTTCATGTCTTCGTAGATGACTAATTTGGGCTGCTTGATACGGACATGAACTGCATTTGAAAGACTTCTCAATAGTTCGCTTATTCTTAAGCTTCTCTTTGCTGACACACACAAGCGATGAAGAGTTAGATTGCGAAATAGCACTTCTCATCACGTTTGGAGGTGGACATTCGATCTGCAAATAAATTTTATAATTTAAAAATAATATCACCATTAACATGTCTAGGGGATGCCATTTCTGCCTAAATTTTACTCCAGCCCTCTTTCTAGATTCCTGTATTTATTTTCTCAACATTTATGTTCCTTTCCACTGCTTTTTTAGAAGGGGCATGGGTAGACATTAGGGGATTTGGTGGTTTGCATTTTCTGTTAATTTAAAGTTAACATTCACCTCCTTCCATTCGACTCCCCACTGTTCCAAGGCAGCAAAAGAGCTGTGAGAGGATCATGAGACATTGGTAAAGATGGCGCTGTTATGAGTAAAGAACAGAGGTATTATTTTTTTTTAAATTAGGAAATAGAAATTAAGGAGGGCATCTCAAATATTTAATAGGTATAACTAATCAAGTCAGCTAAGAGGACATCGGCATATGGAGTGATTGCCGATTGTTACTGGTGGGTACTGCTCAATGATAACATGTTTTAAGGGCTGGCGGGAGGGGGGAAAGGTTGATATTTTTTAAAGGTCTGTCCAGGCTACTACCTCAATGGACATAAGTTAGCATCATCACACAGCATAGTAATAAGGTATTTTTAAAAGAAAAATGAAAAAAAACAACAAAGAAAAATCATGATCTGGTGGAGGAGGCATTGTAGCGGGCCGAAAATCTAGACTAACCCCAATCGATCCAACCCGCTTCCTACACTAATCTGAACTTGAGAAATCGAAGGAGAATGAAACGGATTGTATGTACAATAATATTTACAATAGAGAGGGGTGATTGAATTGCAGATCTCGTTACTATTCACAAAAAAATATACAGCTAAATTTCCTATATATATGCAATAAAAAAAAATCCTACTTATAAATACTATTAATCGATCCTAAGAAACAATTCTATAAAAAATCTAACAACCCAAATAAAACTTGGACTACAACAGTAAATAAACAACAAAAGAAGGCCTCACGTGGTACAACAAAATCTTTGTATACAAAACTAGCGCCTCTGAGTTTGGACTAAGATAACTGACCTTGTCACAGTTGCGTGGCTATTATAAGCCCTTCTTCATTAAAGCTATACTATTTTAAACTCAAAAAGTAAGACAGAACACGGCCTTGAACCTTTGTCAAATACGTGGACTTTATTAATTAACAATAATAAATAGTTAGCTTTGAATACAGGTGTAATTTACAAGATTACTTTTATCTTTCCAGAATATGGCGCCTGGAAAGGAAAAAAAAACTTTATATAATAACATGCAAATCCATTTTATAAAAAAACAAACTAATTCTCATTCACACACACATTCTTAGAGAAGGAGGGAGAGGGTATTGGCAAAGGGGTGGGAGAATGGCCCTTCATACACACTCACATTCGCTCCACGACACCCCTCCTTCCTTTAGCCATTCGACCACAGTCACTCACAATACACTCTCAATCCTTACTCACGGTACCTTTTATACTCAATCGCACCATTCTGCACCCATTCACACTCGTCTACTGGCCCCTGGCTACGCGTAGCAATCTGTCGGGGTTGTTCGTCAGTTGTCTTGTCAGTCTCCGTCTCCTCGTCAATATCAATCATGTCATCTACCATACTCTTTGCTTTCATTACTAACTCGCTCATCTCTCGACAGAACTCTTTAATACTCTTCCGTATAGAACCTTCACTCTTCATACCTCCATTCATCATCTCCTCACTCACAGCTCTCATCCAACTCAAGGTACACTCTTGCGAAACAGACAAATCACTCACATCCCCTTTACTCTCAGCGGCTACACCGGAAACCCCTTCAACCGGTTCCCACCAGAAGCCAGAAAAGTCAGTCATCTCCCCATTCTCCACATCAAACTCACCTCTACCCTTACCATTCGTAAAACCAGAAAAATCAGCCACACTAGGTTCATTCTGCTCAAACACACTATCATTCATACTGTTCTCAAAACCAGAAAAATCAGGCACAGGCAGCTCACTCACTCGTCTACTTACACCAGCCAAATCACTCACCTGCTTGAGCAAACACTCAATCTCTCTCTCAAGCTCCCTCATACCAGAAAGATTCTGCTCAGACTTACTTTCATTCGTACTTGCATTCTTCCTTTCACTCTTCTTTGTACGCTTTCTACTCCTTGAGACAAAGACAAGGTCTTTTCCAGACAGATCCATACTATCACATTTAATCTCATCATCATGCACTTTACCTCTCTCTCTGCACAGTTCATACACTGGATGACTCACCAGGTAGGAAGGAGGTTCTCTCCATCTCCTTAACTGACTCTGATGAGCCCGCACTCTCTCAGTCATGCCATCATTCAAACTTTCCAAAACATACGTCACTCTATTTTCCCAAACTCTCACAACTCTATAAGGTCCATCAAACTTTTCACCCATCTTTGAGACACATTCAACCTACCCTTCACTTATTTCCCCTTCAATACTTTCGCACCTAATTCAAATGAACGGAACTTTTCATTTGCCTCACGCCATACACTCTGCTCAATTTCACTCAAACGAAACCTATCTTTCACTTGCCTTTCAAAATTCATCACAAACTGACACGAGGACATTCCAGCTGCACTATGCACAGTCGAATTATATTCCCACAACACTCTTCCCAGCCATTCAATGTCGTACTCATCATTCTCAACATCACACACAAGGTTCTTATTGTACGTTCAGCCAACCCATTTAAACACGGTACATACAGAGTCGTTCTCACATGCTCCACACTATTCTCTCTCAACATCCGTTCAAACAATTCACTCGAAAACACAGGCCCATTATCACATAGACATCTTCTAGGCTTCCATACACACATAGGAAAAAACAACTGCTCAACCACACGCGCAACAGTCACACTCCTTTTATCTCTCACAGGCGCTGTATACACAAACTTACTTTTATGATCAACCATACCAACATTCCCGCACTTGTACGTGGTAAAGACACAATCAATCACTACCAATTCAAACGGTTCTTTCGCATCAACTTTCAACATCGGTGGTTTCACTTGCACACCTTGCACCTTTCGCTTCTGACACTTTTCACACGTAGTTGCAACATCATTCATAACAGTTCTCAGAAACGGATGGAACACACGCTCCTTCATACACTCCCACAGCTTAAACTTACCCATATGCCCATAATTATCATGCACAACCTTCACCAGACCAATCATACCAACCAAGGACATCACAGGTACATACATATCATCACCACACTTCACATGCCTCACAAAATATACAAAATCCTTAGCATACCTTTTAAAATCACTTAAACACTCTGGCCATTCATTCAAATCAACACGCGTCATTACACACCTTTTCAACTTGCTGACAAAAGGACTCTCTTGCATCTCCAGATATCATCATCATGCAAAACCTAATTTTCATCATCCATGACCAACTCAATCATGCCACAAAACTTGACAACATTCTTCGCACACTCATTCAACCTCATCACCTCAAATAAGACAAATCATTCAATCTCATAAAGTCTACACCAAGCAAGAAACAACATGGCATGCGCTCATCTTTCAGAATGACGATATCATGCTTCACATTCACAGCACTGCCCAAACTCTCTCTGACTAACCTGTTTCCATGCCACTATCATTCCATTCCCCAATCCACTTATCCGTAACTTCAAAGGCTTACGCTCGCAACATCTAAACTCACCATACTTACTCAGAATCCTCTCATTCCCCTACGACACTTGTGCACCAGTATCAATCAAACCACAGAACAACCGTTCAGCAGTTTTCACTCTCGCTTCCATCATATCAGGTCCACCATGTTCGCAATACACAGAAGGAACAAGCACACCAACATCAGCACTGACATCCACACCGTCATCAACTCCAACATCATCACACACCACACCCAGACAATAATTCTTCTCTCTCATATATGAATACTTTTCAATCACCCAATTGTAGTGCACACCGCTCAAACACTGCAGATGCACCACATTAGTATTCAAACCCTTCATCTTCTCATCTTTGTATACAATCGGCCTCTCACCACCAAAGTGCACATAAACAATCACTCCATACAAACGACTCCCTACAATCCACACTTCCTGAAACAGCGGGACCCCTGGCATACACATCGCTCTCAATTCTTTCATAAGTTCCGCACCCTTGCCATACCAATACTTTCAGGCTTCCTACATACTTCACTCATTACCTCCTTCCTTAAGCAATCCACACTATCTGGCACTCTCACATCTACTCCATCACTATTTAAATCTTGCAAACCATTCCATACACTCTCAAACAAGGAATCACCACCACCCTTACTCTCCTTTCCATTCATAATCCCTTTCGGCAAATACTCAGGATCACTCATTCCACACACATTTTCATCATTCGTACCAGGATACCTTGACATCAAATCATCCACTCTATTTCGTTCACCAGGCACGTACTCAATCACATAGTCAAAGTCACTCAAATCTTCCAAAGTCCTCGCAATCCTACTATCAGCCCACTTCATACGCTGCAGATACACAAGAGGTTGTTGATCTGTTTTGATCACAAACCTTACACCATACAGAAACGGGCGCAACACTTTCAAACAATACCTTATTGCAGCTAACTCTCGCTTCACAGTCGAATACTTTCGCTCTGCCGCATTCATAGCCTTGGATACATACCCAATTATTCGCCTGACATTCTCTCCATTCAAACGATGCTCTTGCATTAGAAAACCTCCCATACAATACCCACTCGCATCTGTATACAATTCAGGCATTTTAGCATTCACATTATAAGCCGGGTATGCCAATTTAACATCTTCAGCCGCTGCCTCTTTCAGTTTCTCATATGCCTCATTCATTATATCATGCCACCTGACAACCGTCCTACCTTTCTTGCCCATCTACTCAGTCTGAGGCTTACTCACACCCAAAAAATTACATATTAACTTTCGCTGAAAGTTTCAGAAAGTCACCTGTTTCTGAAACATTCGCACCTTCTCAACATACTTCAGCGACTTTCGGAACCCATTCTCACTCACCATATGCCCAAAGAACTCCACTTCTTTCGCAAACCATTCACACTTCATTACTTTCACCTTCACACCAACACTCTCTAACGTTTTCAACACATCATTCACCAATCTCATATGCGCCTCAAAACTCTCAGTCCTAATCAAAATATGATCTATAGACACAATCACAATGTTACTCGCAAACTTACTCAACACAACATTCATCGCCTGCTGGAAGGCTCTGGGAGCATTAGCCAACCCAGTTCTGGAACTGATAATGCCTTTTTGTAGAGGAAAAGGCACGTCACCGGCCGGCTCTCATCAGCAATGGGCATCTGGCAATATCCCCATACCAAATCCAGCTTTGTAACCACTTCATCCCATGCATTCTATACACACACATCGGAAACCTTCCCTTCACCTTTCGATAATCCCCACACAGGCGCAATCTTCCATCCGACTTACGTACTGCCACAATTGGACTATTCCATGCACTCTCACTTTCTTTAATCACCCCCAATCGTTCTAATTCCACACACTGCTCCTCAATCTCATCAGCAACCGGACGCGGGAAATGTCTTGGTGGCTGATAGATTGGGGTGTTCTCCTTCAGGATAATCTTGAATTCCCTTTTCGAGGATCCACCGTATCCGAACCACCCAGCCCACCACTGGGCGTGGGCGAAGGAGCCGAAACTCCTTTGTTGCTGTCCTCCTTTAGGGGGGCAGCTTTAAGAACCCGGAAGATGGCCTGGCGATCAACTTTAGGGGTGTTGCCTCCTGTGGGTCTAACGACTAGGTGGAGGCGCGTGGCTGTTTCGCCTTACGGGAAAAGGTCACGCTGCGGGAAGGGGTGGGGGGGCTGGTTTTAGCCAGAGCTGGGTGTGGACACTTTGTCCCGACAGCTTTACCAGGAGAGCGCCCGGGATGGGTAGAATCCAAAGAAGGGTTCCGAATGGGCACGGAAACGACCGTACTCGTAGGCTTGGAGGGGCCAAGAGCAGAAGGTGTCTTTTCAACATTGAGGCATAGGACATCCTGGGTCGAGCCAGGCACGCCAGGACCAAGTCCCTAGCTTCGCGAAATGAGAGACGATCCTGAGTCTGAACAGCCCGGATTTCCTTCTCAAGGAGATATGCACCACATTGCTTCGAAGAAGCGGAGTGCAGCTCTCCGCAATTGACACCCTTGGCCACAGACAATTTGGACTTATCGTGTGTGGCCTTGGAACAACTTGCACAGGTTTCGGGTAATCCAGACTTTACACATCGACAGGAGCGATTCGTATGGCCAAAGCGGTGACAGTAATAGCACATCCGCGGCAGTGGCACGAATGCCTTCACGCAGTAGCGATACCAACCGGCACGCAACGAATCAGGGAACTTGTCACAATCGAACGTGGCGAAGAGTGTAGGGATCGGTCTCTAGGCCCTTCCCTGTTTTCTCATGATACGCTCGACCTTGACAGACCCATGGTCAGCCAGCTCTAAGGTGATGTCATCTATGGAGTAGTCCATTAGTTCCCTGGCAAAAACTACTCGTTTCACGAAGTTCATGGTTGAGTGTGGCGTCACACTCACAGGCGTGCCATCAAGTGTCCGAAGGGCTCTAATCATGTCCGCCTCGGAGGGATTCAACGCATTCGCCATAAGGCTTCCGTCCGAAAAACGGGTCACCTTCGGCTCTTTACCAATCACACTAGCTATAGCTCTCCTCTGATGAATCATATTGCCCTTTGCCAACATGGTGTCATCAGTGGCGCGAATAACAAGGAAATGCTTGATGTCAGCGGGCTTGAAAACGCCAGGTAGCCTCTGAATAAAGGGCCCCCCCCGACGTAATCAAGGCTCCGCTCTGCAAAGTTCTTGTCTTCTTTGGGGACTCCCCACCCGGGGGAGCAACGGGGCCGGACGTGCCAATCTTGGCTTGGTCGCTTACCGAAACAGCAGTGGCTCCGTCCGTCCCCGCAGAAGGAGAGGAACCCTGAGTCTTCTTCGTCTCTTTCTTATTCTTTTTAGGATAGAAGAGCAGGGAATGAACCCGCTTCTCCCTTCCGCCGGAAGGATCCCCAAGGCCTGATGGACTGGCCTCAGCAAGATCCTTCTCTAAGATGGAGAAGGCCCGGGCTGTCACAGGGCCACCAGCTGGAGGAGGAGATCCCTCCTCTCTTTGTAAAGCCTTGGATACCCGAACCGTCTGTGGAGGACCTTGCACAGGGGGACACTAAGGTTCGGTGCTTGGCAGCGAGCCCAGGTTCATCCCCATGGAAGGTCCTATTGTCTGGGTTTGAGTAGCCTCAGGGACCATGTCCATCACGGACGGCCTTCATGTGGACATCCCCCACTAGGACATCACAGGTCACAATGGTCACACAGACTTTTGTCCGGGAAGAGAGGGGGGCACATATGGTGTCCCCTTCTAAGCTCACTATGCTAGTATGCAGGTCTTTAAAGGAAAGGGTCCGACAGGCCCTATCTTCCCTCTCCCCCTAAGGCGGTTGGCCCTATATGCAAAGGAGAGGAGTAAGCTTCCTCTCCGGTTGAAGAGTTTTGGAGGCTCCCCTTCAAAAGCACAAGGGTGGTGGGGGGCCTCCATTTTTCGGTGGAGCTGCCCGAGGGTGGCTCCGTCGATTTTACAGGGGAAAGTAGAAGGAGATGAAATTTGGGCTTCATCATTGGGCATAGTGACCCTATTTATTCTATGGGATGCATATGCTAATCACCCCACACAGTAGCCCACTCTGCAAGGGATGAGTACGGGGCCGGCAGAACCAGCTGCCGCCATTTGAGGCCACTCCTTCCGCCTAGTGGCCTGGTGGCTCCACCTTGGGTATGGCATAAAATGGATAAAGATTAAAAGGAGAAAGAAATGGGATGTGAGGAAGGTGTGGATGGGGATTAAGCAGGTTGTTAAAAGCCCACCACCCCAGACCAGAGCTTTGGGGTGAGGGAAACGTTGTCCCTTCCCCTCTCAGCCCCGATCCGGGATAGTTGGGTGAGAAGAAGCTGGTCGGCCTCTACCCTGTGAAATTAGAGGCCAGCCAGAGAAAGTTAAAGGAGAGGTTGTAGGGAGAGTAAGGAAGTAGGGTAGAAATGCAGGCTGTCTGAAAGAAGAGGCTAAGCTGGGCCTGGATGGGGTGCTGAGTCCCATCAGCACAGCAGCTAGGAAGGCAAATCGCCGTGTCCCTTACAGAGCACCTGCAATGTAAAAATACATGACTGCAGGGGATACACCATGACCCGTCCCAATTTTCATTGCACTCCCCCAAGGGGGCTGGCACTATTGAGGTCGATTTTGGTCCCCCTGCCTACTCTTTTGGCAATCCTCTTTTAATAGAAAAGGGGGGAACTGACATGTTTCAAAAGATTGAGCCGTCCATTTGCCAATCCACAGAAGGGGGTGAGGGAAAAACACTTGCATCCTAGGCCTAGTAGAAGAGTAAGTCAACCTCTCCTGCAGAAGGTGGTTGGAGGGGCCCCTGGGAAAGCACAAGGTAGGGGGGAGGCATCTCTTTTTCAGAGATGGAACTGGCTGAGAGTGGCTCCAAAGATGGCAAAGAGGAAGCCTGTGTACTGTATGTGGATGCTGAGAGGGAAACCTCTCCACCAGCCAAAGGGGTGTCTACTGTAACCTTGTCCTCCCCAGCAATTAGGAAGACCAGGCCGCGGTTGATGGTGGATATCCTCATGCGCAGTCCCACCATTACTTTCACTTGTGGCCATACTATCATAAACGAGAAAAAGGACCTCCTGGAAATTAGATACTATGACTTCTAAATGACTTGGGATGTTAAAAGAAAAGTCTCCATAGGGTCAGAAATTCTAGAATGGGATCATTTTCACATAATCGCTCCCAGTCCAGCATTGATGGGCTTTCCCATCTCAAACTGCAATTCCGGCGACATTGTCCTGGGGCTTTAACCATAAAGGATGGCGCTGGTATAGCCACCTGCTATATGTACTCGAGGAAGGTGAGCAGAGTCAGTCGATGGCCCAACACACCTTAGGCAACCTGAACCTCTGTGGATAGGAGAGTGGGTTTGGAAATAGGTAGGAGGGTATATAATAAATAGAGGTATAGATAGGAGGGTCCACTTGTGAGTAGGGTGGGTGATCACATATTATTATCATACCCCGCTGCTAGGTGATCTCAAGATCATATACAGTCCATCAAGGAACCATGGCTACATAACTCACTTTGTCTAGGCAGAAACAGTCCTCCTGGTTTCAGAAAGTGCAGGTAGAAAAGGTTGAGAGGATAGCCAAAATAATAATAATAAATAATAATATCTAAAAACTACTACTAAATAATAAGCGATGCAAGCTGCAATGAGATAGATTTTAGTATGCACTGAGGCCAATAGATCATATATAATTGACTTTCACCTACAAAGCAAATACAGACACCTGGAGGAGTAGTGGCCTGCCTTACTGACCCCAGTGATCTCAATTACATTGAAACTACACAAGCATCTTTTCCATCTTGACATCTCAATTTTATATTTTTTCAACAATTGCTTTACAAGACTTACTCGCCAATTTTGTTAGTCAGCAGCTAATTTTGCACACTAGCTACGAACTAGCATCTATTTACACCCTAAATCATGATAGCGGGGGGGAGGTGAGCCGCTCCTACTTCACTATAAAAAAAAAGTTCCAGTTTTACCACAAATTTTCACTCACAGTTAAATGTGAGATCCATACCGCAAGTATCTACTCAATCTACAGGAATCTGACCTGAATTTTCTCTTTATTCAGTGATTTACCATACTAATGTCGCTTTGATGTAATTGGAAGCAGTGTTTCCACATGGCTATGCCATTAGCCAGTGGATTGTGATGGTCTTAACATGCCTGTTTTCTTCATCTTCCTCTTCTATTACTATCTACCACAATACCAAAAGGGAGTGTCGGATGTAGCAGAGAAACCATGCTATACTGGCATCTGAAGGATTGTGTGCTCTCCCAACCTTAACATCAACAGTTGTGTGCCTGCTTAGCACAAATGATTGCAGTTGTAGGCCCTACACAACCCATTGCCTGCAGTTTTGTTATCTTCCCAGACCTTTTGTTGGTTAATGTATAAAACTAAAAACAAAAAAAATGATTGACCAATGCTTTCTAGAGTGATTGCTATAATATTTAACAGAAAATGATGAGCACCATTTAATAACAAATAAGAGCCAACAACACTTTTTTTTCAATAAATGGCACACCATTTTTGCATAGGTTGCTAGAGAAGAACTCAAAGATCTTTCATACTTCTATAGTCATTTATATTTTCAGTTACTCATTTCATTCTCATGCACATCAGTGAATATTCATTAAAGTTATTTTTAATTTATATAAAAACCATTCAAGATGCAAAGAGCAATTTAGTAACAGTAACCTTCACACAAGTCATTAAAGCACAGAAAATCCCAATTGGCCAGAAATATCCTCCTTCCCAATGTTTTGGAGAATGTCTGGAGTTAAGCTAAATTTAATTGATGGTAATAAAGGACAAGTTTATATGGTCAGAACTTGATGCTAACACAATGTTTTTGTATAAATGGGATTATTTGTCAATGGGTTATGCCTTTTTGGTGACTGCAAACTTCCTGATAAGACTATGTTTTCACCCAGATTTGTAAAATTTTTCACTGCAAAAAAAATTATAATTATATACTTAAATTAAGTATTAAAAATTAAAATACAAAATTCTATACCTGTTTCCCATTGATATTTTGCACCAGTGTTTCAGAAGAGACATCTGGAATTGAGTTTTCCTCAAGCGAAAGGAGTGTTTCTTCATTTTCCTGAGAAGGATTTGGATCATCCAGACTTTCTTCCTTAATTTCTTCTTTCATTAAAGTCTCTACATACTCCTAAAATACAAATACATTTGTATTTAAATACTAGATTTACAAACACCTGATAATGGGCATGGCTCTTTCATTCTAGAACACCCCATAAGGGGTGTGGCGATTTGCCTTCCTAGCCACCGTGCTGATGGGACTCAGCACCCCGTCCAACCCCAGCTTAGCCTCTTCTTCTTTCTGACACCCTATCTTCTTACCCTGCTTCCTCACTTTCCATACAACTTCTTCCACAACTTTCTCTGGTCAGCTTCTAATTTCACACAGTAGACACCGACCAGCTTCCTCTCAGCCAACCATGCCCTTCAGACACTTGATGGCATGCCTGAGAGTGTGACACCGCACTCTACCTGGAACTTTGTGAACAGAGTAGTTTATGCGAGGGAATTCGTGGACAACTCTATATATGACATCACTTTAGAGCTGCCCGACTATGGAGCAGACAAGGTCAAACGTGTGATGAGAAAACAGGAAGGGGCCTCGAGACCCAACCCTACACTCTTCATCACGTTCGACTATTACAAGCTCCTTGAGTTGGTGCATGCCAGTTGGCATCGCCACCATGTGAAGGCATTCTTGCCACTGCTGCAGAGGTGCTACTACTGTCACCACTTCGGCTATGTTAAACACTCATGTAGATGCCCAAAGAGGGGATACCCAAAGAGTGTTTAAGTTGCTCCAAGGCCGCACCCAATAAGTCCAAATCGTATGTCAATTGCAGAGAGCCACACCCCGCTTCTTTAAAGCAATGTAGTGCGTATTTGTGGAGGCTGTAATGAGATATTGGATAGCATTGTTTGGAGCTCCAAAGAAATTTTTGACAGACAATGGAGGGGAATTTAATAATGATGAATTCATGAGTATGGGGGAGAATTTTAATATAGAAATAAGGTGTACAGCGGCCAAGAGTCCATGGAGCAACGATCTGTGTGAAAGGCTGAATGCCGTGCAGAAGGTGCTAGAGGGAAATGAATGTAATATTAAGACAGAACTCGCTAGTCAGTGGCAGCAAGAAACTCCATACACAATAATCATGGTTTCTCTCCAAATTAGCTTGTCTTTAGCTTTAATCCAAGCTTACTGAATATGGTGGATGACAGACCTCCAGCATTAGGCAGTTATGTATAATACAAGAGAGATTGTGCTGATAGATGGAAGGGTCCAGCAAGAGTGATAGGTATAGATGGGAAGGTTCATGTAGTAAGGTTGCGGACAAATAGTAAGGGCTCACATAAGTAGAATAAAAGGAATTGAGGATAAAGATTTTCTTATAAATAGAGAAGATGAAACACTCAGCTGGGTAGATAAATGGAAAGATGATTGTGAAAATGTAGCAGACAAGGACACTGATGATGAAGAGGATTCATAAATGAATGAAAATGAAGGTTTAAGAGGTACTGTTGAGACTGATCAAGATTGTAACAGTATAGCAAGAAAACCTAAAGTTGGGAAAAGGTATGAGATAACCTTGGCAGATTCAGATGAGAAAATGAATGTTGAAGTTTTAAGTAGAGCGGGTAAAGTGACAGGAAGATACAAGGATTGTTATAATTTCTGGAATGAAGGTAATGGCCAGGAATCCGGGTTGGATTTTGGTAAAGATGTTAGCGAGATGGGAGAAGTAGATAGATGAGAGAAGGATAGCACTGGCAGCCATATTAATGATCAGATGGAAATGTAATACTATTGTGACATTAAAACAGCTTATTTGCAAGGCCATAAAATTGAATGGGATGTACATTTGAAGCCACCACAAGAATTTTTCTCGGGTAAGATATGGAAGCTCAAAAAGACAGTGTATGGTTTGAAAGATGCGGCAAGGGCCTGTTATGATACAATGAAGGCATAATTATTGAAACTGGGCATGAGAAGGTCAAAATATGTCCCGGCCATGTTTGTATTCCAGACAGGAGAGTCATTGGAAGGAATTGTTTGTATTCATGTTGATGATTTTTGTTGGGGAGGTAGCAGAAAGTTTTAAGATTGTGTTGTTTCCAGACTTAAATGAAATTTCTTGGTGGGTTCAAATGAATCAAGATCTTTTAGGTATATGGAATTGAATATCATTGAGAAAGCTGATGGAATAAGCATAAATCAAGAAAGCTACATAAAGTCTTTGAATCCAGTGGAAATTAGCCAACCAAAGTGCAAGAAGAATATGAGTTTAAATGGCGAAGAGATGCACCAGTATAGGTCAGTGGTTTGCCAACTAAATTGGATTGGTAGACAAACATGACCTGACATATCCTTTGATGTTTGTTCTTTGAGCATGCAGTTTGGTAGGGGCACTATTGGTGAGCTCATGGAGGTCAACAAGGTAGTTAAGAGGGTAAAGATGGATCAATTCTTACTTGAAGACTACATTTAAAACGTTTCAGTGATGCCTCATTTGCAAATTTGACTAGTTATAATTCACAGGGGGGATTTCTAATTCTAATGTGGGATGAAAATGATAGGAAGTAACCCATAATGTGAAAATCTAAAAGGATAAGGATAGTAGTGCATTCAACTTTAGCAGCTGATGTCATATTGATGACATCACTCAAAGCAAGTAGTAATATGCTAATTTGTTTTGTTTTTCAGCTAGTTAGCAGTTGCAGTCAGGTGGATATGTTGTATTGAGAGGGAGCTCCCATGTTTCTGAGTTTGCTATTGTGTTTTAGTAGGTTTCAATTGGTTCTAGTAAGGTTGTGGATTCCTGTATGTAATCATTGGTTAACCAGCTGACGAATAGTTGCCGGCGTCGAGAGTTGGAAGCAGCAGGTAGGAGTGATTTGAGCTTCTACGGAGTATAAAGTAGTATAGTCAATAACGTGAGCAGGTGAGTCCCCCTCTATAAGAACAGAGTACCACTCAATTTCTGGTGTTTTCTCTCTCCTGTGTTGTTCTTGTCTCTCTGGTGTTTCTTCTCGTCTTGGGCTCTTGCAATGTTTCTTACTTGTTTCTTTTTGCACAAGAAACCTATCCAGTGTGATTTGTCTCTTTCTGTATGGAAAAGTTTTTGGAAGTGAGACATAACATTGTCATTCATTAGGTTTACCACTCTAGTGCTCACAGTTTGGCAGGATGATGCTTTTCAATAAACATCTGCAGTGTACCTCACATGCGACACATTTATTGGACCTCAGTACTTGAAACCTCTTTCCTTTCTTTCTCATCCTCTGGTGAACTCTTCATTGCCTGCTCTATATCCTTCATGTGTTCATTCTTCAGCTAAACAAGGTCTTTGTGGTCCTCCACATCATCAGCATCGACCTCCAATCCCAAACTTT
This sequence comes from Ceratothoa steindachneri, assembly GCA_963969495.1. Lineage (NCBI taxonomy): Eukaryota > Metazoa > Arthropoda > Malacostraca > Isopoda > Cymothoidae > Ceratothoa > Ceratothoa steindachneri. The sequence continues at coordinate 12,820,377 of OZ018339.1, forward strand.
TGCCAAGGGTCACTACCTCATCCACTACTGTCGCTGCTGGGGTCCCCCCAAAGCCATCAGAATCTCTTTCAGACACACAACTTGGCCAAAGTTTCTTCCAAGCTGACTGCAGTGTGTGGGAAGATACCTCATTCCATGCCTTGTCAACGAGGTTTATGCAGTGGAGGATATTGAAGTGGTCCTTCCAAAATTCCAAGGTTAAATCAGTGTCATTGGTAACTTGGAAACACCTTGCAAAGAGAGCTCAGGTGTATAACTTCTTGAAGTTGGAAATCATTTGCTGGTTTATTAGCTGCAGTAGAGGAGTTGTGTTAGGTGGCAAAAATTTGACTTTGATGAACTCATAATTGTCTAGGTCATCTTCCAAACCTGGAGGATGTGCAGGTGCATTATCCATGACAAGAAGACACTTAAGGGGCAAATTCTTCAAGATATTTTTTTGCTGCTGGTGCAAAAACACTTCTGTCAACCATTCAACAAAGGAATTCTAGTCACCCAAGCCTTGGTATTAGACCTCCATATTATTGGTAGTTTAGCCTTATGCATATTATTCCTCTTGAAGACTTGTGGATATTATGAATGGTAGACAAGAAGTGGTTTTATTAGCACACAATGCAAAAGAATAAACCTGTTCTTTTTGGCATTTTTTTAAAGAAAAATCTGGTCTCATCACAGTTAAAAACTTGCTGTGGGATAAAACCTTCATTTTTAACATAAGCAAGAAAATTTGCCCACAACTTATCAGCACCTTCTTTGTTGGAACTGGCAGCCTCACCATGCCTTATAGTACTATGAATACCACTTCATTTGCAAAACTTCTCGAACCAACTTCTGCTTGCTTTGAATTCTTTAGTGTCAGCATCACTTGAACTGGGTGTTTTAGCTATTAAACACTGTGCAACTGCTTAGCCTTTCCACATATTAGGGCCTCACTAACAGAGTGTCCTTTTAGTTGCATTTCATTTATCCAAACTAACAGTAATTGTCTAACTTTTTCTAAAATTTGAGGCCTTTTATTTGATTTACCAAACACTCCTTTAGCCACATCAGCAGCCTTTATCATCTCTTTATGCTTTAGAAATGTACAGATCTTAGACTTGGCCATTCCGTACTTTAAGGCCAGATCAGAAACACACACTCCACTCTCTCATGTTTTTGTATTATTTCCTTCTTAAGTTTCACACTACGCATAAGCTTCCTACCACCACTTGCACTGTCACTTTTTTGGGAGCCATAATGAAGGTTAATTTCAAGAAAATATGCGAAAAATATCAAGAACAACAAAGAGCGGTGTTCACAGCAGGGTAGTGCAGATGTGACTGACCAAGTAGCTTCTTCTGCAGCCATTTGTTTGTGTTTGAATTGCATGCCACATTCGAATTGGGGGACAAAGTGTGTTCGCTAAATGTGTTTGAATTAGGTGTTCAAATCACAAGGTACCACTGGATATGTAATTGAATAGATGCTCAGAACCCATACGAAATAAGATGATACACAAGTGATTTGGTCTTTATATAAAACCAAAAAAAGATCAGGAAAGTGGGAAGAGAAATATCAAATGGAATAAAATAATATCAATTCTTTTACCCATTAAAGAAAATGCTTTTTATTTTATATATACATATATAATTTTAGGAACCCATCTGGCAACTACCCACTTGGGCATGAGTTGCCTTAATCACGACAGCCTAGGACTAGGCTATTTTAAAACAATATGCAAAGCAAAAAGAACAAAAAACAATAATAAAAAAATGAAAAAGAAAAGGGCAACAAGCAGGAAGCAAGCTTGGGCATCAGGGGGAGGTCCAGCTCCCCTTGGTGTGGGAACATGCTACCTACGAAGGAAACTACAAAAAAAAACTAGTTAAAGGGGAGAAGGCTGGCTTCCTCCAAAAAGTCATTAAGTCCACAAGTCAATATTCATGAGCTGGTCCCAAGTACAAGGGATAAGCGGTAGCGATCCCGCTTGTCCCAATACTGGGACAGGTAACGTGCACCAAGATCATCTAGACTGGGACATTCAACAAGAATGGGGACAACACAGTCTTCGCAGTAGGGAGCAAGAGAGCGCTCCATCCAATTCAGAGACAACAGAAAGCAACTCGAAGTCTTCACATCATTGGGAGGGTAGGTACATGGGAACAGTTGTGGCGCAATGGCATGCAACTTTAAGTTACTGTCAACAGTCTCCCATCTTCTTTGCCAAGCAGCCCGGAGAGCTGCCCAAATTCCTACAATGTAGTCGGTGTGAGGAAGAGCAAAACACTGGTCTAGTCACCCAGTCCTTACAGATTCTTTGGCACGCTCATTCCCTGCAATTCCTACATGTCTAGGAACCCAGCAGAAGATAAACTAGACATCCGCCCAGATTGCCAAAACCGTGGCATCACAGATATTGCGAACCAGGAGATGCGGAGATTCCAATGCCCCGAGAGCACTCAGGGCACTTTGTGAGTTGTATAAAAAAAACCCGGTCTCCGAACCGGGCACATTGTATAATTTCTCATACCGAATGGTGTATTGCCACCAGCTCAGTCGTGAAGACAGATGCAGTGCCTGTCAGAGCCCCACTCACTTCAAACAGAGGGGATACAGCATGGAAGCCGACCCAAGCGTGACACGAGGTGTGCTCCAAAAAGGTCGGCCACAATACTCCCAGCACTGTAGAAGCTTTATGAGCAGAGGCGTGGTGACAAATAGCCAAAGGTGGTACCATCCAGGGTGGCTCCTGGGCAGAACCAGGGGCGCCACTGGCCCGAAAGCTATACCTAGTTCTTGAAGGAGTTTCTTAGCCCTAAACCCAAAGGGCTTAGGGTATGACTGGCATCTCTCAGCGGCATAGGCACAGTCAAAATCAGCTGTGGATGCAGTTAGAGCTGTTGGCGACTGAGGGAGGACGCCGGGCTCGCTTGTACAGGCAAATAATGCACTGTGCACAGCATAGAACGAGTGGCATCTCCCCAGTATCGACAAGTAGGCTCTCAATGGGGGAAAGTGTGGAAGGCACCGGTCACCAGGCAAAGGCGAGTGTGGTGGATCGAGTCCACCTTCCACAATACACACTCAGCTGTGGATGCATAAAACTCACATTAGTAGTCGAGATTTGAATGAACAAAGGATCGATAAAAAAGTAAGGCAGTAGCAATATCAGCACCTCAAGTGCTGAACATCATAGAACAAAGAATATCCAGGGCGCAGTTACAAGAGACCCTAAGGCTGCAAATATGAGCCTACCAGGTGAGGCGTCAGTCAAATACAAGACCAAGGAAACGGTGCGATTCAACCACTTCCAGGCATACCTCATTGAGAAACAAGTCTGGGTCAGGGGGGAGCCATGGATTGTGGCAGAAGTGTGCCACCATAGTCTTGGCCAAGGAAAACCAAAACTTGCACGCTTCAGCATAGCAAGATGCAGTTCAATGCCTGCTAGAGTCGATACTCCAGAGTTGGCATCTGAGCTGCACCAAAAGAGATTGAAAGGTCATCCACATAGAGCGTAGTGAGAAAATCTTCCAGCAGCACCGAGGTGATGCCATGATGCTCAGGGCAAAGAGTGTGACACTGAGGACAATTCCCAGTGGGACACACTCTTCCTGGATAATTGGGCCCGAGAGGGCTCAACCCACCTGTATAATAATCAACAATCTCCCCAAAATTCAGATATAAAGATTGGTAGGCATCCACTCGCCCCTACCATAGGGAGAGTCTCCATGATACTGTATTGCCATGCAGTATCATAGGCCTTCTCCAGATTGAAAAACATTGTGGTGTAGTGCTGTTGACACTGGTCAACACCAACTTTGTTTAAAGTATTTTTAGTTCATTCTTTGCACAATTTTGATGTGCTGAATCCAAAAATCACATTGTTTTTGTTCAAGCATAATTTTTAAATTTTCATACATTTTTTTAAATGTACAGGTATTTTGTATTTAGGATGTAAGGCAAATGAAATGGATTCAGCCAGAAGATCCTGCAAAAATAAGCCTGATCTACAGCAAATACACCATTGTTCCTACCCGAATCCAGTCACAAGCTTCATAAACTGTGCTTACCATGCATATTTTTGTATAACTGACCAGGATAAAGCTTTGGCACCACACATGGTATGCAAGACATGCACTGACTATCTGCCTCATTGGACCAAGGGCTAGAAGAGTTGTCTGAAGTTTAGAATTTCCATGGTTTGGAAGGAGCCAAAAAAACATACCAATGACTGCTATTTCTGCACTATTTATTTGACTGGGATAAATGGAAAGAACCAGAGTAGCTTGAAATATCCTGATCTTTAATCAGCACATCATCCTGTAGCTCAATGTGATGAAAATCTAGTGCCTGTCTTTGGAGAACTTCCTGACATTAGTGACAAGGATTCCTCAAGTATTGAATAAAATGAAAAAGGATTTTGACAATAATGATCCACATTTTTTTTCCCTAATGAGCTAAATGATATAGTTCATGATCTCAGCTTGTCAAACTCCTCTGCAGAACTGTTGGCACCCAGATTCAAGGAAAAAACCCTCCCCTTTGACAGTGCTTGCATTATCTTCTACTGCAACAGACATTAAGAACGCCTACATTTTTTTCTCTTAAGAGCACTTGGTGTACTGTACAGATATTGTGCATCTTCTGCACAAGCTTGGAGCGCAACAATACTGACCCAAAGATTGGAGACTGTTCATTGACAGCAGCAAGCGATTGCTGTGTGTGTTCTGCTGCACAATGGTAACCAGTTTGCATCTGTAATCCTTGCTTAATCGACTACATTGAAGGAGAAGTATGTGCTGGAGAAAATTCATTATTATTAGCATGAGTAGTTGATTTGTGTTGATCTGAAGATGAACTTTTTGTTGGGACAATAGTATGGGTTCACCAAGTACCCATGCTTTTGGTGCATATGGGATAGTAGGAAATGGCCTGTACAGGAGGAAATGGTGCCATGCAGAGCAAGGAATGTCATAAAAAACCCTCTTGTGGACACAGACAGGATATTTGGTCAAACAGTTCCCCAAAGCTCTGGAAAGGATGATGGCTGCTTCACTTATTTGTGTCACACTTTTCCAAGAGTGATAATGAAATTGAAAGCTGGGATCTTTGATGGTCCTCAGTTCTGTCAGCTCAGAGATATAGAGTTTGAAAACTCCATGAATACAGTGGAACTGGAAGTGTGGAAGTCTTTTGTTCTGATCATGAAGAACTTTCTTGGCAACAAGAAGGCCAGGAACTACACAGTACTTTGTCATCAATATGTTAATTTCAGAAACCACGGATGCAACATGAGCATCAAAATGCATTACTTATTCTCACATATGGATCTGCTTCCTGAGAATCTGGGATCAATGAGCAACGAACAGGGAGAGAGATTCCATCAGGACACGAAAGAGATGGAGACCAGATATCAGGGATGCTGGGATGCAGTCATGATGGCTGATTACTGTTGGGCTCTGAAAAGAGACAACCCTAACACTAAGCATTCTAGGAGTTCAAAGAAACGGAAGTTCATGCCTGAATTCTGAACAATGATGACCTAATATACAATTTACATGTTCTTACCTTAATCAAAGTACTATTCAATGTATACTAATCAATTTTTGTAAGATTTAATTAAAAAATTGTTTTAGAAGGCAATGTTTTATATCTCCAAAACCTACTTCAGATGAGTAGTATTAACAAAAATTACCAGAAAATATCCCCAAAATGTAATTGATTTAGCTATAAGATCAAATATTTTAGAAATCACCTTAGCACAAAAACCTGACCTGCTCGTTAACACTTGAGTCACTCTCCTTGGACTCACGGAAACTTGGCTTTCCCCTTCTGCTTGCTGTTTAAATCTCGCTACCCCTGATGGTTACGTCCACTCCCATACCTCCCGTAACTCTTGCGGTGGTGGAGTTGCTCTCATTCACAGTGGGACCTTCCCTCTGAATAGTCTTCCCTCTCCCCCTCTTCTTTCTTTTGAGGTGCTCATCAATGTCTCTGATTCCACCCCCTCTCTAACTATCTTAGTCTTCTACCGCCCCCCCAGCTCCTCTCTCGAGCTTTTTCTTGATGAATTTAGTAACCTCCTCACTGGCCTCTCCCCTACTGGTTCCCTGCTAATCCTCGGTGATTTCAACCTTCCTGGCCACAATCCTAATTTCAAAGCCTTTTCTGAAATCATTGATATCTTCTCCCTCACCCAACACGTTTCTTTCCGTACTCACTCTAACGGTAAAACATTTTAGACCTTGTAATCTCTGACTGTCTTATTTCCAACCTGACGACTACAAATTTGTCCAATGCTATATCTGATCACTTCCTTATCAACTTCTCTATCCCATTCCATATACCTCCCCAGCTGTCTCATAATCCTAAGCCTTTCCGTCGACTAGCATCCATTGATATTCCCTCGCTATCTAATGATGTGGCCTCCAAACTTCCTCCCATTGATGCTTCTGCCTCTCCTGACCAGATTCTCTCTTATTTGGAGCAACCGCTTCTCACTTGTCTTGATGCCCACTCTCCCCTTGTCACCCCTTCGAACTCCCGTTGTCACCGTGCCCCTTGGTACTCTATGGAACTCCTCCGTGCTAGGCAGTCCATGCATGCCCATGAAAGAGTCCTGAGAAAAAGTCAACAAGTCCACAAGTCAATGTGCACGAACTCGTCCCAAGTAAAGGGGACAGGCGGTAGCGACCCCGCCCATCCCGGTACCGGGACAGGTAACGTGCGCGAAGATTACCCAGACTGGGACATTCGACAAGAATGTGCCGAACAGTCTGAGGGACGACGCAGTCGTCACAATAGGGCACAGGCGAGCGCTCCATCAGATAGCGATGCGTCACACGAGTGTGCCCGATTCGGATACGACAGAAAGCGACCCGAAGGCGTCGTGGCATTGGGGGATAGGTCCATGGGAACAGTCGCGGCGCAATGGCACGCAACTTTAAGTTCCCTTCGACCGTCTCCCATCTTGTTTGCCAAGCAGTCCGAAGAGCTGCCCGTATTCCTGCCATGTAGTCGGTGTGAGGAAGAGCGAAACGCTGGCCCGGTCGCAGTCCTCGCGGACTCTTTGGCGCCCTCATTCCCCGCAATTCCTACATGTCCAGGAACCCAGCAGAAGATAATCTCGACATCTGCCCGGCTCGCCAAAACCGTGGCGTCACGGATTTCGCGAACCAGGGGATGCGGAGATTCCAATGCCCCGAGAGCACTCAGGGCGCTTTGTGAGTCGCTATAGATCACAATCCGGTCTCCGAACCGGGCACGTCGCGTAATCTCCCGTACCGAGTGGTGTATTGCCACCAGCTCGGCCGTGAAGACAGACGCAGCGCCTGGTAGAGCCCCGCTGACTTCAAACAGAGGGGAAACGGCGTGGAAGCCGACCCCCTCTTGGGACTTGGAGCCATCCGTATACACTGGCACGGTACCAGCGTGACGCGATGTGTGCTCCAAAAAGGTCGAACGCAATACTCCCGGCGCAGTACAAGCTTTGGGAGCAGAGGCGTGGCGACAAATAGCCAAATGTGGTACCCTCCAGGGTGGCGTCCTGGGCAGAACCAGGGGCGCCACCGGCCCGAGAGCTATATCTACCTCTCGAAGGAGTTTCCTGGCCCTAAACCCAAAGGGCTTAGGGTATGACTGGCGTCTCTCGGCGGCATAGGCACCATCGAGATCAGCTGCGGATGCAGTGAGAGCTGTTGGCGACTGAGGGAGGCGCCGGGCTCGCGCGTACAGGCGAGTGATGCACTGCACGCAGCGCAGAGCGAGTGGCATCTCCCCAGCATCGACCAACAGGCTCTCAATGGGGGAAGTGCGGAAGGCACCGGTCGCAAGGCGAAGGCCGGTGTGGTGGATCGAATCCACCTTCCGCAATAAACGCTCGGCTGCGGATGCATAAAACTCGCATCCGTAGTCGAGCTTCGAGCGAACAAAGGATCGATAAAAAAGTAAGGCGGTAGCCCTATCAGCGCCCCAAGCGCTGAACGTCACGGAACGGAGAATGTCCATGGCGCGGGTACAAGAGACCCTAAGGCTGCGAATATGAGCCTCCCAGGTGAGGCGTCGGTCGAATACAAGACCAAGGAAACGGTGCGACTCAACCACATCCAGGCGCACCCCATTAAGAAACAAATCTGGGTCGGGGTGAAGCCGTGGATGGCGGCAGAAGTGCACCACCTTAGTCTTGGCCAAAGAAAACCGAAACCTGTGCGCTTCGGCATAGCGAGAGACGCGGTTCAATGCCTGTTGGAGTCGACGCTCCAGAGTTGGCATCTGGGCCGCGCCAAAAGAGATCGAAAGGTCGTCCACGTAGAGCGTAGCGAGAACATCTTCCGGCAGCACCGAGGTCATGCCGTTGATGCTCAGGGCAAAGAGTGTGACACTGAGGACACTTCCCTGCGGGACACCCTCTTCCTGCTCCTTTGGGCCGGAGAGGGCTCCCCCCCCCCGTACGCGGAATCGACGATCTGGCAAAAATTCAGATATAAACATTGGGAGGCGTCCCCTCGCCCCCATCGTGTGGAGAGTCTCCATGATACCGTATCGCCATGCGGTATCATAGGCCTTCTCCAGATCGAAAAACACCGTGGCGTAGTGCTGTCTACGAAGGAAAGCCTCGCAGACGGCGTTTTCCAGTCGGAGCAGAGCATCCGACGTGGAGTGGAACTTACGGAAGCCGCATTGCGCAGAAGACAGATGGCCTCCGCTGTCCAGGAAATAGGCTAATCTAACATTTACCAATTTCTCCATCAACTTGCACACGCAAGAGGTTAGAGAGATTGGGCGGAAACCGGTCGGAGTAGAGTGATCTCTCCCCGGTTTGCGAAAGGCGAGCACAGTAGCGATTCGCCAGGAGTCTGTGAGAAGACCTTCCACCCAGATCCTGTTGAACAAATCTAACAGAAAGGCCATGCCTCGCTCACCCAGGTGTCGAAGCATGGCGTACGGGACATCGTCCGGACCATGGGCGGTGTCCGCGCACGAAGCGAGAGCGGAACGCAACTCACTCACAGTAAACCTGCCGTTGAAGGGTTCTCCGCCTCTGGAGGTAAAGTCCAGCCGGCGGCCTTCCGCGACATCACGACGTGCATTGAATGCTGGCGGAGCAGCATCACGGCTAGAGAATGCGGAAAAAGCGGTCGCTAAGGATTCCGCCACGGACGCGGGGTCCGAGATTGCGGTCCCATTCTGCTGGAGAACGGGAGGGGGGTCCTGCGAGAACTTGCCCCGAATCCTTTTGACTCGCTTCCACACCTCAGCTAAAGGGGTCTTCCCGTTAAGTGAAGACACGTATGCCCGCCAAGAAGAGCGGCGGGCGTGCTTCGAAATATACCGGAACCTAGCCCTAGCCCGACGAAATTCAGCGACAGTGAAATCGTTCGGGCGGCGCTTATAGCGCATGTAGGCATAACGCTTCTGTTTGAGGGCCGTCTCACACTCGGCCGACCACCATGGGAGTGTTCGGCGTGCAAAACAGCCAGACGTCCTAGGAATAGTAGTCAGGCCCACGGCGATGAGGTTGCCGGAGAAGAACTCAACGGCCTCATCTACCGACCTAAACTCCTCGACTGAGATAGAGAATTCAGTCATTTCCTGAAATGCAGGCCACCGCGCCCGCGCCAAGCACCACCGAGGTGGTCTCTCAGGCGGCAGTTGCCCTGAAAATGATATTTGAATGGGAAAGTGATCACTACCATGGAGGTCATCGACCACCCCCCAATCAAAATCAGGCTGTGCATCCGAAGAGCACAAAGATAGGTCAAGTCAAGAAAATGAAGCGGTTTTCGGACAGTGATGCGTAAACTCATCCACGTTTAGAACGCCCATCTCAAGCTCTTCGATCAGATCGGCAAGGACTTGTCCCCTGGGATTTATTGAGTAATCTTCCAAGAGAGGATGCCTGCCGTTCAGATCTCCAAGCAAGAGAAAGGGCCTCGGCCCCCGTTCCACGACGCAGCGGAAGTCCCCCGCGTCGAAGTCAGCTGACGGTGGAATGTACGCAGAAATGATAGTATACCTCCTATCCAGGTGTAGCTGCACAGCCACTGCCTGAAAGGAGGTATATAAAGAGAAAGGAAGAACGGAGACATCATGCCGGGTGTAAACCGCGCATCCCCCAGCCCGGCCATCCCGCCGTGGTGGGGTCGCAAGACCCTTATACCCCGGGAGGGCAGGCAGGGGGCACGCGCCTAGCATGGTCTCCTGCAAAAAAATAGCTAACGGGGAACGGGAGGAGGCGAGCCTCCGCAGCTCCTCCCAGTTGGCCCGGAGTCCACGGCAATTCCATTGAAGGAATATGCCCTCCAGGCCTAGCTCGGAGGAGACGCGGGGGCCTTCGTCGAATTGAAGACCCTCACGGGAATGGCCGTACGCTTCCCGGGGGCAGAACCCCGGGCGCTGTTGGCCGGACAAAGCGCTGAAGGCGCTGTCGCCTTCGAGGACTTATTGGGGGAGGTTGGGCTCGCCATGCGAGTCTTTTCCTCCCTCTGCCTCGAAACCTTAGGCGGGCGCTGCGGCTTCGGAGGCGGGGGGGCCTCTTTTCGAGGAACCACCGTCTCCGAGCCACTCGCTCCACCTCGGGGCGTGGGCGAAGGAGCCGAAGCTCCTTTGTTGCTGTCCTCCTTTCGGGGGACAGCTTTAGGAACCCCGGAAGATGGCCTAGCGACCATCTTCAGGGGTGTTGCCTCCTGTGAGTCTAACGACTCGGTGGAGGCGCGTGGCCGCTTCGCCTTGCGGGAAACGGTCACGCTGGGGGAAGAGGGGGGAGCCCTGGTTTTAGCCGGGGCTGGGTATGAATCCTTTTTGCCGCCAGCTTTATCAGGGGAGCGCCCGGGTTGGGTAGAGCCCGCAGAAGGGCTCCGAATGGGCGCGGAAATAACCGTGCTCGTTGGCCTGGATGGGCCAGGAGCAGAGGGTGCCTTTCGAACTACTGAGTCATATGACGTCCCAGGCAGAGCTGGGCGCGCCAGGACCAAGTCCTTAGCCTCGCGGAATGAGAGTCTATCCTGGGCCTGAACGGCCAGGATTTCTTTCTCCAGGAGATATGCACCACATTGCTTCGAAGAAGCAGGGTGCGGCTCTCCGCAATTGACAAACTTGGCCACACACGATTTGGACTTATCGTGTGCGACCTTGGAGCAATTTACACAGACTTCGGGTGACCCCGACTTTGCACGTCTACATGAGCGATTCGTATGGCCGAAGCGGTGACAGTAATAGCACCGCCGCGGCAGTGGCACGAATGCCTTCACGCGGTAGCGGTACCAACCGGCACGCACCGACTCAGGGAGCTTGTCACAGTCGAACGTGACGAAGAGTGTAGGGGTGGGTCTCGAAGCCCCTCCCTGTTTTCTCATCACACGTTCGACCTTGACCGCCCCATGGTCGGCCAGCTCTAGGGTGATGTCCTCAATGGAGTAGTCAACGAGTTCCCTCGCATAAACTACTCCTTTCACAAAGTTCATGGTAGAGTGCGGCGTCACACTCACCGGGGTGCCATGAAGTGTCCGAAGAGCACTTATCTTGGCCGCCTCGGCGGGATTCGCCGCATTCGCCAGAAGGCTGCCGTCCGAGAAACGGGTCACCTTCGGCTCTCTACCAATTGCACTAGCTAATCCTCTCCTCTGATGGATCATGTTGCCCTTGGACAACATGGTGCCATCAGTGGAGCGAATATTGAGGAAGCGTTTGAAGCCAGCGGGCTCGAAAACGCCAGGTAACCTCTGAATCAGGGGCCCCGATGTCATCGAGGCTCCACCCTGTGCACTCTTGGTCTTAGTCAGGGGCTCCGCACACGAGGGGGTAGAGGGGCCGGATGTGCCGATCTTGGCTTGGTCGCCTACCAAAGTGGCAGCAGACCCATCCGTCCCCGCAGCCCCCGCGGATGGAGAGGAGCCCTGAGTCTTTTTCGTCCTTTTAGTCTTTTTAGTCTTTTTCTTTTTTGGAGAGGAGGGCGGGGAATGAATCCGCTTTTCACCTCCGCCGGCAGAAGCCCCCAGGCCAGATGGACCGGCCTCAGCCAGGTCCCTCTCCGAAATGGAGAAGGTCCTGGTTGTCATAGGGGCACCTGTCGGAGGAGATCCCTCCCCTCCTTCTACTGCCTCGGAGCCCTCAGCCATTTGAGGAGGACCTTGCATAGGGGCGGACTCGGGTTCGGTGCTTGGCGCCGAGCCCGAATTCCCCCCTATGGAAGGCCCTACTGTCTGAGGCTGGGTCTCCTCAAGGACCATGTCTATCACGGGAGGGGCCTCCAGTTGGCCATCCCCTCCCAGGACATTGCAGGTCCCCTTGGCAGTGTCGCCAGTCTTGTTTGGGGAGGCACAGGCCTTGACCCCGGCAAGGTTTAATATTTTTGCCAGCAGGTCTTTTGAGGGAAGCGACCGAAGGGGCCTGGCTTGCCTCTCCCCCCTAAGGGGGTTTGCCCTACTGAGCCGCTTTGATGGGGAGCGGCTGGCTAAGGGCTGCCTGCTGGCTTTCTTGGCAGTCCCCTTGGAAAGAAAAGAGGGGACTGCCGCTGGGAAAAGGGAGGTGCCCGAAAGCACCTCCAGAGAAGGGGGTGAGGGGGAGTCCCCTGCACCCGTAGGCGAAGGAGAGGAGTAAGCCTCCTCTCCGGTTAGAGAAATATGGAGGGTCCCCTGTGCAAGCACAGGGGGGGGGACCTCCATTTTTTTGCTGGAGCTGCCCGAGGGCGGCTCCGTTGTTCTTGGGGAAGTTGGGGGTTGTTTTTTTTTGGTGTGATTTTCATCATTGGGCATGGTGACCCTTCTTTTAATACGGGATGCAATAGCGCACACCTCTCGCAGTAGCCCGCACTGCGAGAGGTGCTTACAGGCCCAGCAGAGCCAGGCGCCGCCATTTGGGACCACCCCTCACGCCTGGTGGCCTGGCAGTCCATCGGCTTTGCGGCTCCACCTTGGACACGGCGTATAAATGATAGATTTTGAAGACGAGAGGAAAAGGGATGTGAGGAAGGTATGGGTGGGGATGAAGCAGGTAGTTAAAAACCAGCCACCCCAGACCGGAGCTCAGGGGTTAGGGAACATTGTCCCCCACCCCCTCAGCCCCGATGCGGGACGGTTGGCTGAAAGGAAGGTCAGCATCTACCCTGTGAAATTAGAGGCTGACCAGAGAAAGTTGTGGGAGAGGTTCTGTGAAAAGAGAGGAAACAAGTGTTTTGAAGGAAGGAAGAGAGGCTAGGCTGGGGCCGGACGGGGTGCTGAGTCCCGTCAGCATGGCGGCCAGAATGGCAAATCGTCGCGCCCCTTACGGGGTTAGGGGGGGGGCTCCAGTTGGCCATCCCCCCCAAGACATCGCAGGTCCCGTTGGCAGTATCGTCACTAGTCTTGTGTGGGGAGGTACAGGCCTTGACCCCGGCAAGGTTCAATATTCTTGCCAGCAGGTCTTTTGAGGGAAGCGACCGAAGGGGCCTGGCTTCCCTCTCTCCCCTAAGTGGGTTTGCCCTACTGAGCCGCTTCGATGTGGAGCTGCTGGCTAAGGGCTGCCTGCTGGCTTTCTTGGCAGTCCCCTTGGAAAGAACAGAGGGGACTGCCGCTGGAAAAAGGGAGGTGCCCGAAAGCACCTCCAGAGAAGGGGGTGAGGGTGAGTCCCCTACACCCGCAAGCGAAGAAGAGGAGTAAGCCTCCTCTCCAGTTAGAGAGATATGGAGGGTCCCCTGTGCAAGCACAGGAAGGGGGACCTTCATTTTTTTGGTGGAGCTGCCCGCGGGCAGCTCCGTTGGTGACACAGGGAGAACTAAGGGGAGATTTTTGTGTTTCTCATCATTAGGCATGGTGACCCTATTTGTTTCACGGGATGCAATCACTCATCACCTTTTGCAGTTGCCCGCACTGCATTTGGGACCACCCCTCCTGCCTGATGGCATGGCAGTCCATCGGCATGGCGGCTCTACCTTAGACGCGGCGTAAAAAGATAGATTGTGAAGAGGAGAGGAAAAGGGATGTGAGGAAGGTATAGGTGGGGATGAAGCAGATTGTTAAAAAAAAAACATCCCGAACCGGAGCTCAGGGGTTAGTGAACGTTGTCCTCTCCCCCCTCAGCCTCGATCCAGGACGGTTGGCTTGAGAAGACGGTCAGCATCTACCCTGTGAAATTAGAGGCTGACCAGAGAAAGTTGTGGGAGAGGTTGTATGAATAGCGACGAAGTAGGGGAGAAATACAGGCTATCTGAAGGAAGGGAGGCTAAGCTGGGGCCGGACGGAGCGCTGGATCCTGTTAGCACGGCTGCCAGGATGGCAAATAGCCGCTCCCCTTACGGGGGCCTACTCACGTAATCTGCTTACTGATAATATGAATCATCCCTGTACCATCTTCCGCTTGCTCTATCGTCTTACTTCCTCAGCCCAGGTCTCCCCACCCATTAGCCCCGGTACTCTCTAGAATTTCTTCGCAGATAAGGTCACTAACCTCCGTGCCTCCTTCCCTCAGCCTTCTGTCCCAGCTCCTGCCATTCTCTCAAACTTCCCGCCTCAGCCACTTATCATTTTCCCCGCTGTGACCGCGTTGGAGCTTACAGCCCTGCTCTCGCGTTCTAAGAAATCGGGCTCCCCAAAGGACATTATTCTGCCTATACTGTTATGTAAAATTCTGCCTGCTATCCTCCCAACGCTTCTTCACCTGTTCAACACTTCACTTGCAACTGGTCTTGTTCCCTCTCCCTTCAAACGTGCCCACATCCGTTAGATTCTTAAAAAGCCTCAACTGAACCCAACTGACCCTTGCAATTATCGCCCGATTTCGCAACTTCCTTTCCTCTCTAAGGTTCTGGAGAGAGTGGTTGCTTCACGCATCAACAGTCACATGGTTGCCTGTAACATTGATGAAACCTATCAATCTGGTTTCAAGTCAGGTCACTCCACAGAAACTGCCCTTCTCAATGTGTCCGATTGCTTACAAAGAGCAACGGACAGGGGTTGTGCCTCCATCCTCATTCTACTCGAACTCTCCTCTGCCTTCAATACTCTTTCCTCGGCATATCAGGCACCGTGCTTGACTGGTTCTGCTCTTACCTCTCGTCTCGAACCCAATCTGTTGTGATTGGCGACGTTTCATCCGACTCTACCCCCATTCGCTTTGGAGTGCCACAAGGCTCTGTCCTTGGTCCTCTACTATTTCGTATCTACCTTCTCCCTCTTAGTTGTCTTCTCCGTAATCTCGGTCTACCTTCCACCTCTATGCAGATGACACTCAAATTTTCATTTCCTCATCCCCCATGTCTCTTGCCTACTCTATCACTGACCTGACTGCCTACTCCTCCATTTCTGACTGGCTCTCTACCAACTTCCTCAGGCTTAATCACTCCAAAATTGAGGTCCTCCTCGTCGGCACCCCTGCTCTTGTCAAAAAAATCTAAATCTCTCTTTCCCTCGCTTACTCTGAGAGGTAATACTATCATTTTCTCTGACTGCGTTAGGAATCTGGGTGTTGTTTTTGATAAGCATCTCTCATTTGAGCCTCATATCCACAATATCAGCAAATCCTCTCTATGTTTCTTTTGTAACTTCTCTCGCATTCGCTCTCACTTTGATCGCCAAAGTCTTGAGACTGCGGTTCATGCCTTCATCACCTCATGCCTTGACTACTGTAACTCTCTGCTTGTGAATCTGCCATCCTCCTCTCTCCGCCCACTTCAACTTGTACAGAACTATGCCACCCAGCTTCTCCTCTGTCGCCCTTGCTTCTCTCCCTCGAAAATCCTTGCTGCATGAACTGTACTGGCTCCCTGTCAGATCCCGTACTCACTTCAAGATACTTCTCTTCACATTTAAGGCCCTAAACAATAAGGCCCCGTCTTACCTCTCTTCTGCCCTCTCGCCACGCCATGTCCCTCGGGCCCTTCGGTCATCACATGCACCTCGTTTGAATATTCCTCATTCATCCCTCTGCTCAATGGGGGACTGCTCCTTCTCAATCTGCGCCCCTAAGTTGTAGAATGCTCTTCCTGCTGAAATCAGGTCTTCTCCCTCTCTTACCACATTTAAGCGTCTCCTGAAAACGCATCTTTTGAGTATTGCCTTTTCCCCCTCTTGAATTTCCATTGAATTTCCATTCTCATCTCAGCACAATGTGTGCTCTGGGAAGGCCTCAGGCCTTGAAGAGCCCATTACAAAAGACTTATTATTATTATTATTATTCTCCAATTTTTTCATGTATTTTCACTACTTTGCATTAAAATGACCCTACACTTTCCTCATTGTGTAAATGAAGAGTAGGGAAAGGTTTAGAAGAGGAATTTAGGAGATTACTGAAATATAATTGTCAGTTGATTATTTCTTTATTGCAATTGCATTTTAATAGGGAAATTATTAATGGATTAATTCCTTTTTTAAATTGATCATGTAACTAGTCATGAATTTAAATTGAAAAATGAAAGATTTGTAATGGGATTATTTGAGAATGATATAAATTAAAACAAATGTAGTATAAATATTTGGTGCCGAACTTTGGAGTCTGTAGTGATTTGTTACTAACTCTTTATTATTCTTGAAATTATATAGACAAATGAAAAAGTTGCTTTACCTTAATTTAAGCCACTTGCATCACTTTAAATGTATACTGTACAATACACCACCTGCTCTCCTTAAAGGTAAAATGCCCATCTTTGATACCAATGTAATTCTTGTCATATCTAAATTCTTCTTAGTAAGGTGCATTCTACATCTTGCCTTATTCTAATATATGTTTTGTTTCTTTGTCTTTCATGAATTAAAGGAAAATGTATCATTTCCTTAACTTGCCAACAGTTGCAACAGTGTCAAAATTAAATCATTCAAATAAAATTGTTCACAAAAAAGGAAACCAAAGAATGATTTTGGAACTTTGTGATTCATTTTATAGTCTTAAGACCATAGTGTTACCATTGTTTATCCTATAGAAGAGTGAGGGTACCAAGGTAAAGTGAGATTTCCAAAGAGAAATTCTCCTGGTTTGTGATAATGATATAAAAGGTGTGATTGAAAAGAATGGAAGACTACTCAGATATAAAAGAAATATATTTGGATAATTAATTTTTGCTTGTAAAAACTATATTGAGTTTAACATTGGGTTATGAATAAATTTTGACATTTTTGTAACTGAATAGCTGGTTATGTTATTGATTTGGATAACTACATTTTAAGATTGTTATAGATTTGTAATGCAATGTTATCACTTAAATAGGACTTGGTTTTTCCTTGAATTTTCTTAATAAATATGATGATTCTTCATTAAAAAGTCATCATAATCACTGACCAAATTGAAAAATGCAATGGAATTACCTCTCAGTGAATTATATTATACCATTACTCCATAAGAACCACTGACTGCTATCCTTGACCATTCAATCCATGTCTATTTCTTTCACATGAATAAAAAAAAACTTTTCTTTGATCTTTTTGGATGAGCTTTCTGCACAATCAGCCTTAAATTACTTAAATTGTTGTCTTATTTTAAACTTTAAACAATTATTGGGAATAATGATTAAATTTATGCTGATAATGATATGCAAAGTTTTAGAAAATTGGAAATAACTAGATAACTATGGTCAATGTTACTATTGTGATTATTTCTCACCTTTTTATTAAGAAAGTCACCACCAGGTTGATCTTGATATAATTCTTCCTTGATTTCTTTGATTCTCATCTCTTTGGAAGTATCCTATGAAAGGTAAATTTTTCAATTATTGGCCCTATTTCCCTTTTACTCATGTACTAGATAATAAAATTTGCATAAAGATTAGAAAAATTATTATTTGCAAGCCAAATGGCACCGGGAGAAAATTTTTATTGGAGGAAAGCACCTCATATGTGCACTGGAAGAAGAGAACAAATTCTATGATACAACACCCTGTACCTAATACCTTCTCTAGCCAGTGGCCTTTCGCCCCTCTCAGCAAGTAGGGACCTTGTAGTATATCCTGCCATTGGATTAGTTATGTTAAGATGATGAAAGTGTGTCCAGGTACCCAAACATCTTTAGATAGAGAAAGCAAAAAAATGTTAGCACTGCTTCAGGGTGAGGCCCACCTCCAACTGGCGCAGGATTATGCAACCAGCAACCAAAGAGAGTTAAATAAAATGGAGGGAGAGTGTCTCCCCTAAAAATTAAAATAGTCCACAAGTCTCTGCACAAAGCATCCTGAATACAAGGGCAAGCAGGAGCGATTCTGCTTGTCTGGGAACTGAGGCAGGTAACAAGCACAAATATCACTGAGACTGGAATATTCAACAAGAATGTGCCAAACAGTGTGGGGCAACGCAGTCATTGCAGTGAGGGGCAGGTGAGGGCTCTATCAAATGTGGTGCCCCCTGCGAATGTGCCCAATTCAAAGATGACAGAGAGTGACCTAAAGCAGTCGCAGCATTAAGGGGGGTAGGTCCTTGGGAGCAGTCAGAGAGCAATGCTAACTTTAAGTTCACCTTGGCCATCTCTCATTTTCTTTGCCAGGAAGTCTGGATGTAGTCAGGCATGAGGAAGAGTGAAATGCTAGTTTGGTTGCCCAGTCCTAACAGAGTCTTTGGCACACTAATCAGCGCACTCATTCCCTGCTGTCAGGTCAAGGAACCTAGTGAAAGATAATTTTGACATCCGCTTAGCTTGTGGCAACCATGGCATCACAGATACCACAAAACAGGGAGCATGGAGATTACAATGCCTCAAGAGCAGTCAGGGTGCTTTGTGAGTCACTAAAGATCACAATCTGGTCTCTAAACTGGGCACAGCGTTATTTCCTCTACTGACCAATGTATTGCAACTACCTCAACTGTGAAGACAGATGCAGCACCTGTTAGAGTCTTGCTGACTTAAAATACAAGGGATATGGCATGGAAGTCGACCTCTCAGGACTTAGGTCCACCCTATAGGGTGGCTTCCTGGGCAGAACCAGAGGAGTCACTGGCCTGAGAGCTATGCTGAACTCTCAAATAAGTTCCCTAGACTTAAACACAAATGGCCTAGAGTATGAGTGGCATCTGTTGATGGCATAAACACCCTCACAATAGGCCGCAGATATAGTGAGAGCTATTGGTGACTTCAGTGATGCACCAGGCTTGCACATAAATGGGCATAATACACTGTGTATGTGATGGCATCTCATAAGCATCGACAAGCAGGCTCTCTCTCAATGGGGGACATACAGAAGGCACCAGTTGCCAGGTGGAGACCAGTGTGGTGGATAAGTCCACCTTCCGCATTTCTTGCTTGGCTGCTGCTGCCCAAAACTCTGATTCCTAGCAAACTTTGAATGAACAAAGAATAGAAAGAGAAGCAAATCAGTAGCCCTATCAGAACCCCAAGTGATGAATGTCTTGGAATGAAGAATATCCATGCAGTGAGTACACAACACTGTAAGGCTGCGAATATGAGTCTTCCAGATTAGGCATCAATTGAAAACAAGACTAAGGAAATGGTAAAACTCCACCATTTCCAGTTGAATCATGATGGCATACAGGACATTATCTGGACCAGGGATGGTGTCCCTGCACGAAGCGAGAGTGAAACGCAACTTCTCAATGTAAATATGTTGTTGAAGGGTTTTCTGCCTCTAGAGGTTAAGTCCAGTCAGCAACTTTCCGCATCTGCGCAACATGATTTGAATGCTGCCAGAGCAGCAGCCTGGATAGGAATATTGAAAAAGCAAAAAAGAAGTTGAGAAGGAGGGGGATTCTGCAAGAACTTACCTTGAATCCTTTTGACTTGCTTCCACACCTCTGCTAGGGAGGTATTACCCTTAAGTGAAGATAGCTTGCCTGTCAGGAAGAGTGGCATGCAAGCTTCAAAACATAACAAAACCTAGCCCGAGCTTGACAAAATCCACTGACAGTGAAATTGTTCAGGAGTGGCACTTAAAATACAGGTAGGCATAATGATTCTGCCTGAGTACTGTCTCACACTTGGATGACAGACAAGGAAAGAGTCGGTGTGCCAGACATTCTAAGATTAGTAGTTAGGCCTACAGTGTTGAGATTACCAGAAAAAAACTCAATAGACTCATCCATCAACCTCAACTCCTTGACTGGGACAGAGAAATCAATCATTTCCTTAAATACAGACTACCACTCCTGGTCCAAGCACCACCGGATTGGTCTTGCAAGTGGCTATGGCCCAGAAAATGCTAGTTGAATGTGGTGATCAATACCATGAAGGTTATCGACCATCTTTCACCCCAAATCAAGCTGTGCATCTGGAGAGCAAAAAGATAGATCAAGTCAGGAAAATGAAGCAGTTTTCAGACAGTAGCACATATACACATTGGATTAAGGACACCATCTCCAGATCATTGATCGGGTCAGCAAGAGCCAGACCCCTGAGATTGCTCAAGTTGGCGGAATTTTCCCACATTGAAGATGTGTGAAGGTGGAATATATGCAGCTGTACTGCCACTGCTTGAAATGAGGTATTTAGAGCAAATAGAAGAGACAATAGTGGTTGTAAATCATGCATTCTCCTGCCCAGCCACTATTCTGTGATGGTGGGGTTGGAAAACTCTCATACAGTATATGGGCAGGGATGACACACCTAGCATGGTCTCCTGCAAAAAGATAGCTAACAGGGAATGGGAAGTGATGAGCCTCTGCAAGCCTTTCCAATTGGCCTGGAGTGTGCAGCAATTTCATTGAAGCAATATGCCCTAGCCCCCTGCATGCTTAATATACATGCCTAGGGTCAGTAAGGGGTATGGCCCAATGGGTCCAGTGAATGCTTGCCCCTCTAAGTGAATTGGCCTATCTATCACACCCTGTTAAAGAGTTCAAGTCAATTCAGTTAGTACAGGCATCCTATTTGCATTTGGATGGGGAGGTCATGCTGCTCTTCCAGGTAGCAGATGTATCAGTCTACATAGAAAACACCAATTGCAAGGAAAGCATTAATAGATATATGAACAGCTCAGGAGTTCAGTTATATCATTAAAAAAATTACCATTCAGAATTTAAGGAGGCTTTATATGACGTTAATACATTAACACAAACCCCTCTAGAGACCTCCACTGTCTCTGAACGTGTGGAAAGCAGTGTAACCATGAATATCAGGAGAATAAATTTTAGAAAAACAGGTTTCAGGCAACATTATTATATCAGGTTAAACACCCATTTGTGTTAAGCATGTAAATAACTCCATGCGATTTTTGTTGAAAGTGTATATACAAGTGAAAAAGAAAGAAATTCCTTCAGTTTAGCAAGGGAAAAGAAAAATGAGGCAGGGTCAATGTGATTAAAGAAATTTCCATTAGTCATTGATTTTATTTTGGAGAACAATAGTTAACAAAGTAAAACATTTTCATTAAATTCCTTTTGAGAAATCTCAATAACATCAGTTATTATATTCAGATCATAGTCAAGGAGCTCAAGGATGTTCTGTTAGGGCAGTGATTAGAAAAAATTTCCTTTGTTCTATAATGTGGTAAGGTTTTCACTTGTTAATTTATAAGATCCATTCTTTTTGTAATTATATTATTTAATTGATATAGTTTCCAATTTAGCTTCTTAGTCTTGGATGGGGGGAACTTAATAGTTAGGTGTTGAGGACCTATGATTCAGTTATCATTTATGGAAAAGTGAGCCAAGTTAGTAGAGAATTTAGGGAGATAATACCCATATTGAAGTTGTGTAAGCCATTAGACCTAGTCATTTAGCACTTAAGTAAACAATCCTGATCATTTTAATTCTTTCATAGAAGCAATAAGGAGATATGATTAATTTGTCTATTATTTCAGGATGATTAAAAGGAGAGGAGGCCAAATTTGCATATTATGTATGAACTGAAGATAAACTCGGTTAAGATGATTTAGTAGTAAAGTTCTTATATTTATCTGCTATCAAATTCAAATGTATAATACAGCTCTCTCCAATTAAAAGAAAAGCTTCAGCTCCATTTTGACAAGGCTACTTTTTTTTAATATCATGTCTTCATCATTTAAAAGGTATCTACCAATTATCTAGTGTACTACCATAATGAAGGCTATGTATGTGCATCTTTAATGGTTTAGGAACATGGTAGATGATTGTATTAATAATTCTATCCATAATAAAGTTCATTTTACAACAGCAAAATTTTGAAAAAAATCGTTTTCAAATCAGTGTATTGAGGCAAAAATAGAGCAAATAGGGAGTTAGGATACATCAACCCATTTATACCGCTAATCGCATTTTTGCAACACAAAACCTGCCCATACTATTCAGGACATGCATGCAAACAGGTGCATGCAGCAACCTCAAGACAGCGATTAGTCAAAAGAGTCAGGGGAAGTGGGTGTGCTATGTTTCAGCTGTCTCCAATTGAAAGAAAGGCTTCAGCTTCATTTTGACAAGGCCACATTTAATATCATGTCTTCATCATTTAAAAGGTATCTACCAATTATCTTGTGAGCTACCCTAATGAAGGCTATGTATGTGTATCTTTAATGGTCTAGGAACATGGTAGATGATTGCATTAATAATTCTATCTATCCATAATAAAATTCATTTTACAACTAAATTTTGAAAAAAATGGATGTGCAGTAACGAAACAACCAGTACTATAGGGAACCACACTTGTTGCATTTATGCCATGATAGGAATTATATGTCAGGAAGAATACCCTTTAGGGAAAAACACTTTAATGCTATTGTTATCAGCACTTTTAACCAGGTTGGAAATCTGAGGCACGTTACAGAGTGTGCCTGTACTAACATCCCCCAATGCAAGTTTACTCATACTGGTTTCACTGAGGGTTCCAAAGGATCGATCCAAGGTGAGAAGTCTGCATACTTTCTGTGGATAGCTTCCCTGTCCTTGTTTTTTGATCCCATTGTTGAAGAATATTGCCCTACCAGAAATGGTCCAGTTCTGGAAGAGCCGGAGGACCACTTGCAATAGGAAGTTTGCAGGCCGGCGAGATCTCATGGTTGTCTACATTTAGAACATTTTTTTTTTAATTTTAGGAGCCTATCTGGCGACTGCCCAGTTGGGCATAAGTCGCCGGAATCAAGACAGCCTAGCACTAGGCTACTTTAGAATAAGAATATGAAAATGCTAAAAAGGGAAGATGGCAACAATCAGGAAACAAGCTCTGGCATCGGGGGTAGGTCCCCCTCCCCCCTAGCGCAGGAGCGTGCGACTTACAAAGAAAAAAACAATAACAAAAAAACAAAACCTAGTTAAATAAAGAGGAGAAGGCCGGCCTCCCCCCAAAAGTCTATAAGTTTACCAGTCAACATGCGTGGAGATCATCCAGGTTGGGACATTCAAAAAGAATGTGCCGAACAGTCAGGGAGACAATGCAGTATTCACAGTAGGGGGCTGGAGAGCTCTTCATCAAATGGCGGTGCGTCCCGCGAGTGTGCCCAATTCAGAGAACACAGAAAGCAACCTAAAGCCGTTGTAGCATTGGGGGGTAGGGCCATGGGAACAGTCACGGGGCCATGGGAACAGTCGCGGGGCCATGGGAACAGTCGCGGGGCCATGGGAACAGTCGCGGGGCCATGGGAACAGTCGCGGCACCATGGCACGCAACTTTAAGTTCCCTTCGATCGCCTCCCATCTTCTTTGCAAGGCAGCTTGAAGAGCTGCCCGTATTCCTGACATGTAGTCGGTGTGAGGAAGAACGAAACGCTGGTCTGGTCGCAGAGTTTTTGCGGACTCTTTGGCGCCCTCATTCCCCACAATTCCTACATGTCCAAATGTGGTACCCTCCAGGATGGCGTCCTGGGCAGAACCAGGGGCACGACCGGCCCGAGAGCTATACCTAGCTCTCGAAGGAGTTTCCTGGCCCTAAACCCAAAGGGCTTAGGGTATGACTTGCATCTCCCGGAGGCATAGGCACCGTCGAAATCAGCTGCGGATGCAGTGAGAGCTTTTGGCGACTGAGGGAGGCACCGGCCTCGCACGTACAGGCGAATAATGCACTGTACATGGCGTAGAGCGAGTGGCATCTCCCCAGCATCGACTAGTAGGCTCTCAATGGGGAAAGTGCGGAAGGCATCGGTCACCAGGCGAAGGCCGGTGTGGTGGATCGAGTACACATTCCGCAATACATGCTCGGCTGCGGTTGCATAAAACTTGTATCCATAGTTGAGCTTTGAACAAACAAAGGATCAATAAAAAAATAAGGCGCCCCAAGTGCTGAACGTCACGGAACGGAGAATATCCATGGTGCGAGTACAAGAGACCCTAAGGCTGTGAATATGAGCCTCTCAGGTGAGGCAGCGGTAAAATACAAGACCAAGGAAACGGTGCAATTCAACCACTTCCAGGCATACCACATTAGGAAACAAGTCTGGGTCAGGGCCAAGCCGTAGATGGCAGCAGAAGTGCACCACCTTAGTCTTGGTCAAGAAAAACCGAAACCTGTGTGCTTCGGCATAGTGAGAGACCCAGTTCAATGCCTGTTGAAGTCGATGCTCCAGAGTTGGCATCTGGGCCGTGCCAAAAGAGATTGAAAGGTCGTCCACGTAGAGCGTAGCAAGAACATCTTTCGGCAGCACCGAGGTGATGCCGTTGATGCTCAGGGCAAAGAGTGTGACACTGAGGACACTTCCCTACGGGATACCCTCTTCCTGCTCCTTTGGGCCAGAGAGGGCTCCCCCACCCGTACGCGGAATCAACGATCTTGCAAGAATTCAGATATAAACATTGGGAGGTGTTTCCTCATCCCCATCATGTGGAGAGTCTCCATGATACCGTATTGCCATGCAGTATCATAGGCCTTCTCCAGATTGAAAAACACTGTGGCCTAGTGTTGTCTACGAAGGAAAGCCTCGCAGATGCCATTTTCTAGTCAGAGCAGAGCATCTAACGTGTAGTGGAACTTGCGGAAGCCGCACTGTGCACAAGACAGATGGTCTCCGCTGTCCAGAAAAAAGGCTAATCTAACATTTAACAATTTCTCCATCAACTTGCACACGCAAGAGGTTAGAAATAATGGGCAGAAGCTAGCCGGAGTAGAGTGATCTCTACCCGGTTTGCGAAAGGCGAGCACAGCAGCGATTCACCAGGAATCTGGGAGGAGACCCTCCACTCAGATCCTGTTGAACAAATCTAACAGAAAGGCCATGCCTCGCTCACCCAGGTGTTGAAAAATGGCGTACAGGACATTCCGGACCATGGGTGGTGTCAGCGCATGAAGCAAGAGCTGAACACAACTCACTCAGGGTAAACCTGCCATTGAAGGGTTCTCCGCCTCTGGAGGTAAAGTCCAGTCGGCGGCCTTAGGCAACATCATGACGGGCATTGAATGCTGGCGGAGCAGCATCCTGGCTAGAGAATGCGGTTATGAGGGATTCCACCAGGGACGCGGGGTCCAATAGTGCAGTCCCATTCTCCTGGAGAATGGGAGGGGAGTCCTGCAAGAACTTGCCCCAAATCCTTTTGACTCGCTTCCACACCTCTGCTAGAGGGGTCTTTACGGTAAGTGAAGTGACGTATGCCCGCCAAGAAGAGCACTGTGTGTGTTTTGAAATATACCAGAAACTAGACCTAGCCTGACGAAGTTCATCGAGAGTGAAATCGTCCGGGTGGTGATTATAGCTCATGTAGGCATAACGCTTCTGTTTGAGGGCCATCTCACATTCATCCAACCACCATGCGAGTAGTTGACGTGCAAAATGGCCAGACAATGAGGTTGCTGGAGAACTCAATGGCCTCATCTACCGACCTAAACTCAGTCCTTTCCTGAAATGCAGGCCACTGGGCCTGCACCAAGCATAACCAAAGTCAGCTCTCAGGCGGCAGCCACCCTGAAAATGATATTTGAAAGGGAAAGTTATCACTAGCATGGAGGTCATTGATGACCCTCCAACCAAAATCAGGCTGTGCATCCAAAGAGCACGGAAAATGCAAGAAAATGAAGCGGTTCTCGGGCAGTGATGCGTAAGCTCATCCACATTTAGGACACCTATCTCAAGCTCTTCGATCAATTCAGAAAGGATTTGTCCCCTGGGATTTATTGAGTAGTCTCCCCAGAGAGGATGTCTGCCCTTCAGATCTCTTAGCAAGAGAAAGGGCCTCGGTAACCGTGCTACAATGCAGTGGAAGTCCCCCATGGTGGAATGTACGCAGAAATATCAGTATACCTCCTATCCAGGTCAAGCTGCACAGCCACTGACTGAAAGGAGGTATCTTAAGTGAAAAGAAGAATGTAGACATCATGCTGGGTGTAAACCGTGCATTCCCCAGCCCGGCTCCCATCTCGTGGTGATGGGGTTGCAAAACCCATATACCCCGGGTGGGTTGGCAGGGGGCACGCGCCTAGCATGGTCTCCGGCAGAAAAATAGCAAACCGGGAACGGGATGAGACTCTGCAGCTCCTCACGTTGGCCTGGAGTTCACGGCAATTCCATTGAAGGAATATGCCCTCCAGGAGTAGCTCAGAGGAGATGAGGGGGCCCTCTTCAAACAGAGGATCCTGATGGGAATAGCCGTACAGTTACTGGAGGCAGAACCCTGTGCGCTGTTGGCCAGACAATGCGGTCACCTTTGAGGACTTATTGGGGGAGGTTGGGATCGCCATGCAAGTCTTTTCCTCCCTCAGCCCTGAAACCATAGGTGGGCATTGCAGCTTCAGAGGCACGGGGGGCCCTCTTTTCAGGATCTACCATCTCTGAGCTACCCAGCCCACCACTACATGTGGGTGATGGAGCCAAAGCTCCTTTGTTGCTGTCCTCCTTTCGGGGGACAGCTTTAGGAACCCCAGAAGATGGCCTGGCGACTAACTTCAGGGGTGTTGCCTCCTGTGAGTCTAGTGACTCAGTGGAGGCAGGTGGCCGTTTTGCCTTACAGGAAACGGTCATGCTGGGTGAAGGCGGGGTAGTCCTGGTTTTAGCCGGGGCTGGGTTTGAACCCTTTGTGCCGCCAAATTTACTAGGGGAGTGCCCGGGTTGAGTAGAGCCCGCAGAAGGGCCCTGAATAGGTGTGGAAACAACCGTGCTCGTTGGCCTGGATGGGCCAGAAGAAAAGGGTGTCTTTCTAAGCATTGAGGCATAAGACATCCCAGGCAGAGCTGGGTGCACCAGGACAAAGTTCTTAGCCTCATGGAATGAGAGCAATCCTGGGCCTGAATAGCCAGGATTTCTTTCTCAAGGAAATATGCATCACACATTGCTTCGAAGAAGCGGGGTGCAGCTCTCCACAATTGACCACAGATGATTTGGACTTATCGTGCGTGGATTTGGAGCAATTTACACAGACTTTGGGTGACCCTAACTTTGCACATCTACATGAGTGATTCATATGGCTGAAGCAGTGACAGTAATAGCACCTCCGCGGCAGTGGCACAAATGCCTTCACACAGTTGCGGTACCAACCGGCATGCACCGACTCAGGGAACTTGTCACAGTCGAATGTGAGGAAGAGTATAGGGGTGGGTCTCAAGTCCCCTCCCTGTTTTCTCATTACATGTTTGACCTTGACTGCCCCATGCTCAGCCAGCTCTAAGGTGATGTCCTCTATAGAGTAGTCAACGAGTTCCCTCGCATAAACTACTCCTTTCACAAAGTTCATGGTAGAGTGCGGCATCATACTCACAGGCGTGCCATCAAGTGTCCCAAGGACACTAATCATGGCTGCCTCAGAGGGATTCAACGCATTACCTTCGGCTCTCTACCAATCACACTAGCTAAAGTTCTCCTCTGATGGATCATGTTGTCCTTAGCTAACATGGTGCCATCAGTGGAGTGAATAACAAGGAAGCGTTTGAAGGCAACAGGCTCAAAAATGCCAGTTAATCTCTGAATGAGAGGCCCCGATGTTATCGAGGCTCCGCCCTGAGCACTTTTGGTCATAGTCAGGGGCTCTGCACCCAGGGGGGGCAGAGGGGTTGGATGTGCCGATCTTGGCTTGGTCGCTTACCGAAATGGCAGCAGACCCATCAGTCCCTGCAGATGGAGAGAAGCCCCGGGTCTTTTTAGTCTTTTTTTTTTACAAGAGGATGGCGGGGAATAAACCCTCTTCTCCCCTTTGTCGACATGAGCCCCCAGGCTGAATGGACCGGCCTCAGCAAGGTTCTTCTCCGAGATGGAGAAGGTCCTGACAGTCATAGAGGCACCGGTCGGAGGAGGAGATCTCTTCCCTCCTTGTACTGCCTTGGAAACCCTAGCGGTTTAAGGAGGACCTTGCATAGGAGCGGACTCGAGTTCAGTAGTTGGCGCCAAGCCCTGATTCACTCCCATGGAAGGCCCTACTGTCTGAGGCTGGGTTGCCTCAAGGACCATGTCTATCTCGGGTGGGGTCTCCATTTGGCCATTTGCCCCCCCCTCCAGGACATCACAGGTCCTATTGGCAGCAGTGTCATTAGTCTCGTCTTCTGAGGCACAGGCCTTGACGCCCGCTAGGTTTAGTATTCTAGCCCGCAGGTCTTTTGAGGGAAGCAACCAAAGGGGCCTGGCTTCCCTCTTCCCCCTAAGGGGGTTTGCCCTACCAAACCACTTCAATGGGGAGCGGTCAGCTATGGGCCGCCTGCTGGCTTTCTTGGCAGTCCCCTTGGAAAGTAAAGGAGGGACTGCCGCTGGAGAGAAGGGAGTGAGGGGGAGTCCCCTCCCCCTGTAGGCAAAGGAGAGAAGGGAGTGAGGGGGAGTCCCCTCCCCCTGTAGGCAAAGGAGAGGAGTAAGCCTCCTCTTTGGTTAGAGAAATTTGGAGGGTCCCCTGCACAAGCACAGGGGGATGGAACCTCAATTTTTTCTGTGGAGCTGCCCGAAGGTGGCTCAGTTGATTGTGATGGGAAATGGGGATTTTTTTTTTATATTTGCATCATTCGGCATGGTGACCCTAAATTTTTCATAGGATGAACATGCTCATCACTCCTCACAGTAGCCCGCCCTGCAAAGGGTATGTACAGGCCTAGCAGAGCCAGGTGATGCCATTCAAGACCACCCCTCCCTCCTGGTGGCCTGGCAGTCCATCAGCATGGCGGCTCCACCTTGGATGCAGCATAAAATTGATAGAGTGTGAAGAGAAAAGGAAAAGGGATGTGAGGAAGGTATGGGTGGGGATGAAGCAGGTTGTTAAAAACCCACTATCCCAAATTAGAGCTCAGGGGTTAAGGAACATTGTCCCCTCCCCTATCAGCCCTGATGCGGGATAGTTGGTTGTGAAGGTCAGTATCTACCCTGTGAAAATACAGGCCGACCAGAGAAAGTTGTGGGAGAGGTTGTAGGGGAGAAATACAGGCTGTCTGAAATAAGGAGAAGAGGCTAAGCTGGGGGAGGACGGGGCGCTGAGTCCCGTCAGCATGGCGGCCAAGAAGGCAAATCGCCGCGCCCCTTACGGGGTACATTTAGAACAGTGGGGGAAAAATATACCAGGGAGGGATATGACCCCTACATGTCCATTCTGGGCCAAACTTGCGAGCGTGGAAACACCCAATGTTCATTTGGGTTTTCAATGTTGTAGGCCCTGAGTTGCCTGGCTGCTTCCTCAAAGAACCAGTCAACTTTGAAGCTGTGGGTCTTCACGAGCGGCGGTATCATGGGCATGAAGGGGAACTGGAAGATTATGTTTTAGGGCAGAGATAATAGGTCTAGGCGGAGAGAAGAGCGGGGGAGTGTCCTTCATTGGAGAGGTAAGTTGATTTTTTTTTAGGGAAGCACTAAAGTCTTCTAATTCTGCTGTAGTTTGATGCTTATGAGCGAGCTCCCTTGGCTTAGCACGCAACCCGCTAGCAGAAGGCCATCCCTTATGGCCTCCTGCTGAGGACAGATTTGTTGGAAGAGATGGTCGTACTCCTTGTCCTTCAAGTACCTCCGGTATTTATAGAGAGTGGCAAGTGTGGCAATGTCCTAACGATCCATGCATTTGAACCTGACGGATCCCAAATTTTCCATCAGTTGGGCAACAACCTTAGCACAGCGGGTAGGTGAATCAGGTTGATTGGGCTGGCAAATGTTAAGAGGTGACCTACCTCTATCTGCCTGGACTGGTGAGGGAGGACTGCTGAGGAAAATATCCGATTCCTGGTTCTAGGACCTGCAACCTACTAGGCCCAGGTTGCGAGGGGCCCACCAGGTCCCCTCCCACTGTTGTTGAAGACAGGGTAATGCAGCGAAGGCTGGGCAAACTTTTGGGAGTATGGCCCTGGCTGCATTTGACTGACCTCATGAGAGGTTGTACCAGCGTTGATATGAGTGCTTCTCCACTCTCGATAGCCTGTTTGAAGTCCTCCAGAAGATGGTGTTCCTGTGCGTTTACTGGGTGTTGTGATAAGTTACTACTTCGGCATAGCTGGACAGCGCTTGGGTTACCGTCACAGGTTCCCCAAATTAATGATTTAATGAAAGAAGACACTGTCATAGAATAATGACAGTGGGGGAGTACCCCCACTGGAGTATTCCTTTATTTTGAAAATCTAAACAGGTTTTACAAAAATTTTGATTTCCAAAGTTATATAAATTTAACTGTTATTGAAGAAAAAAATGTTGAAAAATAGCAAAAAATAATTTTGACCATGCACCGGTGGTCAAAGAACAGGCTGATTAAGTTTCCCGCTTCCTCAGCTTTTATAGTCATAAAAGGACCTAAGAGGGAGAGGGCTAAATAAGGTTCAGTCCGAGAAACTCAGTCAGCAGGATTTTTGCTAGTTTTAATATATGAAAAATTAATGGAGGAATAGTGAAAGGTTTTAGAAAGTACAATAAGAGAAATAGAGGATAATAACAGTAGGATCTCTTTGGGAAGTTTACCTTGCCTAATATTATAAAGGACTGCCATGTTATCTGAATAAATGAGAGCCCTGGGATAAAGGATAAGGAAGACCAGGGTGGCCCGATACTCTAGCAAATATATATTTGAAAGTGCCGGAAAGTTGGAGGCAGGTTAAAAAGGGTTGGAAAGACCAAATTTTATGCTGATGCCCCTGAGGGAGGCGTCGCAAAATATTTTCAATCTAGTGGCCTGTGGAAAATTCTGAGAGATCTTATGAGTATGGATAAATGGTTTAATAAGATTACACGATTACATAAAGGGTTTTGAAATAAAAACAACTGAATCCAAAAGAACGGAAGTCTAAGGAAATTTAAAACAAATTTAAGAAGTGCAGCTAGTCTGGACCAACTAAGTGGAAGATTGAGAATTTGTAGCCTAGAATAGATGCAAAAGGTATACAGCAAAGCTACATAATAACTATAAAGCATTACTCTTTGTATCTAGACTGTGCTACAAATTCTCAATCGCTCTATCACTTCCAATAGCATCGTGTGAACGCCCCTTATTGGAAATATAAAGAGGTTTCACAAATGTTTTTATTAGAAATATGTCTGTAAACTCCTGAACCTACTCTTCCTGACATTGCATTTTTTGCAACAAATTGTGCTATATGATATCACTCATTATATCTTTGCAACAATGATTATTTTAAATATAACATGTTATCAAAATATAGGATAACCATATAACATAGGTTTTATGGCTCTTCTGTGCATATATTTCAACATAACTTGTAACTCAATAATGAACTTTTAATTTTTTCTGCCGTAAGTGGATTAAAGAGAATGTTAGGTACAAGAGTAAAGAGGTTAGCTTTAAACTCTACAACTCATAAGTCAGGCCACATTAGAGTACTGTATACAAGCATGGTCACCACATTTTAGACATAATATCAACCTGCCTAGAGTCAGCACAGAGGAGGGCAATAAAAATTCCTTTCCTGAAGCACCTTGAATATGAAATAGACCAAGGGTATTAAATACAGTGGAACCTAACCAATGGTACACAATCTATTCCATGAGGCTGTTCGAATTACAAGTTGTACAAATAGCAAATCATTTTTTCCCATAAGAATTAATGTTAATTGGATTAATTTGTTCCAGATTCTACAGGATGCTTGCTTATTTAAACCTTTATAAGTAATAATATTTTAAGTATAAAATACATAAAAGCTCTTTTGCCTTTAATTGCTTCAAATCTTCTGATTTCCATTCTTCTTCTTCTCCTGCTCTTTTTTCTTTTTTATTTCTTCTTCTATCTTTTTTTGCTCATTTAAGTAATTTTGTTTTGCTGATTTTCTCAAAGCAAAGAGCTTTTTTTCCATGGGGAACAATTTTATGTTATCTTTATAATTTTTTATAGCATACTTTATATTTAATCTGGCATTGAGTATTCTCTCACTAATGGATCTTCTATGGTCAGTTAATATATTTCTTGACATTGAAAATTCCCTTTGAATAGCAGCTTGCCCATGTGGCAGAGACAAGCAGCACTTTACAATTTTAGAGATATTAGAAAATTTTATTTCATCTGCAGTATTTTTTGTTTCAAATATTCCTCCCCAAAAGTGATCAATTCTGACATGAGCAGAAGCACTGGGTAGTTTTTCAGCTTGCAACAATCTCCAGTCATCAAATAATATATCTGAAGGGCATTCAAATGGCAGAAAACTAGCTATTTTTAATATAGCATTTGTGCTGTTAGGAGATGATATTTTATTTGGTGCTAAATATTCAACATATTTTAAAATACTATCAGAAGAAAGAGCAGATGTAATATTGAAGACTTGTAAAATTGTATATATGTCTTTTTAATACTTTGAATATCATTATCTGTTAAATCCTCCAAAATTGATGATTGCAGACCAAGATGGATATTTTTCATTGACATTAAGTTATTCACATTAGATAGGCCTTCTGATAAAAATGAGAAATTTTTAAATACATCAGACATGAAACTAGATGTGTATATTCTATTAGAAATCTCCATGACTAGTGCTTTTAATTCATTATATACCATATGAACTAATGGATGGCAAACTGAAATTTTTCTAAAAATTTAATAAATAACTTTGCTGCAGACACAATAATATGTAGCCTAACTTTCAAAGTACTATTTAAACATTTCAATATATGTTTATATTTATCATTTGAAAGGAGAGCTTTTGCCTTAAGCAGAACAAAGATATTAAAGTATTTAATTAAGGCAGGCCACTGCTCCAAAACCCTCTCAACAGCAGGTTCTAAAGTCAGCCATCTTGAAGAAACATAATCAATAAATGCATGTTTTGGTAAATCTAAATCCTCCTGAATGCACATAAAATCTTAAATCGGCTGGGCCATATAAAAAACCTATGAATATTATCTAGAAAGTCAATACATTCCATATTACCAGAACCTGAAATTCCTTTCTGGAATGCATTATGTACAATGTGTAAATTACAAGTACCTATATTGAGTAAGTACTTTCCAGTAATTTCTTTAGCCTCTTCATTGAAAAGTTTAAAAACTTTTTTATTGACATTTGGTCCATCACTACCAAATGCCAAAATTTCCACTCTCTGAAGCGATGCATTATTGATTGCTTCATCAATGCACCTTTTTAAATCTTCTGCCTTAGAATGACTGATGAAAAATGATTCCAGATGACTGGTTTTGATTTCTTTTAAATTTTCTAACCATTACTTGCATTTCAATCTTTTTTTGATGCATTGGTTGTTTTTCTCTAAAATATGGTCCTAATGATTCAGTTACCATGTATGAAAACTTGCATCTACCAAGTTTAAATTAAGAAGCAATTTTTGAATTGGAAAAAGGTCTGCAAATGTATCTCCGGCATCTTTGCAATTCATGGCCAGATTATCTCTCATAACCTCACGAATGCACCATTTAAGTTCAGCTCTCATAATGGAGTCTTTTGATGAAAAAAGCGTAAAGCAAGTCTTTTCATTGCTTGAATCTTGAATTTTAGAAATACTTGAATTCTGTTGGTTGTGAGTTCCTTTACTATTTTTTATATGTTTGCTATTATTGCTGTGATCCAGTAAAGCTTGCTTTCCTTTATTACTAAAGGAAAGTTTCTGGTTACATATAATGCACAAAGCACTACCCGCCGCACTATCACTAACTTTGCACCACTCACTAAAGCACTGTCCTTCCTTGTTCTTACAATCAAGCCATTCTTCTCTATTTTTTTTTTTTTTTGCACATTTTCTGGTTCACCATGTGTAATGTAATTTTCAATTGAAACAAATTAAGTAAAATATATGTAGATATCTGAAAAATGAAATACTATGATTAATTATTGTTATTTTATAATTAGAGGGCTAAAATAAGGACTGTATGGAATTGTGTACCTACCTAATATCAGTTTCAAGATCGTAATCTTTTAAAAATGTGAGCTAATAGCTATTGACTAAATGTTATAAACTAAAAATAATTTGTACAAATCCTAAAAGAATGAAATGTAAATGTTAATACAAAGAAACCTGTTCAGTGTTCAAATGAACAGCCAAACCCTTAGAATGATGATTCTTATCATTCCCCCTAAGGTAGTGAATACAGATTATTGTTTTTAATATGTATTAATAAATATTTTGAAATTTAAAACATAAATATGCAAAAAAAACTTTTGGAAAAGTCCAAAGAGTAAAAAAGGTGAAAAAAGTGACACTGTAGTTAACCCCTGTGTACATACATGAAATAAATAAAAATTTAACTCCACTTTACTATACTGAAGTGAGCTGATAGCAGAAGTGGAAGGTGGAGAGAAGGGGAGTCACCTTCCATAAAAGTATCAGGAAACATCCCTTCTGGTGTTTTCTCTCTTTTTTATATTCTTTCTCATTTCTATCTTTTGGCACTAGAGGAATTTTGGGATTCTTTCTTTAAAAACCTGTCCAATGTTGTCTTCCTTTGATGATTTTTCAGAATTTTTCTAAAATGGTCAATAATGTTGTCATTAAACAGGTTGATACTCCTGTTGACCACTGCCGTGTTAGGATACCATTTTTCCACCACTCTCTGTGTTTTTTCCCAGTGGTTAGGTTGGGTTCTTTAATTTCTGCAGTGAAATGCTTCCCTTACTTTCCTCCTCCTCTGAAGAAATTTCGTCAACCACTTCTTTTTGCTGCTCCCTGTGCAGTTCTTGTAGTTCTTTAGTGGTAAGCTCATTTCTGTGGTTTTCAACCAACTCCTCCCCATCATCAATGTCACATCCAAATCCATGGTTTTTGCCACAGACACAATATCATCCACCACTGCAGGCTCTGTGTCATAGCTTTCAAAGTCTCTGGCTGCCACAGATTCTTCCAGGCAGAGTTCAGCGTCCTGAAAGAAACTTTGTCTATTATCTTCAAGCAATGAAGGATATTGAAATGGTTCTTCCAAAAGTCCCTGAGGGTTAGTTCTGTGTCAGAGGTCACTTCAATGCACCTTTAAAAAAGTGCTTTTGTGTAAAGCTGTATTCACCCACCAGATCTTCCTCCATGCATAGAGGGTGAGCAGGAGTGTTGTCCATTACCAGAAGGGCCTTGAATGGTAAATTTTTCTCCTCTAGATATTTTTTTACACTCAGGGCAAACACTTCATACATTCACATGGTGAAAGACTGCTTTGTTACCCAAGCCTTAGTATTAGCCCTCCACATTACACTGAGTTTACTTTTTATAATATTATTTTTCTTAAACACTCTTAAGTTTTCTGAGTGGTAGACATTCAAAGGTTTAATTTTGAGGTCCCCACTAGCATTAGCACGAAATAAGAGTGTAAGCCTGTCTTTCATAGGCTTGTGTCCTGGCAATGATTTCTCCTCTTCTGTGATATAGGTCCTCTTAGGCATCTTCTTCTGGAAAGAGGCCAGTTTTATCTACAAACTTGGTTAGGAGTAAATCTCTCACTATCTACAATGTTTAACTTTTCAGCAGCAACTTTATCTGCACTGGCAGCCTCCTCATGCCTAACAACACTGTCAATGCCACTTTGCTTCTTAAATTGATCAAACCACCTACTACTTGCTTTAAATTGATCACTTTGCGCACTGGTTCCAGTGCTGTGTCACTTAAGGTCATCGTACAACCACTTTGCTTTTTCACAAATTATTGTTTCAGAAATGCTGTCATCAGCAAGTTGTTTTTCATTAATCCAAACTAACAAAAGTTTTTCTATTTGTTCAATTACAGGCGTCCTGTCAACAGCAAGAACGGTCACTCCTTTTGCCACATTAGCCCCTTTTATTGCATCATTATTTTTCAGTATGGATGATATGGTAGATTTCACCATACCATACTGATTTGCCAGGTCAGAGACACAAGTTCCACTTTCAAAATTCGCAATGAGTTCCTTTTTTCAATTCAATTGTTGTTCTCACTGCTTTCCTTTTAGGCTTGATTGAATAACTGATCCTTTTTGGACTCAAGAACAACTCCACACTATTTTCAATAAAAATAACAAATAGCAATAAAATACTGTAGCACAAGTTACACAAAGTGAATGTAACATACAGAAGATAGCACAATACTGAGCTGAAGTGTATACTGGAGATGCTGTCCAAATCGCGAGGCAGCGTATGAATGATGAATCAAATTTTACGTGAACAAGTTGGAGGAATGACAAGTTGTACGAATAGACATATACAAATGCTGGGGTTCAACCATATATTCTCACTTGAAAGGTGTGTAAGGGGAGATATGAGTGAGCTATTTAAAATCTATTCTGGGATGGATAAGTTGGATTTTAACAAGTTATTTGAGTTGGAAGGTAGTAATAGGACTAGGGGGTCACCACTTAAAAATTAAAAAACAGAGGTGCAGGTTGGATGTTAGAAAATATTTTTTCACCAATAGAGTGATAGATTACAGGAATAGTTTGTCACCTGAGACAGTAGACAGTCCAAACTATAATGACTTAAATGCGAAGTCATTATAGTTTGGAAAACTTTATTAAGTTCAAGTTTGTCTACAACAAAAATAGCATCCATTATTATACTTTAATGTTAGAGCAGGTAACATTTTTCAGGAAGAGGGCTTTTATTGAAGCAAAGGTCAAAATATTATTGCAATCCTCACAATAATTATTCACAGTATAATTTATATCATTTTGACTTTAGGGAAGAGAGAGCAGCAGTTTTTATGTGGGTCCCCAGTAGGGGACATATCATTCCAAATTATCAGGATTGAGTACCAATAAAGTAACTAGAGATCAAAATTTTAGTCCGTTTTAAAACAATAATCAAAAAATAGGACACCAAGATTTTAAAAAAAGAAACCCATACAAAATGTATTTATTTTTGTTTTTGTTATATGTTGCACTTATTCATTTATATTTGTTAGACATATATATTTGTTCATATGTATTCATAATACTAATATTTTCACAGTCATAAAGTCCACAAGTCAGTGTGTATGAATCTGCCCCGAGTACAAGGGACAAGTCGTAGCGTCCCTGAGGTAACATGTATGAAGATTGCCCAGACTGGGACATTCAACAAGAATGTGCTTAACACTCTGGGGGATAATGCGAGTGTGTCCAATTCAGAGACAACAGAAAGCAAATTTCTGGACCAATTAAAAGCAGAGGAATAAGCTAGTCTTACTTAATAAAACATGCATAGTAAATATATAAAAAAATAACTCACCATTTTATTATCTAATAAATTCTTTTCATTAGCCATATCAATATCCATAATTTCTATAAATTTCAACCTCTTGTGTATCTGCAGCGTATGAAGTGGGCTGATAGTAGGATTGCAAGGACTTTGGAAGATTTGAGTGACTTTGACTATGTGATTGAGTATGTGCCTGGTGAACGGAATGGAGTGGCTGATTTGATGTCAAGGTATCCTGGTACGAATGATGAAAATGTGTGTGGAGTGAGTGATCCTGAGTATTTGCCGAAAGGGATTATGAATGGAAAAGAGAGTAAGGGTGGTGGTGATTCCTTGTTTGAGAGTGTATGGAATGGTTTGCAAGATTTGAAGAGTGATGGAGTAGATGTGAGAGTGCCCGATAGTGTAGATGATTTAAGGAAGGAGGTAATGAATGAAGTGTGTAGGAAGCCTGAAAGCATTGGTATGGCAAAGGTGCGGAACTTCATGAAAGAATTGAGAGCGATGTGTATGCAAGGGGTCCCGCCATTTCAGGAAGTGTTGATTGTAGTGAGTCGTTTGTATGGAGTGATTGTTTATGTGCACTTTGGTGGTGAGAGGCCGATTGTGTACAAGGATGAGAAGATGAAGGGTTTGAATCCTAATGTGGTACATCTGCAATGTTTGAGCGGTGTGCACTACAATTGGGTAATTGAAAAGTGTTCATATATAAGAGAGAAGAATGATTGTCTGGATGAAGATGAGTGTGTGTTGAGTGATGATATGGGAGTTAATGACAGTGTGGATATCAGTGCTGATGTTGGTGTGCTTGTTCCTTCTGTGTATTGCGAACATGGTGGACCTGATATGATGGAAGCGAGAGTGAAAGTTAGTGAAAGGTTGTTCTGTGGTTTGATTGATACTGGAGCGCAAGTGTCTTTAGTGAATGAGAATATTCTGAGTAAGTATGAAGAGTTTAGATGTTGCGAGCATAAACCTGTGAAGTTACGGATAAGTGGATTAGGGAATGGCATGATAGTGGCATGGGAACAGGTTAGTCTGAAAGTGAGTTTGGGTAATGGTGTGAATGTGAAGCATGACTTTGTGATTCTGAAAGGTGAGCAAATGCCTTGTTGTTTCTTGCTTGGTGTAGACTTTATGAGATTAAATGATTTGTCTTTGGATGCTGATAAGGATTGTCTTATGAAAGGTGAATGTGAGGTGATGAAGTTGAATGAGTGTGCAAAGAATGTTGTCAAGTTTTGCGGTATGATTGAGTTGGTCATGGATGATGAGAATGAGATTTTAAGTGATGATGATATTCTAGAGATGCAAGAGATGTGTCCTTTTTTTAGTGAGTTGAAGAGGTGTGTAATGATGCGTGTTGATTTGAATGAATGGCCAGAGTGTTTAAGTGATTTTAAAAGGTATGCTAAGGATTTTGTTTTTTGTATGGATGTTGTATATTTTGTGAGGCATGTGAAGGGTGGTGATGATATGTATGTACCTGTGATGTCCTTAGTTGGTATGATTGGTCTGGTGAAGGTTGTGCATGATAATTATGGGCATATGGGTAAGTTTAAGCTGTGGGAGTGTATGAAGGAGCATGTGTTCCACCCGTTTCTGAGAACTGTTGTGAATGATGTTGCAACTACGTGTGAAAGGTGTCAGAAGCTAAAGGTGCAAGGTGTGCAAGTGAAACCACCGATGTTGAAAGTTGATGCGAAAGAACCGTTTGAATTGGTAGTGATTGATTGTGTGTCTTTGCCGCGTACGAGTGCTGGGAATGTTGGTTGGTTGTGATGGTTGACCATAAAAGTAAGTTTGTGTATGCAGCGCCTGTGAGAGATAAAAGGAGTGTGACTGTTGCGCGTGTGGTTGAGCAGTTGTTTTTTCCTATGTGTGTATGGAAGCCTAGAAGATGTCTGAGTGATAATGGGCCTGAATTTGTAGGGGAAGTGTTTGAGCAAATGTTGAGAGAGAATGGTGTGGAGCATGTGAGAACAACTCCGTATGTACCGTCTTCAAATGGATTGGCTGAACGGACTATAAGAACCTTGTGTGAGATGTTGAGAATGATGAGTACGACAGTGAATGACTGGGATGTGTGTCTGGGGAGAGTGTTGTGGGCGTATAATTCAACTGTGCATAGTGCAACTGGAATGTCCCCATGTCAGTTTGTGATGAATTTTGAAAGGCGAGTGAAAGATAGGTTTCGTTTGAGTGAAAGTGAGCAGAGTGTATGGCGCGAGGCGCATGAAAAGTTCCGTTCATTTGAATTAGGTACAAAAGTATTGAAGGTGAAAGAAGTGAAGGGTAGGTTGAATGTATCAAAGATGAGTGAGAAGTTTGATGGACCTTATAGAGTTGTGAGGGTTTGGGAAAATGGAGTGACGTATGTTTTGGAGAGTTTGAATGACGGCATGACTGAGAGAGTGCGGGCTCATCAGAGTCAGTTAAGGAGATGGAGAGAACCTCCTGACTACCTGGTGAGCCATCCGGTGTATGGACTGTGTAGAGAAAGAGGTAAAGTGCATGATGATGAGATTGAATGTGATAGAATGGATCTGTCTGGGAAAGAGCTAGTCTTAGTCTCGAGGAGTAGAAAGCGTACAAAGAAGGGTGAAAGGAAGAATGCAAGTACGAATGAAAGTAAGTCTGAGCAGAGTGTTTCTGGTATGGGGGATCTTGAAAGGGAGATTGAGTTTTTGCGTAAACAGGTGAGTGATTTGGCTGGTATAAGTAGACCAGTGAGTGAGCTGCTTGTGCCTGATTTTTCTGGTTTTGGGAACAGTATGAATGATAGTGTGTTTGGGCAGAATGAACCTAGTGTGGCTGATTTTTCGGGTTTTGCGAATGGTAATAGTAGGGGTGAGTTTGATGTAGTGAATGATGAAGTGGCTGATTTTTCAGGTTTCTGGTGGGAACCAGTCGAAGGGGTTTCTGGTATACCTGTTGAGAATACAGGGGATGTGAGTGACCTGTCTGTTTCGCAAGAATGTACCTTGAGTTGGATGAGAGCTGTGAGTGAGGAGCTGATGAATGGGGGTATGAAGAGTGAGGGTTCTGAACGGAAGAGTATGAAAGAATTCTGTCGTGAGATAGGAGAACTGGTAATGAGGGCTAAGAGTATGGTTGATGAGATGATAAATAGTGACGATGAGACTGACAGGACGACTGAGAACAACCCCGACTAATTGCTACGCGTAGCCAGGGACCAGTAGACGAGTGTGATTGGTGCAGAAGGGTGCGATTGAGCACAAGTGGTACCGTGAAGAGTGATTGAAAGGGTTTAGTGAGTGGCTGGTCGAATGGCTTAAGGAAGGAGGGGTGTGGTGGGGCGAATGTGAGTGTGTGTAAAAGGGCCATTCTCCCACCCCTTTTCTCAGTACCCTCTCCCTCCCTCTGTAAGAATGTGTGTGAATGGGAATGGGTTTGTTTTATTTTTGTTTAATTCATGTATAAAATGATAACCATGTTTTTCTTTCTTTCCAGGCGTTATTCTGGAAAGATAATAGCTAATTTTGAAATATCACTATAATAAGATAGTTCTTTGTTTAAATTAACTTTTATCAAAGCGTCATATTCTGGAAAGAGAGAGTGGAAGTGTGGACTGGCAGCAAGAGGGGTTCTATAGAAGAGTGCTCCACCCAGCCCTGAGAGGAGGGCTTTCGTGTCTCTAACCACCTGAACCGCCATACCTGCCTTCGTTGAGAATCCTGCCTCCTTCTAGTTAACCAACTACCACCCACCTCCAGCAAGTCATAGCGCGTGTCCCCCTTTCGTTCGGTTGTGGTTGTGTTTTTTTGTTTTGTGTAGAATTTACGTAAATTGTTGTATCCGCCCGTTATAGGATTCTCGTTTGGTATCGTTATTTTGATTGGGGAATTTAGCCTCATTTTGAAGTGTGCACACTTCCCTAGTAAATATAAAATTTTGTAAATATAAACTGTAACTATCATTGTATTTTTTTTGTAAGTAAAGGGACTGTATATACAATCCGTTTTATTCTCCCTCGATTTCTCACGTTCGGACAGTGTAGGAAGCGGGTTGGATCGATTATCGATTGGGATTAGAGATCTATTTTCGGCCCGCTACAACATGTATGAAGATTGCCCAGACTGGGACATTCAACAAGAATGTGCTTAACACTCTTGGGGATAATGCGAGTGTGTCCAATTCAGAGACAACAGAAAGCAAATTTCTGGACCAATTAAAAGCAGAGGAATAAGCTAGTCTTACTTAATAAAACATGCATAGTAAATATATAAAAAAATAACTCACCATTTTATTATCTAATAAATTCTTTTCATTAGCCATATCAATATCCATATTTTCTATAAATTTCAATCTAAAAATTCTCTGTTTCTGGTGGATAAACTTCTTTCATAGACCAAACTAATTTAAGCTTCTATATACAATATTTTTTTTTCAGCTTTCCTGTTTTGACAAATAACCTTATTGAGAAATAAAATGAGCTTGATATATCCCAAAATAAAATCTATATTTTCCTAAAAATATTCTTAATTTCCCCCAAAATTGCATAGAATAAATATTCTTTGAAATGTGCCTTTGATAACAGTGTCTGTTTGATTTAATAGAATAGAGGCTAAAATAATATGAGCATTATTATTATATTAGGTGTTTTACCACTGTAGACACCATAGGGTGATTCAACAGTGAATCTTGAGTAAAATTATGTGGATATATAAGAAGCAATCTGGACTATATAGGGTAAATGAAAATAAGATATATCTATTAAAGTGAGATCAGGAGCTTTCAGTAAAGAGGCATAAAAATAAAATTTAAGTCATATTTAAAATCAGAAATTTCTATTAAAAGCATAAATATCTAACTAAATAACAATATAATAGTAATTTGGATAAAAGCAAAATGTTATAGGTCTCCAATAACATAACATAATTACACGGATGACAAAAGCCACAAGGGCCTATCAAAGGTCATCCGCCTCCGTCAAAACCCACCCACAAAAAGCACCATCACCAGGGGAAGACAAAATCAAAGTCCCCCACAATATAATATAACGGATGACAAAAGCCACAAGGGCTCATCATAGGTCATCCGAGTCAAGCGGCCTCTTTTTCAAGGCACCCAAACTCCCAGGAAAACTACATCCAGAGGATTGCATCCAGAAACAAGGGTATCACC
Source organism: Ceratothoa steindachneri (assembly GCA_963969495.1). NCBI lineage: Eukaryota > Metazoa > Arthropoda > Malacostraca > Isopoda > Cymothoidae > Ceratothoa > Ceratothoa steindachneri. The sequence continues at coordinate 12,862,769 of OZ018339.1, forward strand.
AATCAAGGCTTGTCAAGAACTAAATCATGCAGCTATAGATATATACAAACAATATTAATATATACAAAACTTAGGAACCATCACAACCTTCCCTTCCCATAAACTCATCCAACCTACTCTTAAATACATTTAGATTTGGACTACTTACTACCCCCTGCGGCAATTTGTTCCAGAAGTCTACCACTCTATTGGTGAAAAAATACTTTCTCAAATCCAACCTACACCCTTGCTTTTTAATTTTCAAGTGGTGACCTCTAGTCCGATTTCCATCATCTAACTCAAAAAACTTGCTAACATCCAATTTATCTATCCCGGAAAAATTTTTAAAGAGCTCAATCATATCCCCTCTCACACACCTCCTTTCGAACGAGAACATATTTAATACCCTCAGTCTATCTTCATATTCAAGGTGCCTCAGGGAAGGAATAATCTTTGTTGCCCTCCGTTGCACTGACTCAAGAAGGTTAATATCGTGTCTAAAATGTGGGGACCATGCCTGTATACAGTACTCTAGATGTGGCCTAACATAAGAGTTATAGAGTTTAAGAATAACCTCCTTACTTTTGTAACTGACATTTCTCTTAATAAAACCCAGCACTCTATTTGCCCTATTTTTTGCTTCAATACACTGCTTAGAAAACCTTAATGACTTATCTATTACTACTCCTAGATCTTTCTCATCCTCTACTGAGCTCAGCCAATGCCCATCCATTTCATAGTTAAATTCTCTATTATCTTTTCCCATGTTAATAACTTTGCACTTATCAAGGTTGAAAGTCATTTGCCACTTATGTGCCCAGGATAACAATTTATTTAAATCTCCCTGCACTTTAAAATTATCATCAATATCTTTAACTACAGCTGCTAATTTGGTATCATCCACAAAAATTGACACTTTATTATTAACTGCCTCCCCAAGATCGTTTATATAGATGACAAATAATAATGGACCAAGAACTGATCCCTGAGGAACCCCACTGATAACATCCCTCCACTCTGACTTTACACCATTTAGCACTACCCTTTGCTTCCTGTCTTTCAGCCACTCAGCTATCCAATTTGAAACACCCCCACATATCCCAATCATTTTTAATTTATGAACTAGTCTCCTGTGTGGTACCTTATCAAATGCTTTACTAAAATCTAAGTAAATTATATCTACATTCTCTCCTTTATCTACTTGATCTGTTACAAACTCCAGAAAGTCTAGTAAGTTTGTCAAACATGATCTACCTGATCTAAACCCATGCTGAGCATCGCTGATTAACCCCTCCCTCTCTAGATGTTGGCAAATCCCTTTTTTAACTATTTTCTCAAGAATTTTACAGACTACAGGAGTTAGGCTAACCGGTCTAAAGTTATTTGGATCCTCTTTACTACCCTTCTTGAAAATGGGGACTACATTCGCTCTCTTCCAATCATCGGGTATTTCTCCATATTCCAATGACCTAGTATATAACTTGTCCAGAGCTATTGAGATACTTTCTACCCCTTCCTTAAGTATGCTAGAATGAATATTATCAGGGCCGGAGGCCTTGGTAGTATCTAAATCACCTATTAGTCCTTTTATCATCCTCCGATCCACACAAATGTTAGTAAACACCTCTTTTCCTGACCTATGAGTACTATACATAGGACTATTTAGTTTCTCTTTTGTAAATACTGATGCAAAATGACCATTTAGTACCTCAACTATTTCCTCATCAGTTTCTCTCACAAACCCTTCATATTTGATAGGTCCTATTTTAACTCTGCCAGACTTGTTATTAGTTTTATAGTAACTAAAGAACTTTCTAGGATCTTTGTTGCTATCCTGAGCTAATTTAATTTCTGACACACTTTTGTTCTTCTTTATAATCTTATTTAACTCATTCCTAGCCATTCTATAAACACTTAAATTTTGAATATTATTTTCTACCTGTAATTTTTTATATGCCCTTTTCTTCTCTGAAATTTTTCTAACTATCTCCTGATTCCACCATAATGGTTTCCTACTTTTGTTCCTAATGGCCTTCATTGGGATACATTGTTCTTGGACTACATTTATTATATGCTTGAAAGTATCCCACATCCCATAAGCATTTTTACCTCTGAATTCTATATCCCAGTCTACCAAATTTAGCAAGCTTCGAAGTTTTACATAATCTCCCTTATGAAAATTTGGAACTTTTTCAGCATTCTCAGTTATTTTACACTTGTCAATTCCCAAGTTAAAACGAACTATCTGATGGTCACTATTTCCCAATGCTTCCCCAACAGTCAATTCTTGAACTAAATGATCACTGTTAGAAAGTACTAAATCTAATATATTGTCCCCCCTCGTTGGCTCATTAACAAATTGATTCAAAAAATTATCCTCAAAGCATTCTATGAACCTGCCACTTGTTCTATCCCTACCTATCATATTTTCCCAGTCCACAGAGTTTAAGTTGAAGTCCCCAATAATAACTGCATCTGTTTCACATCCCTTACTTATTTCCCTTATCATTAGTTCATCTATATCATCAGTCTGCCCAGGTGGCCTGTAAAAAGCTCCCAAATGCACCATTCTATTTTTACTGAACCTAATATCTATTTAATATGTCTGTTAAATATCAATACATGGGACCATGTAGATATACTGTACTTGTTTCCCAATAATATATCCAGTCTATAAGGACCTGGACCAAAATATTGTTGATGATATTCAGGATATGATATATAATCAAATTGACTAAACAGTAATCACATAAGGGTCAATGGTGTCATTCCATATAGTAGCTGTGTGTTTTGTGTCGCTAATGCGCAATCTACAAAGAGTGATCACCCAGGACCTATTTGATGATAGTGAGGGAGACAGTGGCAAAATAGAACTGCTGACTCGTCAATATTTATTATCAAAGCCAACATTTTGCCAAGTCTGCTTCCATCGGGCTGTCTCAGCTTTCTTGATGTGATATTTAAAGTCACTCTGGGGCAAATCAATTGCTGAAAGCTGTCCAGTGGTCGCACAATGGTGAGCCAATGTGTCCACTGCTTCATTACCTGGCTCACCCACATGTACAGGGACCCAACATAGTCAAACTAGATGTTGTAGAGTATATATTCTGCATTGTATTAATTGAACCAGCGGATTCCTAAGAGGATATTGCTGGAGTCAGACAGGTATTCTTACAGGGAGAAGAGTTCTTAACTAGTTCTAGGGTGGATATTTGTTTTATCCAAGGAGGGATACTCAGTTTTATCCCACAACGTTTCCTTGCCTTCAGCGTATGACAAGCCAAATCGAGGAGGAGCACAAGATTGTTTGCTCTTGTGAGCTTCTCTCGCACAAATCTATCTTAATTCCTCCTCAAACGGGTACATATGGATGCCTGCCAGTGAGGGAGCTTACCCCATAGAAGGATAGGGGGCAAAACGCCCGTCATTTGAGTAATGGCAAACGTGGCCCGGGTGGCGTTTGTCTCAGCTTCTCCTAACATGGCTGGAAGAGGAGGGGGAGAGAGACTTCTTGTCTTGTTTAAATACTCAGATTGATAAGGGCTGCATTCCATGAGCACGCTCCTATACTTTCTCACGCTTTTGAGCTTCAAAAATTGCTTGTAAGCTACAACGAGGCCCATCATGTGGAGGCAATGCTTAAAAGTGATGTTATTTCTCCCATCATGTGCTTGTTTCCTCACAGTGTGCAAATGAGATTCCACACAGACTCTTCAATGCTTTTGACAGTTGAAAGAAACAAGTAGGACTAGGATTGTGGATGTGCATATCCTCTTGGCTAGACTCATCTTCATCATCCATCAGTGCTATGTATTCATGTAGAGGGTGGGTCAGATTGCACTTGATTCGTAGATACGTATTGAGCAGCTTTACATTTTGTTATATTTCCAGTGGTTTAATCCCTGATTCAGCATTAAGACTATTTAATGGGGATTACCGAAAAGCTCCAATTGCAGTCCGGATGGCTGCATTATGTATTGGTGTTATTCTGTTTAATTCTATATAAGAAACCAATGAGTATACTTCACAACCATAGTCTAAGTAAGGCTTCAGAAGCATGATGTACAGCCGCAGCAGCTAAGTTCAATCTACTCCCCAGCTTCTATGTGAGATATATTTGAGGAGAGTTAGGGTTTTTATGCATTTAACTTTCAGATGGGTAATATGTGGTTTCCAAGTTAATTTATCATCAATGTACATCCCAAGAAATTTGTAGACCAGCACATTAGTGATTAGTCTACCATATAGGGATAAGTTTGCTGCCATCCTTGGGCATCCTCACTTCCTGCAGATATGCATAGATGCAGTTTTTGCGGTAGAAAAGATAAAAACTGTCTTATACCCACTCCTCAAGGTTATGTAGAGCAACCTGAAGATGACATTCAAGTAGATGGGGGATTGTACCAGATGCATATATTTCCAAGTCATCAACATACAAAGTTGATGCAATACTGTTGGGAAGAGACCTAGTGATTCCATTAATTGCCAAAATAAAACAGGTACAATACAAAACATGGCTTTGAGGGACTCCCTGGGTTAACAACTTAGGGTGGGAGGTGGCACAGCCAATTTGTACTTGGATACTTTTATTATTTAAGAAGTTCTGAATGAAGATGGGCAGATTTCCTCTGAACTCAAAATCCGATATTGTCTGAAGAATACCTCTCCTCCATGCGGTATTTCTGTAAATCAAAGAATATTACTATGGTATGCAAATGAGAGTTGAAGGCTGCTATGATATCTGTCTGCAATTGAATCAGGTGGTCTGCGGTACTGCATCCACAATGGAAACTTGATTGCGCTGGAGTTAAATGGCCTTCCCATTCAAGGACAATCATAAATTGATTATTAACCATTTTCACCATCAACTTACACATACTCATACAGTTGGTCAGTGTAATGGGTCTGTAATTCCCTCAAATATATAAATCCTTCCACAGTTTGGGAATGGGCAATACAAATCCCACATCCCAGCTCCGTAGGTAAATTTCCTCTGTATATATTCTGTTATATGTTCCCAAAAGCAATCCTTTTAAGGATGGCTGAGCATGTTTGTTGAAGGTATATGTAATACCATCAGGGCCAGGACTATTATCATGCATCATTGACAAAGCAGATGTGAATTCACAATAAGTAAAAGGTAGATTGTAATGTTTTTGAGCAGAAGTTTGTGAATAGAAGGAAAGCGGAATAGACTCAACAGTTTCTTTATGTTGTTTAAAGGCATCAGAGTTACTATGATCACCATATATACTGCTAAAATGATGTGCAAAGTAATTTGCCACAGCGGCATGATCACATTGTGGTGAAGCAAATGTGAGTGTGTGTATAAGGGGCCATTCTCCCACCCTTTTCCCCAATACACTCTCCCTCCTTCTGTAAGAATGTGTATGTGTGTTAATGGAAATGGGTTTGTTTTGTTTTTTGGTTATTTTATGTATAAATAAATTACCATGTTCTTTGTTTTTTCCAGGCACCATATTCTGGAAAGGACTTAGTCTAGCACATCTTTATATAGCAAACAAAATATTACTTTGTCTTAAGTAAATTTAACGAAGAGCCCTATTAGTATTGTTAATGAAAGAGGGCTTAGAATAGCCATGCAAGAGTGATAAGATCCCTTATCTTCCATCAAGCGCATAGGTGCCAAGTGTTTGGAAGACATAGGCATTTTGCTCGCTCGAGTGGTGGGGGGCTGAACGTCTTCCCCCACCCTCTTTGTACCACGTGAGGCCTTCTTTTTTTTTTTTGTAAATTATATATTGACTTATAGTCCAGATTTTTTTTTGGGCTGTTGATTTTTTGGAATGTTTCTTAGGATCAATTAATAGGATTTGTTTATTTTTTTGATTACGGGTATAAAGGAAATTGAGCTATATTTTTGTGTGTGAATAGGAAAGAGATCTCTCATATATCACCCCTCTCCATTGTAATTATCATTGTACATATTTTTTTGTAAGTAAAGGGACTGTATATACAATCTGTTTCATTCTCCTTCGATTTCTCACATCCAGATTAGTGTAGGAAGTGGGTTGGATCGATTGGGAGTTAGTCTAGATTTTCGGACCTGCTACAATGTATGAGGTTTCCATCAAGAGAACGTAGTACTGGAGTAGGATTTGGAGTAAATTTACCAGATATTTTGCTAATACATTTGAATACTTGATGCATTGACAATCAGGATGTAATTGAGGATACAATTTTTCCATGATTGCTGCTGAGCTTCCTTAAAAAACTTGTCCCTTCAATCCAGACTTTAGGGGGATTACTTGTGTAGCAGCTGAAATGAGGATGGTAACTATGGTATCCATGAGGACATATATATCCAGAATATCCTCTGCTTTTAAGACTATGTGTTGCAGCAGAACATTTATTCCAATCAGCTTTTTCAATATTATAGCGATCATGGCTGTCAGCTATGTTTGCAGGGTCTGTGAGGTTCAATTTAATCGGGTAATGATCACTAACTACCCTGCAACGAGGAGGTAACTGAGTATTCAAAATCAAGAATACTATCTACTGAACAGATAGCCAGGTTTATCGTTGAAGAAGTATTGGTTTGGATGTGGAAGTGAGTGGTAGTATTATCATTTAAGAGTGCAATAAGGAGTGTAGTCAGTAGTTGTTCAAATAATCGTCCACGATCATTATAAGTCATTTCACCCCATAAGGGGCTTTTTGCATTCATATCTCCAAGAAAGAGGAAAGGTGCGGGCAATTGGCTTATTAGGTGTTCAATGTCAGCTGTCGCAATGTTGACATGTGGTAAGTAGAGTGAACAGACAGTATAGGTCTTATTTAGATGAACTTGTACTACTACTGTTTGAAGAGTAGTATTCAGAACTAGCCAAAATAACCAACTTGAGAGATGGAGAATGAATCTGCGCATCTGTAATATGTGTTTCCTGTAGACAAATACAGGCTGGTTGAGTTTCTTGTATAAGCAGTTTTAAGTCTTGAAACCTGGTATGAAATGATCCCAGGTTCCATTGCAGAATGGTATATGGAGACATTATTTTGGTAGGTAGGAGAACCTATCTTTCTGGGAGTGGGACAGAAGTTGAGTCTCTTGAGTGCCAATAACTGGGCTCTTTTGCACATTATTCTCTGGTAGATGAGATGTAACATGATATTTATGGGGAGGGGGGGGGTTGTGGTAGTTTTTGTAGGCAAAGGAAACTTTTTTTTTGTACTATGAGTAGTACAAGTCTCCAGTTGTAGGGCAGTGTCAGAAGTCTCATTAGGCTGGGTTTTTGATGTTTCCAGTCTTGAAGTTGCATGCTGTTGTGTTCCAGGCGAGCTTGGGTCTGTGACTGTCTTAGGTTGCTGTTGTTCTATAGATGGAATAGAGGTAGTCTTTTGTGATCATGAAGGTGATTGTGTTTGAATGTGAGGGTCGTCAGACTTACGCAGATGGTCTTTTTTAAGAGCTTTTCTGTTTGTTCTGCTTTCTTCAAAATAGGAGATACATCCATTTTATTTGCAGACTGTACTTTTGGAGGAGATCCAATAGTTTTTACAAGGGGAGTAGGTCCTGTTTCATGCTCCACATCCATGATAGCATCAGAGTGCTGATGCTATCTCTGTGGCATGGATGTTGAAGGAGTATGTGCAGTGATTGACATTGTAGGAAGATTAGATGTGATCCTTACTGAGGCAACTGTACTGTTAATTGCAACATTGCCCTCTTGGGCAGGAGCAGAGTATAAAGACTCATAGATAGGGTGTTGGTCTAAGATTTTTTGGAGAGCTACAAAACGAGGAATTCGCTCTCTCTCATCTGTAGGTACACAACATCTTTCTCACATGTGTATTTTGGACATTGTCTATCACCACTGTAGTGAGGTCCCTTACAATGGAAGCAAGATACCTTACTTGTGCATGCATCCTTGTGATGACCTGCACCACTACATTGGGCACATGTATATACCACTGTATATACCATTTCTAACACTGCTGCGGGCGATAGTAGGACTGACCCACCGCAACCAATACCCAGCGAGTGACATGAAGCACTGGCAGACAGGAGTGGAGGTTAAAAGTGAGGATATAAGTGTCAATTAGTACTAATTGTCCATCTTGTCTCTGTTGTACTGTATGGACATCTGTGACACTTTGGTCCTTCAGATATTCATGCATTTCCTCCTCTGATGACTGCCGTAGTATAGGGGTGCAAATTACACCCTTAACAGTGTTATATTGGCAGTGTGCAGTAACAGTGATTTGCTTTCCCGCTAGAGACTTTAACAATCTGATCTTGGTGGCCTGCCCACTAGTTTGGGCCTTGACCAGTAGAGAACTTTTTGTGCCTTGACAATTTTTAATGTTTGGCCAACTTTAGACTGGATGTCTTGATCCAGTTTAATGTTATTTACATCTGTAGCTAACTCTAATCCAGGAAACTGGATGAGGAAGTGTTTCTCAAAGTAGGGAGTTGGAGCTGTGACTACACAACTAAAATCAAAGGTAGCTTACAGTTGATGCTGTCTCTGTCACCCCTTTCTATGCCTCACTACTGGAATCCAAGGATTCTCAGCTGTGGACCTACTTGGACTATGAGTGGAACATGGTATATAAAGTTCCAGTGTTACAACATTTGAGTCTCTAGTGTCTTGGGTAGTAGTGGGCAGGACCACTGCCTCAGCATTAGATTGTCGTTTGGGAACCTCCCTAAAGCCTTCATTGTCATTTTCATTTATAGTTTCAGCATGGTTGTCTGTATTGTTCTCATCTATGGAAACCACAGGAGTGCATTCAGTTTCAGTGCTTAATTCAGTAGGTTCTGCTGCAATATTCTGCATAGAAGTGTGTAGTGTAAACTTTTTAGGTTTGTCAGTAGCAAGAGCAAGAAGAAACCACCTCACCTGGCTTGTCTGCTGTAGCTCCGCTATTAGTAATAGCAGGAGCTGAAGGAGCATCCAGATCAAAATCCTCAAGATGGTCCAGGTTAGTCAGAGACTCAGTCCCTGTGCCAGAGAGATCAGTCCGAAAATGAGATTTAGGTTTTTTTAAGATTTCCATTGGTGGGTATGGGGACCCTGTTGTGAGTGCGAGACGCAAACGCTAATCACCCCCTGCAGTAGCCCGCTCTGCAATGGGTGAATAAGAGGCCGGCTAAGCCAGATGCCACCATTTGAGACCACACCTCCCACCCAGTAGCCAGGCAGCTCCACCTTAGGCTCGGGGTAAAATTAATAGGCTATAGAAATGAAGAAAAGAGATGCAAGGAGGATGAAGGTGGGGGAAGAAGCAGGTAGTTAAAACTCACCACCCCAAACCATAACTCAGCCCCGATCCGGGATGGTTGAGTGAAAGAAAGCTGGTCAGCATCTACCCTGTGAAATTAGAGGGTGGCCAGAGAAAGCTGTGGGAGAGATTGTAGGGAAAGTGAAGAAGGAGGGTGTCAGAAAGAATGATAAGAGACTAAGATGGGGCCGGGTGTGATGCTGAGTCCTATCAGCATGGCAGCCAGGAAGGCAAATCGCCACACCCCTTATGGGGAAATATATGAGCAAAGTAATGTATTTGGAGAAGGGATGTTGCCAAAAAATAAAGAATGATATGAATAAATGCAGACATGGCCAGGAAATACAAATATCTCAGACAATTTAAAAGAATATTTATAACAATCAATACAAGTCCTTGTTCTTAATGACTTGAGGATATATTCAGCCACAGGACTTCACCTATTTGATGCATCTTTAGTTCATCACAAAGATAACATTAGCATCCAAGAACTGATTTACCATCTCTGTTGTATGGCATGAAGTATTTATCCAGCATAAAAATAGGCTAATGTACTCCTGATATTTGGATAGAAGAGATGGTATGTTCCTGAAGTAGATTTATTTATACTGCACCATTTAAAATGCAATACTAAGGGAAAAGCAGAAAGCCTCCTATGAATAAAAACATGCACCACATCATAATGTTGTCACCTCTCAATTTAACTGTCTTTTTCAGGCTTCCTATCAACCTAAAGAAATTAAATAACTTTCATTGCTGAAAAAAACCTTTCCTACTCAGGACTCTATACGATATGTTCAGTATCAAAAACAACCTAGTTTATCATTTCCCTTAACATCTAGCCATAATGATTTTGTTTAAGCGTGCTTTCACTAAACTGAAGATTACTTCTAATATAAATAAGAACATAAGAAAAGGAGTCTACCAAAAAGCTAATCAAGAGCCTATACAAGGCAGCTCCTGTTCCCATTATGAAGTTCAATCCTAGCATCCTCATCAATAAATCTTTCTAATCTATTCTTAAAACTCTGCAGGGAGGATGTTTCTATCACATGACTAGTGAACCTATTCCATTCATCTACTACTCAATTTCAACTAATCTCTTTCTTAAACTTAAACTTGTCCAGCTTAAACCAATTGCTATGTGTCTTATCTTATTCACTGAAAATAAGAACCTTACCTATATCTCCTCTATTATAACCTTGTATCGACTTTAAGACATCAATCATGTCTCCTCAAACTGAACTTTCTAACTTAAGTAGGTTTAGTCTTTTATGCTTTTCACCATAAGATTAGCTCCTCAACCTATGAATTATCTTGTCATCCTCCTTTGACCAGACTCAAGAAAACAAATATCTATGTGGTTGGTTAACCAATCCAGACTCACTGTAGAGAAGGTAAAGTGAAGGTTATGATTTAAGGTCTCACACCTTTTGATATTTGACATCAGGCAATAAGGTTGTGCATAATGAAGTTGTCCTCCTTGTCAGCTAGCAGGCTACTTTTGTTTGTTAATTGTGATGGTACTATCTAAAGTTGAAACTTGGTGGAAAATTATTCTGACAGTCAAACATGGCTAAGTGTGCTCATTTAAGTTTTTGTATTTAACCACATGCTATTGAGGTCTACGAAGGCCCAATGATCCTTAAATCTATTCAAAAGAACATCTGGTCTAGTGGAGGACCCATGAAGACATGCCCAACAACAACTTTGAGGACATGGTGACAACATGCGAAGTACAAAATTTTGCAGCCGGGCAGTCTCTCTAGTCGAACACAGCAGACTGCAGAGGACCCTGTGTTTGATGAGGGCATGTTGAAGCACAAAGCCATGATGATCTCCTCCAGGTTCCACTCCCGCAGCGTTGACACAGCTGCATCCACTTATGCCTCACCAGTTCCTCCTCCAGGGAGATGAGGAACACCAATGGACGATGAGAGCCATTCCATGGCACGCCGCTAATTGATCCTTGATGGAGGATGCTATAGTTTTTCGCTGATGCATCCTTGAACGCCAACTGGTGGATCGGTTGATGGCAAGGTCACTCGCAGCTCCTCCCATGAATGAAGGGTCTTCGGTGGAGAAGTGCAGGATATGTCGGAGGACGAACTGCTTGACAGAAGCACAACGGCCTTGCTGGAGGTCTCCTGCCACTGTGCTTCAGCTTTCCAATGTGCCCGATCGTGTTCAGCTCTCTCCAGCCGCTTCCTCTCTGCTCTGATGTGTTCTGTGTCCTCCAGACCCATGTATCCCTTTCATTGGGTTTCCTGGTCCAAGAGAAAAGCTTTGTCTTCGGAAATCTTGATCAGGGAGTTCCAATCTTATGTATCGAAAGCCCACTAATGAGCTATTGAGCTTGCTACTCCTTAGGTCACAATTCAGAAAAACAACATGTGAACAAATGGCCATCAGCAGACACACACAACAAAAATTATAATTAATTACTTAGTTATTTCATCCAGCAACGATGCCCAGTCAAGAAACAGGATGAGACAGTTTATGCAATGCAGGAGTAGTAGGTTAATAGTATAATAATGCAGGAAATAAGCAAACTTAAATTATAGAGAGAAAACAAACTAGACATAACCTCATGGAATCAGAACTAGACCGACAAAGGCCCTCTCCTATTGTGTCCAAGAAATCTGAATTACCTGACGGCTTGTTGGAAGGTGGCTTTCTGATGGCTGGACAATATGCACTCTCTCTCAAATATGATGGACATCCAGTGAGGAGTACTTGATGGGTTAACACGCAAATTTTATATTTAATTTGAGCTTTGATAGGAAGCCAGTGAAGCTCAATTAGTACTGGGGTAATTCGTTCATAATGTGAAATTCCCTTAAAATTGTAGCTCTATTTAACAAATTTTGCAATTTTCTAAGCTGAGTCTTAGGTAAAGTGCAATAAATTGAATTACATTAATCAATTCAACTAATTACATAATTTATCACTAATTTTATTAGAGAACTTTCATTTGAATATTTTTTAATATATGCAATATTCTTCAAATATTAACTGACTAACCTTGACCACATTACTTCTTTGAGCATTGAATGTTAGATCACAGTCTACAAGTACTCCCAAATCATAAACTTTTTCAGAAATATGGACTGAGGCCTCATTTACAATAAAATTGATATTACCTAAATTCTTAATTTTCTCCTTACTACCCAGAATCATATACTCAGTTTTATTCTGGTTAAACTTTAATTGTTTGTAATCCATCCACTCTTGTACAATTAAAAGAATACCAGTTAGTGTTGTCATAGAGTCATCAATATTTTCAATAGCAAAATAAAACCGAGTATCATCAGCGAGAAACTTTACATGAAGGCCATATGCCTCAAGAACCCTTGATAAACCTATTGTAGATACACAGAAAAGAACAGGGCCCAACACACTACCCTGTGGAACACCTCTATCAAGTCTTTCAAATGATGAAAATGAATCAGCAATTTGTACATAATCTTTCCTGTCGGTTAAGTAATCTTTTATAAAATCCAGAACCCCTTCAATAACTCCCACATACCTCAAGTCATCAAAAAGTAAATCATGCAGCAGTGTCAAAAGCATCACTTAGCACATAGCTGTTTCAGTAGAATAATTAGGTCTGTAGGCTGACTGGCTATCTGACAAAGCTTTAACTAGGTGTAAATGATCTTTTAATTTATCTGGAATTATGTACTCTAATATTTTGGATAAAAAAGATAAATTTGAATCTGGCCAGTATGAGCTTAACATCAGAAATTTACATGTTAAAATACTAGTGTTTACAATCATGAGAATAATATCTAACATATTTGAGAAATTATTGGCATCCAATATAATCAGATATTGGCATTGGATCCAAGCCACAATGTATCTTTTTTGCTTTCCCAATTACTTAAATAGGAAGATCTTTTCCAATAGTAAAAAAAACATTCAGGATAATGTACAGTACTTGGTTGAGCAACTAGCACAAGAGGCCTAGCAACAAAGCTATTAATTATGGTAACAATCATGTTCTTAAAAAATCAAGAAAGGCAGTTGAAAAATCGTTAGCACTATAACCATCTGGGAGTACATTCTTTTTGGTATTTCATAACATAATTTCACAGATGACAAAAGCCACCAGGGCCTATCAATGGTCATCCGCATCTGTCAAAAACTACCCACAAAATGCACCCATAGGATTGTAAATGTTTAGAATGGGTTTTATGGGAATAAGGCATTGTATGCATTGGATGGACTCCATCTAAGCCAGGCTAGGGTTGACGTGTTGTGGCAGGAGTTAGATAGTGTCGTTGGGTCTTTGCAGGCGGGAAAACTAGTTACTGATAGTCTCAGGGAAATATAAGAGTACAGGGTCAAGCAGGGAAAAGAGAGAGATGCAGAGGAGATAGAGTGGAAGGTATACATTCTAAAAAACGTGCTTCAGGGACAGGAGGGCTGAGTTGTCTTTATACAAATGCTCGTAGTCTTAGAAATAAGAAAGATGAGTTATTTAGTTATATTATTAATGAAGATATAGATATAATATGTGTAATAGACAATGTGAGTGAATTTGAACTGCAGGGAAATAACATAACATAATTTCACGGATGACAAAAGCCACAAGGGCCTATCAAAGGTCATCCGTATCCGTCAAAACCCACCCACAAAAAGCACAATCACCAGGGAAAGACAAGTGTGGCTTTTGTCATCCGTGAAATTAAAAAAATTATGCAATTATGTTAAAATCAAAGTCCCCCACAATATAATATAACAGATGATAAAGGCCACAAGGGCTCATCATAGGACATCCGAGTCAAACGGCCTCTTTTTTAAGGCACCCAAACTCGCAGGAAAACTACATCCAGAAGATTGCATCCAGAAACAAGGGTATCACCAATCGAGGCTTGTCAAGAACTAAATCATGCAGCTATAGATATATACAAACAATATTAATATATACAAAACTTAGGAACCATCACAACCTTCCCTCCCCATAAACTCATCCAACCTACTCTTAAATACATTTAAATTTGGACTACCTACTACCCTCAGCGGCAATTTGTTCCAGAAGTCTATCACTCTATTGGTGAAAAAATATTTTCTTAAATCCAACCTACACCCTTGCTTTTTCATTTTCAAGTGGTGACTTCTAGTCCGATTTCCATCATCTAACTCAAAAATCTTGCTAACAACCAATTTATCTATCCCAGAAAAAATTTGAAAGAGCTCAATCATATCCCCTCTCACACACCTCCTTTCGAACGAGAACATATTTAATACCCAGAGTCTATCTATATATTCAAGGTGCCTCAGGGAAGGAATAATCTTTGTTGCCCTCTCTTGCACTGACTCGAGAAAGTTAATATCGTGTCTAAAATGTGGGGACCATGCCTGTATACAGTACTCTAGATGTGGCCTAACATAAGAGTTATAGAGTTTAAGAATAACCTCCTTACTTTTGTAACTGACATTTCTCTTAATAAAACCGAGCACTCTATTTGCCCTATTTCTTGCTTCAATACACTGCTTAGAAAACCTTAATGACTTATCTATTACTACTCCTAGATCTTTCTCATCCTCTACTGAGCTCAGCCAATGCCCATCCATTAATGAAACCCAGCACTCTATTTGCCCTATTTTGTGCTTCAATACACTGCTTAGACAACTTTAATGACTTATCTATCTATTACTAGTCCTAGATCTTTCTCATCCTCTACTGAGCTCAGCCAATGCCCATCCATTTCATAGTTAAATTCTCTATTATCTTTTCCCATGTTAATAACTTTGCACTTATCAAGGTTGAAAGTCATTTGCCACTTATGTGCCCAGGATAACAATTTATTTAAATCTCCCTGCACTTTAAAATTATCATCAATATCTTTAACTACAGCTGCTAATTTGGTATCATCCACAAAAATTGACACTTTATTATTAACTGCCTCCCCAAGATCGTTTATATAGATGACAAATAATAATGGACCGAGAACTGATCCCTGAGGAACCCCACTGATAACATCCCTCCACTCTGATTTTACACCATTTAGCACTACCCTTTGCTTCCTGTCTTTCAGCCACTCAGCTATCCAATTTGAAACACCCCCACATATCCCAATCATTTTTAATTTATGAACTAGTCTCCTATGTGGTACCTTATCAAATGCTTTACTAAAATCTAAGTAAATTATATCTACATTCTCTCCCTTATCTACTTGATCTGTTACAAACTCCAGAAAGTCTAGTAAGTTATGATATGTACATTAGTCAAAGGAGAGATAGGATGGCTGGTGGGTTGATTATTTATATCAGAAATAGCATTTCTTTAAATCTAAATAATTCTATAAAGCAAGAAGAAGTTGTGTCACTGTGGATAGATATTAGGGTCAGTAAAAATAGGATAATACACTTGGGAGCCTTTTACAGACCACCCGGACAGACAGACTCTATTGATGAGCTAGTAATCAGGGAAATAAGGAAAGGATATGAAGTAAATACAGTTATTCTTACTGACTTTAATTTAATTTTTATGGACTGGGAAAATATGATAGGAGGGGATAAAGCAAGTTGTAAGTTTATAGAATGCTTTGAGGATAATTTTTTGACTCAATTTGTTAATAAGCCAACAAGGGGTACCAATATCTTAGATCTGGTTCTTTCAAATGATGATCACTTGGTTCAGGAAATGACTGTTGGGGAAGCATTGGGAAAGTGATCATCAGATGGTTCATTTTAACTTGGGAATAGTGAAAGGTAAAACATCAACACACCACAAAAACTCAAAATTTTTATAGGGAAGATTATGATAAATTACGAAACTTGCTAAATCAGATTAGGTGGGATATAGAATTCAGGGGGAAGAATACTTATGAGATATGGGATACTTTTAAGACTATACTAAACATAGTCCAGGAGCAGTGTATTCCAATGAAGGCTATTAGGAAGAAATGTAGGAAGTCGTTGTGGTGGAATCAGGAGATAGCTAGGAAAATTTCTGAGAAGAAATGGGCATACAATAAATTACAGAGAGAAAGTACTTTTGACAATTTAAATCATTATAGGTCGACCAGAAATTAGCTAAATAAGATTATTAAGAAGAGCAAAAGGATGGGCAGAAATTAATTTAGCTCAAAGTAATAATAAAGATCCAAGAAATTTTTTTAGCTATTATAGAATAAATAACAAATCTAAGAGTGATCAAATTGGGCCTATTAGATATGAATGGGTTTTGAAAGAATCTGATAAGAAAATAGTAGATGTTCTTAATGATCATTTTTCTTCAGTATCTACACAAGAGAATCAAGATAGATTAATTGATGATAATTCTAGGTCAAGGGTAGTGTTGAATACTGTTAATATGAACAGGGAAATAATTAAAGGGTTTATATTTGAGTGAAATACTAGTAAGTCATCTGGCCTAGACAACATTCATTCTTGGTTACTCAAAGAAGGTGTAGATAGTATTGTAGTAGCTCTTGAGAAGATATATACCAGATCACTAAGAGTTTGGAGAAATACCTAATGATTGTAAATTAGCGAATATAGTGCTGATTTTTTAAAAAGGGAACTAAAGAGGACCCAAATAACTTTAGGCCGGTAAGCTTAACTTCTATCATTTGTAAAATTCCTGAGAAGATAGTTAAGAACAGGATTTCTGACCATCTAGAGTGTGGTAGGTTAATAAATGATGCTCAGCATAGGTTTAGAAGAGATAGATCATGTTTAACAAATTTACTGGGTTTTATGGATTATGTTAGTAAACAATTAAATAAGGGAGAGAATGTTGATGTAATTTACTTAGATTTTAGCAAAGCTTTTGATAAAGTTCCACATAGGAGATTAGTTCACAAATTAAAAATGCATGGGATATGTGGTAGAGTTTTAAATTGGATAACTGAATGCTTGAAAGACAGGAAACAGAGAGTTGTGCTGAGGGGTGAGGTCACAGTGGAGGGACATTATCAGTGGCATACCTCAGGGATCCATTCTAGGCCCTTTATTATTCATAGTTTATATAAATGATTTTGGGGAGGCTCTAAATATTAAAGTGTCAATTTTTGCTGATGACACTAAATTGGCAGCTGTAGTCAAAGAAGTTGAGGGTAGCTTTAAAGTGCAGAGTGACTTTAAGTTATTAGCTTAGGCTCAGAAGTGGCAGATGACTTTTAACTTTAAAAAAAATGCAAAGTTCTTAACATAGGAGGGGATAATAGGGAATTTAGCTAGGAAATGGATGGGCATTGGCTGAATTCAGTTGAGGATGAAAAGATCTTAGGCGTACTAGTAGATAGGTCACTGAAGTTTTCAAAGCACCGTATTGAGGCAAAAAGTAGAGCAAATAGGGTGCTAGGATACATTAACAGGAATGTTAGCTACAGGAGTAAAGAGATTATCCTTAAACTCTACAACTAGTATGTTAGGAAACATGGGGCATTCTACGTGAAGAGTATACACCTTTTGGCAAAATCTTGACACTAGGTCATGGATTTTGGTGATTTTTTGCAAGTTGGGTCTGGTGAGATAACACCACATACCAATTTTTATGGCTCTACCTCACCCATGACCATTTTTATGGCCAGGTCAATTTTTGGTCAAACTGGTTGACCAAAAAGTTTGAGAGGTCATAACTTTGGCTAGAGTTAACAAATCAGAACAATTTTGGTACCAAATTGCTCAGAAGATCTTTTAAATGAGTGGAAGAATGACATTCCTAGGACAATTTTTGCCATAATGACCCTTTTTTGAACTCTTTGACCTTTGACCCTGGCCAAAGTGCAACTTCGATCCTCCCCCCCCCAAAATTCTAAAGTTAGCTCTATTTATCCTCCATAGCTCCAGGAAAAATAAAAATGGGATCTCCATGGGTTTTGAATCCATGGGCATTTATATACCATCAGGTGGGTGGTATTTTCAGTAATGTCTCTTTACTGGGGCCGTTTATGACATCAGTGTTAGTAAATAGTGATTTTGAGAAAGTTTGATGTATCTTGAAACGGTCATCATATTTCTGTCTTTCCAAACACAACCTCTCCCCATTCCTAGGCTGCCCTGCCTTTTTTCAGTCTTAGATTCAATAAAACGAGATTATTTTGATCATTTCAGAAATGTGAGACAAACAACATAATATCTTTCAAATATTACAATTTTTATTACCTATACAAAATGTTATTTAATACAAAACATTAGACAAAAGATTATTTAAGACAAAAATTTAAACAAAACCTCATTTAATAAATACCTAGGTACTCATTGGAGCAGAGCCATCACTTTGTTGCATCAGACTACTTCTTGCTAATCATGTAGCTTCTCCCTGTTGCAGTTTTTGGTTCTACTGACACCAAAATGTCAGAGATGTCCATAGTATAAGAATCTTCTATTTCGGGGAAGCAAAAACTGAGGGGGTCGATGCGGGTGAAGAAATTTCAGTCACTTGGTAAAGCTTCGGTTATGCAAGCAAGCCACCAATGTCCATTGTAAATCACAGTGACATAGCCTGCAAGTTTTCCATTGAACACTGGACATGAAATATTTTTTGTGACCGATTCTAATCTAAAAGTCTCACAGAGACTAAATGGGCAAACTTGGAGAGCCTCCTTTGATATTGGAATGAACGAAGGAAGTTTTTGTGTGCCTGGAATAGTTTTGGTTACAGGTCTGGTTTTCAAAAGTTCTTCCTCCTGTTCATATTCTTTTTGAGTTCCATATCCAAATCTGTTTGTCATAGGGTTTTCTCAAGCTCTCTTTAGTAGCCTCCCTTTTGATGGTGCCACATACGCCATCTGATGGGCCCTTCCCATGGCTAGTGGCAAAAAAATGCTACTCTGATTCTATACCATATTCCTCTTTATGCTAGCAAAGATTCTGGAAAGATTTACAGTTTTTATACTGTGTTGCAGATCCATCCGAAAAGTAGTAAATTTTCTTTACCATTTTGAATACTGATTTCAGATACTCTATCAACATTCGCTGAAATAAATGCACTGATACATTATCGTGGATGTTACACTCTGAAATTATGGTGCATGAGTCATGACAGTTTTCCATCTAAAAAAATGACAAAGGATGTATTGTCACCTGTGCGCAATTCCAATGATATCCCTGGGCTGCGTCTTTTATTACAAATGAATAGTTTTCAGAAAAATCACCAATTACTACAAATTCACCATCTGCAATATTGTTTTTCACAGTTTCCAAGTACTGTGCTTGTGATTTTGCAACAAAATCATGTTGGACCAAAGTTTTGACACAATCACAAAATCTATCCATGAAATCATCAAGCAATACCATGGTTACCAGCTCAGATCTATCAGTTAACATAACATAACATAATTTCACGGATGACAAAAGCCACAAGGGCCTATCAAAGGTCATCCGCATCCGTCAAAACCCACCCACAAAAAGCACCATCACCAGGGGAAGACATAAGAACATAAGAACATAAGAAAAGAAGGAGACTGCAAAAGACCATTCATGGCCTACACTTGGCAGCTCCTGTTCCAGTCAACACAAAATCAAAGTCTCCCACAATATAATATAACAGATGACAAAAGCCACAAGGGCTCATCATAGGTCATCCGAGTCAAACAGCCTCTTTTTTAAGGCACCCAAACTCCCAGGAAAACTACATCCAGAGGATTGCGTCCAGAAACAAGGGTTGAAGTCCACTGTTTGAATTCAATATTATCCACATTCTCCTATTCATAAAATCCAAATAGTTTTGCTTTTAGTTGATCCACAGGTGGACAGTACTCGCATGATCTCATGTAGCATGCTGGATGGGCTGGATTACATATGACAGAGGCAACTAGGTGATGGTAAGAGGGTAGATCAGTGATATCAGACATCTTGGATACAACCATCATCAGTTTTACATTTTGATGTTGTGGTGGAGCGAATGTGAGTATGTGTGTGAAGGGCCATTCTCCCACCCCTTTTTCCAAAACCCTCTCCCTCCCTCTGTAAGAATGTATGTGTGAATGGGAATGTTTTTTTTTTAAATTATATATATAATATAAATTGATTTTCATGTTTTGTATAAAATGTTTTTACTCTTCCTCAGCTAAATCTTAAATATTTTTTCAAAAGACCACTACAGTAAACTTAATCACTACCATTTGTAAGGAGTGGCAGAGACTGTAGGGTTGAGATAACCAACCACAGATTGTAAGTTCCGCCAGGACAGAGAGGGCTGTGATAGCTTCAAGACATGACCAGATCGCAATATTGTGTGAGCTTGGAGGCGCCGGTTTTTTTTATAGAATGCTTGAGACGCTAATACCCACCTGGGTAACACGTGAGCCCTTCCTTCTTTTTTTGGTCCTCTTGTTTGCTTTAGGCCTCCTGTTATAGACTTCTTATCTACTGTGTTATCGGTTGGTTGAGATTGCCATGGCAGATAATTTTTTTGTTGTTTGACTTAGCATATCTTCCTTTAGTATATATAGTCTAATTAAATGGGGGTTTTTTGTATAAATTTTGATTGGTATTCATCAGATAATATTAATTGGGTATATAGGAAAATTAGCTATCTATATTTTTGTGTGCATATTTACCCCATATTTTTCTTAGAAATAAAGGACTGTACATACAATCCATTTCATTCTCCTTCGATTTCTCAGGTCCGAATTAGTGTAGGAAGCGGGTTGGAACGATTGTGATTAGAGTATAGACTTTCAGCCAGCTACAATGTATTGTACATACACATAATGAGCGAGTTCCAGTGCCTCCTGCAAGAACACACGTGGCCATAGCATAGCATAGCAAACTTTGAGAATGATACTTTTACCTCAGGGTACTTTACTTTGAAACTGCTATTAAGTTCCTTCAAATTGTTGAGAACGAGTAATTTCTGTAACCTCTGCTTTTCCCCTTCAATTAGCACTACCAGACAATCCTTCTTTCCTGGTAAAACCCGACTCATATCATCACTACGATAATATTCAAGGACTAAAGATTTTAGTTCCTCAGGAAGCACTCTGCCGAGCTTAGGGTTAAGTGAAACTAACATTCTTTTCTCCTTTAGTATATGGTGAGCTTGTACGGCCATTCTCTGAGAGCAATCAAACTCATTCATGAGTTTTCTAACTCTCATACTGGTTGAAAATATGGTTAGAATTCTGATTTGATCCATACAGCTTGATTGCCGATATTTTTTCCTTTAAGAGAATAGATGAATTCTGGCATACAGTTCATGTTAGATCTCCTTGTTTTCCTGAACTACTACCCACAAACAAATCCAACTTTCTCCTAACAGATTCTTCAACTTTTAACCTTTTCTCAGGTACGTAAGTCAGATGCCTTTCAGTTTTCCTTTTATCAAAGGGACTCTCACCGATGAAAGACAATGATTGGTTCAGTAAGTCAACTTCAACTTCCACAACATCTGAATCCTCTTTTTAGCTAGGCATCTCATTGAACTCCTGTTCAGATACTGAAGTTCCGGACACCTCTGGAGTATTTTGCTCCATTGGTAACTCTTAAAGCTTCTTCCTACAAACAGAACAAAGCTTATCATCTTTGTTAAGAGATGAGAACTTCTGCAAAAGCTAAGCAGAAACATTTCTTAGGTCTTTCTTTTGCAGGGATTTATGGATCTTCAGCAGATCACTGCAGTACTTTCGATTGGCCATCTTAATGAAACAAAGCCTGAAAAAGATCCAAATAGTAAATTACTGTTTATAAACAATATACAATAAATTAATTAAAATAAACACCTACCTATATAAATGATTGAAGCAATTATATTTAAAATTGCCAATATACAATATAGCTGCTTCAATCATTGCAATGTCCTAGAAAATTGTTAAGCAAAGAAAAGTGCATACTAATCATCAAGTATTAGGTAAATATGTAGATTATCGGCCCGGCCGATAGGACATACTATTTCGTCTGTGTTCCAAAATATTTCAAGTTTTTGGAGTACATTTAAGTTGACGGCTCGTGTGGGGGTAAACACAATGCGGAGACGACACTACGATGATCTTGAGTTTCATTAAATTGGGGGGAGGGGTCTGGGGGGCTGTGCCCCCAGTATATAATCCTAATTGTTTATAAATGATGTTCTGACGTTTACAGAGGTGAATGCTTTAACTACATCATGTCAACACCTTTAATCGTTTTGCGAATTATAATAGGGGTGGGGTGGGGCCTGACGTCGGAAATAACTGATTTGGTAATACAGACGCCTTTTACGCAGTGTGAAAATGGTATCGGTTTGTGAAGTCTGTCCGTCCTCTATTTCTGAATTATTAACTCTAGTTTCTGATAAAGATAAATTGTTCACTTTTGGGACGTTCATAATTTAGTTAAAATTAAAAGCGATTGCGACATTTGTGGCCGGGCATTAGATGTGACCCCTCAGTTTGAATTTAGATGTGCTCTAAAATAAAACGTGATTCAAGTGAGGGCCATTGTTTAAAAAAAAAAAAAAAACAGCCTTGAAGGGCACGTTTTTCTCAAACGCCCGGATCTCTGTAGAAACTATTCTGCAAATTATTTCCTTTTTCTAGTCAACCAATTGACACTAGAAGTTCGAAGTATACCCCCTGAAATAAAGTAAGTAAACAGCGTTTTTCGTTCTTTAGTTTTGTATAACAAAGATGGCGTCAGCTATATTTCGAATATGACTCAAACGCGAGAAAAAAAATAGGCTTTCCTCATCGCTATTTCAGAAGTATAACCACTGCAATAAAGTACGTAAACAGAGTTTTTCGTTTGGTTATTTTCGGGCATTTTTGTAAAAAGAAATGGCATAAGTAAACAGCGTTTTCCGTTTGTTACCTTACGGGCATTTTTTTTATAAAACAAATGGCGCCAGCTATAATTCGAAAAGGACTCAAACGCACATTAATATTCCGACAGGGGTGAATGATAATATTTACGCAAAAATATTTTTTTCGGCCGGGCCGCTAATCTACATATTTAATAAGTATTATATCTTAGTAGAAATAGGTAAAAGTTTAGGTGCAAAGGAGTGTAGGTTGTTAGACTGGTTTATAACTAACAAACATTTCCATTAGCGCTTTTTAAGATTTGATTCATAAATTCACAGAGAAGTGGACAAGACACAAGAAAAGAGTAGGTACCTATTCAATGAATCTCAAGTCAACCAACATAGTTTACGAGTTCATCTGCCCCGATGAAGACGTAAGCTTTATAAAAACTCAAAATATATTGGCATGACAACCACTACACTTTCGAGACGTTTAACCATGCATTTCAAAACGGAGGGCCCAAGAATCATATGGAGAGTGCCCGCAATATTAACCTAATGAGAGATATGCTCGTTGATAACACCATTAGTAAAGGAAAAGGTCAATAAAGCGAGGCTGAACATCTTAGAAGCCATATTAATAAATGAAGATAAGCCGGCCATCAACAGTCAAGCGACAAGCTGGAATCGCACATCAAAACTATTTTAAAATTCAACTCACAAGAGTGGCTCATTTCCTCTAACGTTACGTTTAAATACTCCTTAGAAATCGTTTTCTTTCACTCTGTCAGATCCTCACTCCAATCATTACATCGGTAAAAGAGGCAAGAACATTTCAAAATGCTCCCAAGATGAACGAATAAGATCGAAAGCTTAGCAATTTAGTTTGGTTTTTACCAAACACATTCATTAAAAAAAAAGAAAGAGATGAATATTGGACAAGTGATCCACCATCGACAAGATGGAATCAAAAAGATAGTTAGAAGAGAAGTTGCCAAAAGGAAATTAATTAAGGCAAAATACACAATGGTCTTCAACAAAATTTGCATATATATATATATATATATATATATATATATATATATATATATATATATATATATATATATATATATATATATATATAATGAAAATTAATGCAATATCGCAAGAAAAGATGAGGAATTAAACCACATTCTCCGAAGACAATTTAATTCAGAACAGTTTCGGTGTATCACACCCTTTTTCAACTGACACTGGATAGAAAATATAAGAAAAGTGCTTACAAACATAACACAGGGTCAGGTCGTGAAAGATCCCCTCTTTTTTCCCCCATCCCCTACTTGTGGCTAATCAGGGGGGAGAGGGGTGCCTACCCCCCCCCCTCCCTGATTAGCCACAAGTAGGGGATCTTTCACGACCTGACCCTGTGTTATGTTTGTAAGCACTTTTCTTATATTTTCTATCCAGTGTCAGTTGAAAAAGGGTGTGAGATACACCGAAACTGTTCTGAATTATATTGCCTTCGGAGAATATGGTTTAATTTCTCATATATATATATATATATATATATATATATATATATATATATATATATATATATATATATATATATATATATATAAATCTTTCATGAGCGTGAAAGATTTGCTCTTCCACGTAGCTAAGTGGCCTAAGAGATGATTTAATTGAGATCAAAGCAGATGTTCGATGCCTCAGTATGCACAGTTCGAATCCCACCCCTGTATAAAATTTTTGAAAATTAGGAAATAATATTTCTGAGGAAAATTTTTCCAGTTTTCTGTTTCTTTCTCCAACTATTTGTCCGCGCGACAAATATATATATATATATATATATATATATATATATATATATATATATATATATATATATATATATATATATATATTGCAGGAGCTTCCATCACTAGAAGAGTGTGCTCCCATTTCCCAGCCAGCGGATTCCTACTCGGGGAAAAAGCTGGAGGTACTGGACTTCACCGAAGGAGAAATCAAGAAAAAAAACGCTGACCTAAAGACGAATAAGTCCCCGGGACCGGACGGGTTTCTATCCAAGGTGTTGAAGGAAGTGTGCGATGAAGTATCACGACATCTGTGTGCTATCTTTAACATGTCAATCCGGACCGGATGCGTTCCTAGAGACTGGCGTGAGGTGGAGGTGACTCCGATCTTCAAGAAAGGAGACCCCAGCCATCCATCAAACTACCGACCCATCAGTTTGACTTCGATAGTCGGTAAACTCATGGAAAGCATGATAGTGGACAAGATAACGTCTTATTTAGAGTCAAACCTGCTACTGAAGAGTTCCCAGCACGGCTCCCGAAGGTAACGGTCATGCCTAAGGAACCTTGTGGAATTCTTCTACTTCGTGTTCAGTGAGCATGATCGGGATGAAGCAGTGGATGTTGTGTACCTTGACTTCCAAAAGGCCTTTGATAAGGTACCACACCGCCGCCTTTTCCGGAAAGTGTGTGCACAGGGCATAGACGGCAACGTAGCAGGTTGGATAGAGAGCTGGTTAAGTGACAGACGGCAACGAGTAGTGGTGAATGGGCACCCGTATCTAGCGGTGTCCCTAAAGGTTCCGTTCTGGGACCACTACTGTTTATTATCTATGTCAACGACATGGACAGAGACATGGTTGCCAAAATCTCCCAATTTTCCGACGACACCAAGCTTGGTATCAATGTGGCAAAGGAGGGAAACACGACCCGCCTCCAAGAGGACCTTCAAAGGATTGGGGAGTGGTCGGACACGTGGCAAATGCCTTTCAACGTGGGGAATTGCAAAGTAATGCATATCGGCCACAAAACCCCCAAATTTCAGTACATCCTTAAATACACTGCTCTTGAATCGAGTGACACTGAGAAGGACTTGGGTGTTACTATCACTAGTGACCTCAAGTTCTCGAAACAGTGCATCGAGGCAGAGAAGAAAGCCCAAAGGATGTTAGGCTACATAAAGCGCCAGTTTGGATACCGTAACAAGGAGATAGTACTTTGTCCGTACAACTCCCTCGTTCGGCCGCACCTGGAGTATGCCGTACAATTTTGGAGTCCTTCGTTTCGAAAGGACATCGCAAGTTTGAAACGTGTACAAGCTAAGGCAACCAAACTGATTCCCTCTATCCGACATAAAAGTTTTGAGGATAGACTAAGGGAATTAGATCTGTTCTCGCTGGAAACCCGTAGACTGCGTGTTCAGCTCATCGAGGTTTTCAAAAATACTTCGAGGGTTCGACAATGTTGACTACCGGAATATTTTCACAGTGAGTGAGAACAGAACGCGCAATCACGGCTTCAAACTTGAACTGAAGCGTTACAACCGCAATCTGTGTGGAATTTTTTTCACCTACAGTATCTGCGGTAAGTGGAACGCACTTCCAGTGGAAGTTGTCAACAGTGAATCTGTTGACCAGTTCAAGTCCAGACTAGACAAAGTCTTGAAAAGTGACCGTTTAGGGACGCAAAACAATTGAGCAGCCATGTGCCCGCTCGATTGCTAGTCCAAAGGTACCCTCTTTGAGTGGACCGTAAGGTCTCCTAGGGTACTTTTTTTCCTTGTAACTCCTTGTAACAGCTAAACTTCTTGGTTTTTCGATAGCTACCATATCTAGGATAGAGACAATATGCCAGTAGCAGAGAAATTGAAGGTACAATGCCGTATGTACACATATACTCGTTGAAGCATCGATTTCAGGGAGGGGAATTTTAAAGATATTACTAAAGATAACATTTGTATGTTTTGTCAGGTTGAGTTGGGAATGGAGAGAAAGCTTAGAGATGTCGAGCAACGACATCATCGCGAGATGACCGTTTTAAGGTATTACCTCGGGTACTTAGAGGGAAATTGCTTCCGAGACTTGATAAAACTGAAAAACTGGGTCGGTCAACTTTGGGAGGAATTCAGCTGACTTCGACATGTGACGGGGACGGTTACTTCCACGGGTGGAAATGCGAGAGACCATAGAAGAGATAGAGAGATAAATAGGGGAGGGGGGAATAATCATAGAAAATCTGGACAGGGAAGGGTTGGTACAGCTTGCTCTGGGGAGGGAAAGAAGAACAAAGTAGAAGCGGAAAGGTGTTAAATAGCGGCGGGGATCCCAACCAAGTTGATGTTCACCCTAAAGATCTCTTGAGGACTACTGGGGGAATGGCGAGAGAAACTTCGATGCCAACCGCAGTTATGCTGAAGTTGTGCCTTCGTCGACTTCTCCCGGCAGGAACCAAGCGCAGTCTGATGGGTTAGATGCTGGGAACCAGGTTGCAGCCTCTAGTGGGGCTCCTATAAGCGAGAAGAAAAAACGGAAAAAATAGGAGAGGAAGAGGAGTGGCTGAATCCATGGTGGGTATAGATGCGGAAACCACCACTTTGGCTGGGGTCGTAACCTCTAGTGAGCCTGACTTAAGCAAGAGGAAAAAAGAAAGGACAGGGGGAGGGAGTTGCTGCAGTAGCCACGGGTGAATCGGCGATACCATTCGGGCTGCGTGTCCGGGACCACGAAAGAGAAAACAACGCATCTGAACTGATTTGCGCTGCGGTCAAATGGGGAAGTGCAAGGCATTGTGGTGGCGAACTCTCAGGCTCGAAGCCTAGAGAACCACCTTGGAGAAGGTTTTGGATATAGATGGGAGGTCCTATGCCTTCTGGGTCGGGGCAACGAGTCACTCGGGTGGGAGGTCGAGAGAGTGAAGATTCCCTACAGAAACTGTGTACTCGTCTCGATGGTGACTAGGAACGATCTATTTCTCAGACAAGGAGGGGTCGGTAACACCGAAGCCATCCTGATGAATGCAATGGTGATTGCGGATGATCTTCCCGCTAAGACCGACCGGAGATTGTTAGTAGGGATTATCCCCCGAAAGTTTGCGAATGTGCACACAACTAGCAAACTTCTGGGTATCAATAAGAGATTAGGGCACCTATGTACAATGATAGGCGTCAAATTCTTGGATCCGTTTGATCGGTTTTTGGATGTGACGACCTGTACACAGAGGATGGTGTCCACCTCAGTAGCCGAGGTAAGAGAGCTCTAGCTGATCTCATCGACCAGAACGCCTTCTGGCTGATGAGGGCGACACGAGAATGACCAGTAGAGCGCTTGGGGAATAGAAGAGAAGTAGGATCAGGAGAGGAAGGCGTGGAGGCCCCTGTGACTGGTGAACCCAACTTACCTCGAGCGGATGGAGTTATAGAGAATTCTGCCACCGAGGAGGAAACGAGCTCCCATGAGAAGGCGGCAGGGTTGGAGCTTAGGGAGATAAACGTCGGTGCACCCGTTTCTGACGAACAGGTTTTTTTCTCAAACTGGGGGGGAAGGGGGAGCCCTGCAGTGGCGAAGAAGATCTGGGTTCCCACGGGGCAGATCTTTGCGACTCGGGAGGGGGGGAGGGGCACTCGAAGTGCTGTGCTTGAGTCAGGGTACAACAACTAGACCGCACGGCAGAGAAACGCCTAGGGTTAGGAGACGTAAGGAATAGCCCGCGTTCCCTTAAATGCCTATTCTTAATGCGAGGTCAATACGAAACAAGTGGGATGAACTTGTAGTCATATTGTCTGGTGACAGCCAAATGGACATAGTTGCCATCGTAGAAACCTGGTTTCACGGTAACACCCGAGATTTCGAGGGTGAGTATATGATTCCCGGTTACACGATATTCCACCGGGATAAACCCAATCGAGAAGGTGGTGGAGTATTGTTATACGTCCGTAACTGAATTCTCGCGGTTGAGTGCAATGTTAAAGTGTCTACAAGATCCTAGGAGGAGAAATAAATCTTGGCAGCTCCCCATACCAACTCGTGGCGGTATACAGGTCGCAAAGGCAGCCTGAAGAAGCGGACTCCAACCTTGCCGAGTTGGTTGAAAATCGCCCAAGCCTGATTATGGGCGATTTTAATTGTCGTGGAGTTGACTGGGGTGATAAATCATGCGACGGGGAGGGAAAACGACTATTGACTTCGCTGACAATAACCTTTTGACGCAGTGGGTAGAAGAGCCGACGAGTGGTGGGAACTTGTTGGACTTGATGTTCACCACTGATGACATGGTCTCTGGAGTGAGTGTGGGTGAATGTCTGGGTGGTAGCGATCACCGAACAGTCTTATTCTCATTACGAGCTCTGTACGGTAGTCCCTCTCGCGATACTGCCTACAAACCTGATTACCGCCGTGCTAACTTCAACGGTCTACGAGATGTGATAAGCCAACTAGGGGTGTCAAAAACGTGGACTACAGAAGGATGTTATGTTGAACTCAAATCCGACGCGTAAAAATGGTTACAAACTGGAGTTGCTCCCGTTCCAGTCTAGTATTTGCGGGAACTAGCTCTCCTATAAGATATGTGCTACATGTAACCGTCTCTAGGTCGAGGTGGTGAATTGTTCTTCTATAGAACAATTCAAATCCAGACTGGACGATGTAATCCATGAATATATATAGAATGTAGATTATAGAAACAAGTAAAATAAGTTTAAGCTATACAATTAAAATTTACTGATTGTGATCCTTTTCCTCATCACAATCATGTGTCTTTTCCACTTTCTGTGCCCGCAAAAGTGGGTAGGAGAGGTTGGAGGGGAGATCCTTCGCATGTGCTATGCTATCTCTTAAGCTATAGGTTAGGGGCTTCTCAAAATAGTACCTCCATGGTATGGACAGCAATGTCCTTTAAGGTACAACTTCCCCTTGTGACTCACGCACGCACACACACATACACAGGAAGAAATAGAAAAAAAGATCACTGATCTAAAGATGAATAAGTCCCCTGGCCCAGATAGGTTTCTATCTAAAGTGTTGAAAGAAGTGCGTGATGAAGTGACATGACATCTGAACACAATCTTCAGCATGTCAATCCGATCGAATGCGTTACTAGAGACTGGCGTGAAGTGGAGGTGACTCCTATCTTCAAGAAATGAGACCCTAGCTAGCCGTCGAACTACCGACCTATTAGCTTAAACTTAATAGTCAGTAAACTCTTGGAAAGCATCATGGTGGAAAAATTACGTCATATTTAGAGTCGAACCCGTTACTGAAGAGCTCCCAGCACGGTTTCCGAAGGCAACGGTCATGCCTAACGAACCTTGTGGAATTCTTCCACTTCGTTTTCAGTGAGCATGGTCAAGAAAAGGCGGTGGATGTTATCTACTTAGACTTTCAAAAAGCCTTCGATAAGGTATCACACTGCCGCCGCATCCGGAAAGTGTGTGCACTGGGGATCGACGGAAATGTAGCAAGTTGGATAGAGAACTGGCTAAGCGGCAGACGGCAACGGGTGGTGCTGAATGGACGGGCTTCTAAGTAGATGCCCGTCACCAGCGGTATACCCCAAGGTTCTGTCCTGGGACCACTACTTTTCATCATCTATATTAATGACATGATGGTGACATGGTTGCGAAGATTTCTAAATTTGCCGACGATACCAAGCTTGGTATGAACGTTGCAAAGGAAGAAAACACTGCCCGCCTACAAGAATATCTCTGGAAGATTGGGGAGTGGTCGGACACGTTGCAAATGCCTTTTTTACGTGAACAAATACAAAGTAATGCATATCAACCACCGAAACCCCCAATTATGGTATATCCTTAAGGGCCCTGCTCTCGAACGCACTAATACCGAGAAGGACTTGGGTGTAACAATCACTATTGACCTCAAGTTCTCGAAGCAGTGCCTATAGGCGGAGGAAAAGGCCCAAAGGATGCTAGGCTACATAAAGTGCCAGTTTGGATACGGAACAAGGAGATTTTACTGTGTTTGTACAACTCACTTCTCCGATCGCACCTGGAGTATGCCCTACAATTTTGGAGTCCTTCGTTTCGAAAGGATATTGCGAGATTAGAACGTGTGCAAGCCAGGGCAACCAAACTGATTCCCTCTATCAGACACAAAAGTTAGGTTGATAGATTAAGGGAATTAGATTTGTTCTCGTTGGAAACTCGGAGACTGCGTGGTCAGCTTATCGAAGTGTTTAAAATACTTCGAGGCTTCTATAATGTAGATTACACGGATATTTTCCAACTTAGTGAGGGCAGAACTAAAAATCATGGCTACAAACTTGAATTGAAGCATTACAACCGTGATCTGTGTGGTGATTTTTTCTAATACAGCATCTGTGGTAGCTGGAACCCACTTCCAGTGGAAGCTGTCAACAGCAATTCTGTTGATCAGTTCAAGTCAAGACTGGACAAAGTCTTGAAAAGTGGCCATTTGGGCACTTAAGTCGTTGTGCAGAACTGTGCGTGCTTAACTGTTACCCCAAAGGTACCCTCTTTGAATGTACCGTAAGGTCTCCTAGGGTTATTCTTGTCCTTGTAGCTCCCTGTAGCGCGCGCTCTCTCTCTCTCTCTCTCTCTCTCTCTCTCTCTCTCTCTCTATATATATATATATATATATATATATATATATATATATATATATATATATATATATATATATATATATATATATCTCTCACAAGACGCCCTCTTGTCGTGGGGAGAGAGCTTGCGTGTACCATAGATTTTTTTAGCTATGTCGTTGGGGATACCATTATGGTACCGCTGGTAGGGTTACCTTTGTCGAATTGTCGGGAATGAGGTTCCAGAAAAAATGCGTCCATCTTCTACTCTTCTATCCTGTATTCTTCTTTCTGTTACTGTTTTCTCTATCTCTTCGACTGATCTAAAAAAAAACCTTCCAAAAACAAAACAAAAAACTACTACTATCCTTTCAGCTTTATCCTCATCCTTCTATCTAAATTTAAGGAGCTGAGCTAACATCTACCTCATGCGTCAGAAGAGAGGCTTTGGAACCTCTAGAAATAACTCCAATCGACGCTTACTGGTTGAGAGAGACTAGGACTAGAGGGGTCCTAGGCGCTGGAGCGCGATGAATGGGATGAGGGTAAGTGCCCCGTTAACCCCTTCCCTGGCGCGTAATTACTGACCATTCACTCCCAGTGACCGTTGAGGGGTGCCTTTGGTAGCAACTGTCCGAGGTAACAGGCTTTGTTTCCAGTTTAGGTGCCAGATCAACACAAAGTCTCGGGTCGAGTCTCTTGGTGTGGCGAGATATCTATTGAATGCTACGCCGAGATCTTGGCCGCCCTAAAGGTAACTAGTAGGAGTTTAGTACGGGGCATGTTCCGCTGTTCATCTGGTGTGAAATCAATACCCCCACCTCTCTTTCGGAGGCTGTCAGTGCTGCTTGGTTGGGAGCCACGGCACGCCTGGCTTGAACAACTCGGTCGGACGAACAGCAGTAAAAGGTGCGTGCCTTCTGAAAGATCCGAAACGTCTTCGATGGATAGGCGGGAGCGACTCCCCCCCCCCCCCGCTTTTATTGAGTGGTCGCAAAGTATTCAGCATGAGTGTAAAGAAAGGATCGGCTGCTCTTAAATACACATGTTCGATGTGCAAAAAGGACAAGTTGTGCGTATACTTCCCGGAGGGGTGTTACTCTAAATTCCACCCGGCAAGTATCTGCACTGACTTTGTCCTTAAAGGAGAAGTGCAAGAGCTCAAACATCTATATGGATCATCTAAGCAAAAATCTAAGGCACTGGAGAGGAAGATGCAGAACCTAGAGTCTGAACACAAGCATCAGCTTCGCCAGCTCGAGGACAGGATCGGCGACTTATCTTCAAGACTCGAGGTTCAGTCGGGTCACGATGTATCTCCCACCGACGTGGGTGGATCCGCCGACGAGACCCTCGCCAGCTTCCAACGTCCCAGAGCTGGAGTCAGCTGCTGCGGGACTGGCATAACGGGCCAAAAATAAGAAGAAAAAGAGGAAGGAGAAGAAAGAGGAAACAGAGAAGTCACTTCTGAAAGGGAAGACTCTGTCCTCTGCAGCCAAATGTGCGAGGGCCCTCCTTATCGGTGATTCTCAATCAAAGGATCTGAAACCCATGTTAGCGGCCCGCCTTCCACCAGTGTGATGGTAAGCTGCCTCCGAGGACGTGGGAACCACCAGATAAGAGTAGAGGCTGAGAAATCTCAGATTTCTGAGAGTTCAGTCGTTGCCCTGGTGGTAAGTGGCAACTACCTCTTCCTCAGATGAAGGTTGACTGAGGGTTGACTGAGGATGACTGAGGGTTAAAAACCCACAGACGCATCGTGGTCGGGATGGTACTGAGAAGAGGTCCAGGCCGGATCACTCACTCGAGGAATGTCTTATTGAACCGACGACTAGCATATTTATTTACGGTGGAGGGGGTGTTTTTTTCGACCCCTACCACATCTGTTATGGTAGGAAAGATCTCTACCAAAGGGATGGGGTGCACCTTTCCTTTAAAGGAAAGGCTGTACTCTCAAACCTGATACAAGATGTCGTGGAGCGGACTCAAATGATGGTCCGGCCCAGAGTGTTAGCGGACGTGCGCCAGTACGCCAAAGTCACCCCTGGAACGAGCTTCGCGGAGGTCGCTAGAAAGGGTGCCACCACACCACCAAAAGAGAATAGAGAGACAAGTAAGACGGGATACGGAATGGCGTAGGGACTCCTACATTAGGGGACTCCCTGAAAGTTCTTCTGTTTAATACGACGTACTCCGAAAGATGAATGTTTTCGGGGTGAAATTCATCCTTGCCTAAATAAGGGAAGCCATTTAGTAGGTACTTCGATTCACTGTCAAAAGCAAGCCAAAATTTTGGCCCATATTTGTCTGACTTTGATGACATGAACTGTGTAAATGGGCATCTAGTTTGGCTTGGGAAAAGTTGCTCATCGATCGTTATATTGGATGATGGCTTATAACACATGGAGCAATTTTTTATAAATTTATTCCATGTTTCAGAAAAAAGGCAAATCTATCCGCCTGCAAGCGTTGCAATCTTGTTGACTTATAATCAAATCTAAGAAATCTCATAATTTCGCAGAAGAGTTTACGAGTCATGGTTTGTCGGCAAAATGGGAGGCCCCAGGGTTCAGACCATAGAAAGTGAAGATCGATATTTTGTGAGCTGCTAACTCCGCGTGCATATAAAATTGCAATAAAGGCGTGTATTTCAGAAACTGAGAGGGACCATGTTTTGTTCCCAAGTACTCGTTCAGCTTCCGCTTCGGTAAATTTTTTTATCTGAAGGAGCATAGAATCACCAATAAAGAGCTTCCAAGCCGATGCAACACTATCACCATCGATGTTCCTCTTTGCATGTGGTATTGGGCCTGGTATTTCTTTCAGTACATTGTACTGAGGACGCCTACTTGTGTAACATTATCGGAACTAACACATTCCCACAAGGTCAGCTCACGAGCTATTTGTTGATTATTTTCTGATTCTAAGTTACCTGTATGAGTACATTTTACCATTGCATCACCCTGAATTTTCCCTTTCTGTTTTCTAACATTCATACTGCTTTCTGAAAGTATACACATGGTTATATATTAGTCGAGTGTATATGTAAAATATATAGATGCAAATGTATAAATATTATCTCCTATAACAAATTGTTATATGATTGGAGTGAGATTTTTTAATCCAAAACAGAAAGTGGTAAAATAATGGAGACTTACTAATATATATTTATATATAGTATATATATATATATATATATATATATATATATATATATATATATATATATATATATATATATATTTATATATATATATATATATATATATATATATATATATATATATATATATATATATATATATATATATATATATATATATATATATATATATATATATATATATATATGGAATATATGCATATTCAGTTGAGTCATCAGGACACAATTCATTTCTCCACCAATTGATTCATTATCATCAACTCCAGTAAGTTTAGACAAAAGTTCAGTGCCACAAAGTTTATAACGTCGTAACATTATGATGAACGATTTTTTTTTTTTTTACCAAATACACTGCAACTAAGCAGAGACAAAATCCACGACCTCTACTTTGTATGGCAGCGGAAAACAAAACTGAGCTGGACACCTACTATGTCTATATCCACCCTTTGTGGTTCATGTCCTATCGCGTTGAAACATTCCGGTACAAGATAACAGAGAAGATAAATTTTAACATCTGATTCCATCATATATAAGGAAACATATGTAAATACTAAAAATTTAAATGTTCCAAGAAGGGTCAAAATGACCCTATGGGGGTCGCATATAAAAAGTGTATTATTCGTATGACACTATGTGAATTTTTTAAAAATCTATACGAATTAAATAGGGTTTTTTAAAAAAAATAAAAGTCAAAGAGTGACGGAGGTTGGAAGGAAGCTTGTCACAGTCGAACGTGACGAAGAGTGTAGGGGTGGGTCTCGAGGCCCCTCCCTGTTTTCTCATCACACGTTCAACCTTGACCGCCCCATGGTCCACCAGCTCTAGGGTGATGTCCTCAATTGAGTAATCAACGAGTTCCCTCGCATACACTACTCCTTTCACAAAGTTCATGGTAGAGTGCGGCGTCACACTCACCGGGGAGCCATGAAGTGTCCAAAGAGCACTTATCTTGG
This sequence comes from Ceratothoa steindachneri, assembly GCA_963969495.1. Taxonomy (NCBI): domain Eukaryota; kingdom Metazoa; phylum Arthropoda; class Malacostraca; order Isopoda; family Cymothoidae; genus Ceratothoa; species Ceratothoa steindachneri. The sequence continues at coordinate 12,898,124 of OZ018339.1, forward strand.
CCGCCTCGGAGGGATTTGCCGCGTTCGTCAGAAGGCTGCCGTCCGAGAAACGGGTCACCTTCGGCTCTCTACCAATTGCACTAGCTAATCCTCTCCTCTGATGGATCATGTTACCCTTGGACAACATGGTGCCATCAGTGGAGAGAATAACAAGGAAGCTTTTGAAACCAGTGGGCCCGAAAACGCCAGGTAACCTCTGAATGAGGGGTCCCGATGTCATCGAGGCTCCACCCCGTGCACTCTTGGGGTTAGTCTTGGTCAGGGGCTCCGCACACGGGGGCGTAGAGGGGCCGGATGTGCCGATCTTAGCTTGGTTGCCTACCAAAGTAGTAGCAGACCCATCCGTCCTCGCAGCCCCCGCGGATGGAGAGGAGCCCCGAGTCTTCTTCGTCTTTTTAGTCTTTTTCTTTTTTAGAGAGGAGGGCGGTGAATGAACCCACTTCTCACCTCCGCCGGCAGAAGCCCCCATGCCAGATGGGCCGGCCTCAGCCAGGTCTCTCTCCGAAATAGAGAAGGTCCTGGTAGTCGTAGGGGTACCTGCCAGAGGAGATCCCTCCCCTCCTTTTACTGCCTCGGAGCCCTCAGGCGTTTGAGGGGGAACTTGCATAGGGGCGGATCCGGGTTCGGTGCTTGGCGCTGAGCCGGGATTCCCCCCCATGGAAGGCCCTACCGTCTGAGGCTGGGTCTCCTCAAGGACCATGTCTATCACAGGAGGGGCCTCCAGTTGGCCATCCCCTCCCGGACATCGCAGGTCCCCTTGGCAGTGTCGCCAGTCTTGAGTGGGGAGGCACAGGCCTTGACCCCAGCAAGGTTTAAAATTCTTTCCAGCAGGTCTTTTGAGGGAAACGACCGAAGGGGCCTGGCTTCCCCTTATCCCCTAAGGGGGTTTGCCCTACCGAACCGCTTCGATGGGGGAGTGGCTGGCTAAGGGCTGCCTGTTGGCTTTCTTGGCAGTCCCCTTGGAAAGAAAATAGGGGACTGTCGCTGGAAAAAGGGAGGTGCCCGAAAGCACATCCAGAGAAGGGGGTGAGAGGGAGTCCCCTGCACCCGTTGGTGAAGGAGAGGAGTAAGCATCCTCTCCGGTTAGAGAAATATGGAGGGTCCTCTGCGCAAGCACAGGGATGGGGGAGGGACCTCCATTTTTTTGTTGGAGTTGCACGAGGGCGGCTTCGTCGATGAGCAAGGGGGAATTAGGGGGAGATGGTTTATTTTCTCATCATTGGGCATGGTGACCCTATTTGTGCTACGGGACGCAATAGCTCATCACCTCTCGCAGTTGCCCGCACTGCGAGAGGTGCTTACAAGCCCGGCAGAGCCAGGCGCCGGCATTTGGGACTACCCCTCCCGCCTGGTGGCCTGGCAGTCCATCGGCATGGCGGCTCCATCTTGGACACGGCGTAAAAATTAATAGATTGTGAAGAGGAGAGGAAAAGGGATGTGAGGAAGGTATGGGTGGGGATGAAGCAGGTTGTTAAAAACCAACCACCCCCGACCGGAGCTCAGGGGTTAGGAAACATTGTCCCCTTTCCCTCAGCCCCGATCCGGGACGTTTGACTGAGAAGAAGGTCAGCATCTACCCTGTGAAATTAGAGGCTGACCATTGAAAGTTGTGGGAGAGGTTGTATGAATAGCGAGGAAACAAGTCTTTTGAAGGAATGAGAAGAGGCTAAGCTGGGGTCGGATGGGGTGCTGAGTCCCATCAGCACGGTGGCCAGGATGACAATTCGCTGCGCCCCTTACGGAGGTTGTTAGATCTGCAGGCGATTTGCGCATGCGCCTTCTGGCTTCTTACCCAATACCATGCTTTGTTATATTTCGTATATTTAGGACGATTTGCAGATGTCCGTAGTTTCAGTTTATATGCTATAATGGTGTGTGGTGGTTGTTCTAGGTCGCAATACCAACTAATACGAGAAGTTTTTGATGACGATTGTCAGGCATTAGAAATGTATAAGGCTCGCAGTGTAATCCTGCGATATATTACATGCCCTACGTGCCGCAGTGTTTGTAAATTTAGATAGGATGAGAATTTGGGGATGAAAAAGTCTTGATACCTTTCTCTAGGCTTTATTCAATTAACAAAATATCAACGCAGTCTGTAAAGAAAGCAGAAGCTCAAATCACCACATTCTTCCCTCACTTGAATAATCAATGTTCCCTATAGCGAAGATGTTTGCGGCGTTCCCGTGTAGATCGGGCAGTTGTTCCAGGCGAGTATGCGCATGAGTAGAGAGTTCATCCCTACATTGGAGATTAGCTGGACTACCAGAAACCAGGGCAGAAGAGAACAACTTACATATCTTTCTCTTTGATGAATATACTCTGTTCACCTGCAGCATCGGAAGAATCAAACTCAGATTAATCGGCAGCAGGCAATGGAGAAATCTCTACCAAAGCAGTCTCTGTAAAAGAATCGATGATGAGATCCTCTTGCCTCTCATTCAATGAGAGGCAAGAGCTAAGTCATTCACTGATATCGTTGATTCGCGTCCATCAGCAAATCTTACATGGACGTATTTGGGTTTGCTTCTAACAACTTAACCTCATCAACGAGGGGTTCGTATTTGTTGGTGCGAACGTGACGTCGTAGCAGGACAGGTTCAGGAACGGATAACCTAGTGACAATCGAATGGCCACTGGGAGATCGACGCTGGTACGAGAAGAGTCTCTCATGTGGCGTAACATTTGTGACTGCAGAGCCATAGATCTAATTGAATGAAGAGCGCCAAGCAGTACAGTTTCCCATCGACATTCTTGAAGGTTCTTAGATGCCAGATCAAGTGTTATGTGCTTTCAGATTATAGCATTGTACCTTTCACACTGCCCATTTATTCGAGGGTTATAAGATCTCGTTCGGCTAGTGGCTATGCCTAGATTATTCAAGTATTCATGTAGATTCTTGGCCATAAATGAGGACCCGTGATCAGAATGCCCGTAGGAAGGCATACCAAATTTTTCAAAAATCTGACTTTCACAATGGATTATAGTACCAGTAGTCATGTCTTGACAGGCAAATGCGAATGGAAAGTAAGAATACTCATCCACTACCATGAGCATATAGCGGTTTCTGGAGTTCGTGGGTAAGAGGCCTTTTGAAGTCCAAACTAAGACGTTCAACGGGGTGTGTTGCCTTGATAAGAGGGTTGGGGTGTTTGAAGAACCTAGGCTACGGTCGGGCACACTGATGGCATTCAGAGCACACCTTTTTCACATCTTCAACGGAATAAGGAAGATATTACACTCTGACGAAATGAGTTAGTCTCATTGCACCAGGATGGCAAAGTCGAGGGTGGAGCTCAGATAGTTTCTCGTTATTGACAGTAGCTCTACAGTGAGCACGTGAGGGGGTGTCTGCAGGAATGTTGTATTTACCAGGACGGTACACGATGTCATAATTGTAACACCCCAACTCGATCCTCCATCGTTGAATTTTATCATTCTTGGTCTTCCAAATTTATTCGTATGGAAAATAAAGCTGACAGACTGTTGGTCCGTAACTAAGGTCAAGTAATGAGACCACCTTTTTACAGATTCCAGAATTGCACCTGCCTCCTTTTCTACTGCAGAGTGCTTTCATTCAGTAAGCGTGAGGGTGCGAGAGAAAAAGGCAACTGACCGACCTATCTTATTCAGAGTAGCAGCAAATGGCTGTGTCGGAGGTATCAGTCTCAACTACCAAAAGAATAGTTTCATCAATAGATGGAAAAACAGCCTTCCCAATCTCTTCTTTAGGGTCATCGAAAGCTTTCAGAGCCTGTCGTCTCAGAGGAAAAGTGTCATTGGCAACAAGGGGTCTGAACTTGTCAGAGAATCGGGAAAACCCACTGTGAATAATAAGAAAACATACCAAATAACACGGCGTAAGGAAGGAATTGGCAATTCCTTTAATGGACGTAAACGTTCAGAATCTGGTTTGAGAGAGCCGTGGGTTATTGTGTAACCAAGAAAATCTATTGATTTAATAGAAGCAACAGACCTATTCTCGTTAAAGGTAAGGTTATGGAACCGGACAGCCTGCCACAACAATATTGTCCACATAAGCATAGGTTCCGTGCATGTTGTTTTGCTTAATGAATCTGTCAACAGTCCTTTGGAAGCAAGTAACGCTGTTTGTAATTCCTAATGGCACTGTGCAGAACTGATAAAGCTTACTATCGGCTTCGAAGGCAGTATATGGCTTGTCGTCTTCCCATATAAGTATTTGGTGATAGGCACTTTTCAAGTCCAGGGACCTATAGTACTTGTAATGAGACAGTTCCGTGGCAAGGTCGTCTATTATTGGAAGAGGGTATGTATCCAAACGAGTGAATCTGTTAATGGCCTGGCTCTAGTCAACAACCAATCTCTTTCGGTAGCGTTTATTCGACACAACAAGAAGTTGCGCTTCTTGGCATAACTGTGAGAGATGAAAGATTCAGAGCTCCCTGTGTCGATAAGAGAGATTGCTTCGTTATTACCAACCAAAACATACACGGTAACTCGCTGGAATAGTCCTTGGGAAGATGCAGAAATGACAGCCAGAGTAGAAGAGTGAGTAGATGCAGAAGTAGAAAATAGAGTAGACCGGCAAATCTTGGCAAAATATCTTTGCTTATTAGACTTATGACAAGTAACGTTTCTTGCAGGGCACTCTCCACGATTGTGACCCGGGCCACCGCAGAAATATCATCTGGACTTTTAATTGGCAGCAGCACAAGTCTTATTAGCAGAATAAGCAGTTTCAGATGTTGAAGCAGCACAGGTCCCATTATTGGTGCGAGTAGGCTCAGATGTCACAGCAACACTTACACCAGAGACAGGAAAACGAGAACTAGACTCTGAGGTCTTTTGAGCAACATCGAGTGCCCTGGCTTGATCATAACTGTACTCAAGTCCAAGCTTGGTAGAATTGAGGCTTGAGATAGATTGCCGGAATGCCGATAAAGTAAGGTTCCAGTGATTCCATTCTCGTGAAGCAGTAGGCAAGTTGGAGATACATCCAGGCGCTTAGGTCTCAGGAATTTATCCATCTTCAGATCAGACGCAGTTTGTTAGTTGAATAAATTGTAGCAGGGATGAAGAAGTCTTGATACCTTTCCCTAGTCTTTATTTAACTAACAAAACATCAACACAGTCTGTAAACAAAGCAGAAATAATATAAGTAAACATACTCATTCTAACAGGTTAACATGCACAATTAGTTATAAGTAGATAATATAATGTAGCGTAACCCATCAGGCAATTATACATGAAGTTTAGATCACCACATGTGTTAAATTTGCAAATGATTCGAAATGGCGCAAAACCACATGTACATTTTCTGTTAGTGCGCTTAAAAGCACGTGGCTTTCTAATGCCCGTACTCGACCAAGCCCAGGGGTGGGCGACCTTTTCAGAGTGAGGGATAGATGAGACTTTGGGGAGTTGGCTGCAGGCCGGAATGTCAAACGAAATCCCCAAAGTGACCATTTATATTTACTAGAATACATTATACAAAACTTTGTTGAAAATCATCCAAATCAGCAGAGCTGGGCATTGCGGCAAGGAGTTGCGACTTTGCCGCACTCTGAATTTCGAAGTTGCAAACGTTTTGAAAAGGTCGAACTAAGCAAAGTCGCAAACGTTTTGAAAAAGTCGGATTAAGCAAAGTCGCGCCGCCAATTTTCCGCGACTATGGCCGCGACTTTGAACAAGAACAAAGACGACTTTTTTTTTAAGAAATACCCCCTTCCCCAGCTCTGCAGATGTGGAGAGGCCATTCATCACCACCGGGGACGTCCTCAGAGCCAAGAGGTCTTTCCTGGATGAGGTCAACTTTGAGGAGCTTGCGTTGCTCAAAGGGAACATGGACCTCCTGAGGAGAAGATGGGCCAGTAGGACATGGAGGAGGAGGAGTATAACCTGTAGATACTGTAGATATTATTTTAAGCTGTGTTTTAACTAAAACAATCTTTAAAAAATAATAAATATGTGTTTTTCTTCCATGTTAAAATATGTTTCTGTTATCGCGCTAAAGTTTACTTTAAAATTTAACGGAGTCGCACTTGAAGGGGAAGGGGCAAAAATAAAGTCACAAAGTCACAAAGTCGCGCCTAGCTATGCAAATCAGTGAGACGGTTGGTGCTGCTTGCCATGAAGAAGTGTTTCAATGTCCGGCTAGAGGGATGGGGTAGACAACAGAAAAAGGTAATTGAGGTGGTGGTCCGAGAGCTGAGAGCGAAGGTCAGACTTCGTGTACTTCATTTTGGAGAAGAGCAGTTCGCAACAGTAGATGCGGCCAAATATGGCCACGATGCGTTGAACATGCGCAATGTATTTTAAAAAAATGCTAGAAGGGAGGACGGGGTCGCGGAAGAAGGACAGCGGAAAAGAGATGTGGAACTTCGCCTTCAGTTCATCATTGCACTGCAGCTCCACCAACTCCATCTGCAGGTGGGCAGAAATTCGAACAAGTATTTCTTCCGCTAATTCATAATGAAAAAAGGAACGGCAACGACGCCAACGAAGAAGAGGAGGAAGAGCTTCCTCATAGAAAACAATAATCACAACAAGAACAATTTACAAATCAATATTTCATCGAAATTATTAGACGATAATTATAATTATTCCGAAGAGGATGAGGAGGGGTAGGTGGTGAAGATGAGAATATCATCGACGAATACGACTACTTATTATTTTACTATACTTAAACTTTTCATATTAATGTTTAATCAATTAATAAATGAATATATACATATATTTAAAGGAATTTTTTCTTAAGAAATAAGAATTTTAAAAAATCCCTGATTATTAGTATATTTATACACATTATATTCTTCATTTTAAAGAAAAATGAGATATTTTTTTTAATTTTCCACTAATGATAAATGAAGACCCGAGGCAAAAGGTACACTTTTTCGTGATCATTTTGTAAGTACCGGAGGAGAGGATATAAAAGTGCATAGATTTAAAATAGCTCTAAAATCTTCTGCCAATAACGTATCGTCTAAAAACTTTACCATATCAGAGAAAGATAGAATAGAAGCAGGTCCATCCGATCTTAGAGAAAGAAAAACATTATATTCCTCCATAATTAAAAAATCTAAATTTGTAGATGAAAAACTGATAATTCTGATAATTCTTTTGGGCTCAAGTTATAGCCGAAAGGGAAAAGGTTGCAGCTCTTAATACAGTGACGTATTTTGTTTTGTATTTTTTGGTGTAATATACTTATTTAAGATCGGGAAAATAGTTAACTTTGAGTATTAGACAAAATACTCAAGGAATTTTTAATTATATTTTAAATGAAATCATGAAATAGCTCCCGTTATTTTACGTTTCAGAGCGGCCAAATTTTCTCACCCTCTTTGTTTACACTTTCTTTGTTTGCTTAATTAAACGGTTTTGAAAAGTTTTCTCAGTATGGCTGTTGCTTTGGATGAAGTAACAACAAGGAAAGAAGGTACCCTAGGAGACCTTACGGTCCATTCAAAGAGGGTACCTTTGGACTAGCAATCGAGCAGGCACAAGGCTGCTCAATTGTTTTCCCTCCCTAAACGGCCACTTTTCAAGACCTTGTCTAGTCTTGACTTGAACTGGTCAACAGATTCACTGTTGACAACTTCCACTGGAAGTGCGTTCCACTTACCGCAGATACTGTAGGTGAAAAAAATTCCACACAGATTGCGGTTGTAACGCTTCAGTTCAAGTTTGAAGCCGTGATTGCGCGTTCTGTTCTCACTCACTGTGAAAATATCCCGGTAGTCAACATTGTCGAACCCTCGAAGTATTTTGAAAACCTCGATGAGCTGACCACGCAGTCTATGGGTTTCCAACGAGAACATATCTAATTCCCTTAGTCTATCCTCATAACTTTTATGTCGGATAGAGGGAATCAGCTTGGTTGCTCTGGCTTGTACGCGTTCCAATCTCGCGATGTCCTTTCGCAATGAAGGACTCCAAAATTGTACGGCATACTCCAGGTGCGGTCGGACAAGTGAGTTGTACAGGCACATTACAATCTCCTGGTTCCGATAACCAAACTGGCGCTTAATATAGCCTAGCATCCTTTGGGCCTTTTTCTCCGCCTCAATGCACTGTTTCGAGAACTTGAGGTCACTAGTGATTGTTACACCAAAGTCCTTCTCAGTGTCGGTGGATTCAATAGCAGTGCCCTTAAGGATATACTGAGATTGGGGGTTTCTGTGGCCGATATGCATCACTTTGCATTTCCCCACGTTGAAAGGCATTTTCCACGTGCCCGACCACTCCCCAATCTTCCCAAGATCTTCCTGCAGGCGGGCAGTATTTCCATCCTTTGCAACGTTCATACCAATCTTGGTATCCTCGGCAAATTTGAAAATCTTGGCAACCATGTCACCGTCCATGTCGTTGACGTAGATGATGAATAGTAGTTTTCCCAGGACAGAACCTTGAGGCACCCAGCTAGTAACGGGCACCCACTCAGAAGAATGTCCATTCACCACCACCCGTTGCCGTCTGCCACTTAGCCAGTTCTCGATCCAGCCGGCTACCTTTCCGTCTATGCCCAGCGCTCGCACTTTCCGGAGAAGGCGGTGGTGTGGTACCTTATCAAAGGCTTTCTGAAAGTCTAGGTAGACCACATCCACCGCCTTGTCCCGATTGTGCTCACTGAAAACGAAGTGGAAGAATTCTACAAGGTTCGTCAGGCATGACCGTTGCCTTCGGAAGCCGTGCTGGGAACTCCTCAGTAGCAGGTTTGACTTTAAATAAGATGTCACTTTGTCCACCATGAGGCTTTCCATGAGTTTACCGACTATCGAAGTCAGACTGATAGGTCGGTAGTTCGACGGTTGGTTACGATCTCCTTTCTTGAAGATTGGAGTCACCTCCGCCTCACGCCAGTCTCTATGAACGCATTTGGTCCGGATTAACATGTTGAAGATTGCGCTCAGGTGTCGTGACACTTGATCGCGCACTTCTTTCAACACTTTAGGTAGAAACCCATCCGGGCCAGGTGACTTATTCGTCATTAGGTCACTGATCTTCTTTTTGATTTCAACTTCGGTGAAGTCCATATCCTCCAGCTTTTCCCCCGAGTAGGAATCCGTCGGCTGGGGGATGGGACCACATTCTTCAGTAAACACTGAAGAGAAGTAGTCGTTGAGGAGGATAGCATTTTCTGCATCTGAATGCTTTAATGTCCCCTCCTCGTTCCTCAAAGGGCCAATCGTTCGACGGATTGGTTTACGGCTGTTTACATATCCAAAGAACTCCTTGGGATTCTATTTACAGAATCTTGCCTTAGGAGTCCCTCAGACCGCTTAGCCGCCCTTATGCTGGACTTCACTCTCCTGGCTAGCCTCCGGTATTCGTCAAAGTCACCCGAGATCTTCGATTGCCGGTACATAGTTCTCTTCTCCCTAAGCAGTTGGCCGATTTCTCGATTAAACCACTTAGGTTGAACAGAAGACAGACGGGGGCATTTCAGAGGGATGAAACGCGATTGAAGACTCATGAATGTGGTTTTGAAACTATTCCACGAGTCTTCAACGGCATCGCACACTTCTAGCCTCACGTCAGTCAGTTCAGCTCGAAGGCTTGCAAAGTCTGCTCTTCTCAAGTCAAGTTTCTTTGATTGACTGGCAACAGACCTTACCTTCGGGATCTTGACGCTAAATCTAACTAGCTGGTGATCACTGCCACCGAGCTCTTCGCCTACAGAGATATCCTCAACGATATCATCCTCAGAGGTGAAGACCAATTCGAGGATATTGTCTCCTCTCGTCGGTTCTCTGACCCATTGAGTGAGGAACTCGTTGTTGGCGAACTCCAGGAGTAGCGCGCTCTCGCCACAGGCTGCTCTGGTTTCCCAGTCAACTTGGCTGTTGAAATCGCCCATAACGATGCACACTCTGCCTTGAACCAGCTCACCCAGCAGCTGGTACAGTTCCCTGTCCTTCTCAACGGGTTGGGAAGGGGGCCTGTAAAGCAGCAGGGTCCTGTATCTGACAGGACCGATCTCTAGGTCAAAGCCTAGCAGCTCGTGGTCGGATATAACGTTGGAGTTCGTAGATTTGATTGTATCCTTGACATACAACATTACACCGCCACCCTCTCTGTCTGGCCTATCTTTGTGGAAGAGTTGGTAGCCAGGAACCGTGAATTCGCCTTCAAAGTCTCGGTTTGAGGTTTTTATCCACGATTCTGTTATGGATTCCATTTCGGGTTCTTCCGTCGCTACGAGGCCACGGAGCTCAGGAAACTTGTTCCTGATTGACCTCGCATTGAACAGAAGAACTTTTAGGGAGTCCCCTAATGTAGGACTCCCTATACTCTTCCGTTTCCCGGCTTCTTGTTTGTCGTGGAGGCAACATTTTTGACAACCTCCGAGAAGGTTGTTTGGGGAGTGACTCGGGCGTACTGGCGTACGTCCGCCTTTCCAATGGCCCGGACACTCTTTTGGGTCCACTCCACGACATCCTGGATGAGGTTGGCTAGGAACTCCTTGCCCTTAAAGGAGAGGTGCACCCCGTCCCTTTGGTAGAGGTCTTTTCTACCATAAAAACACGGCGTACGGGTCCACAAAAAAGACACCCTCAGCCGTACAGGGGTCTGCAAGGCGCCTGTTTAGCGACATGTTCCTCAAGTGGGCAGTCCGGCTTGGACCCCACCTCGGGAGCATTCTACCACGACGCGTCTGCGGGTTTTCAATCCACAGTCGTCGACAGCGCCCATAACTATTCTCATAATCTCACCTGTAGGGCCTACCCTACATCCTCTGAGGTAGAGGTCGTTGCCACTTACCATAAGGGCAACGACTGAAGTCTCTGAAATCTGAGACTTCTCGGCCTCAGCTCTTACCTGCTTATTCCCACAGCCTGGGATGCAGCTCACCTTAACGCTTGTGCGAAGGCGGGCCGCTAGCAGGGGCTTCAGACCCCGTGCTTGAGAATCACCAATAAGGGTGACTCTTGCACATTTGTCTGCGGACGACTTAGTCTTTCCTTTCGGAGGCGACTTGCCGCTTTCCTCTTGTATCTCTAATTCTTTTTTCTTCTTCTTCTTATTTTTCCTCTTATTCTTCTTCTTGACTTCCTTTGTTATCTCTTCGTTTGTTTCACGTTTCTCTTCTTCTGCTTCTACTTTCTCTTTTTTTTCCAGTTTGTTTTCTTCTCTTTCTACTTTCTCTTCTTCTCCTTTTACTTACTCTTCTTCTCTTTCTACTTTCTCTTCTTCTAATTCTACTTTCTCTTCTTTCTTCTTTCTTTTCTTCTTTTTGGCTCGTTGAGGAAGCCCTTCAGCACAAGAAATCTGCTGTTGGACGTCGGGAGCCTTCTCGCTTGAGCATCTACATCTCTCTGTTTTTAAGAGTTGAACTTCCCTTTAAAGGAGGGAGTTCTCTTCTCTCAGTGGAGCGATGCTCTCGCCCAGGCGCTTCTCAAGTTCGCAGAAGTCACAGACACTGATGCCATCTGTGAGTTCCTTGCAACTCCTTTCCCCGAAGTCTTCACTCCATCTGTAGACTTTGCATATTTTGCAGGTTAGCTTTCGAAACGGAGGACCATTCTTCTTCGCCATCTTACAAAAATCTCGGACGATACGCATTAAAAAAAAAGGGGTTTTTGGTTGTGATTTTCTCTCGCACTAATCACATCCGCCTATTTCCAGGAGTTTTTCGGTCGTTCGGCGAACAGAAACCCTTTGATCAAGCACACCAACCCTAAGGTCTCCCCTGGGTCGGACGTCCCCAATCGTGCCGCAGCTCCCAACTGAGCAGCACGAGAGCCCCAGTTAACTGGTTCTCTGATTTTTCGACAGGGGTGCATGAGGTGTAACTGTCTTCCTACTAAGCCCTACTAATCAACTAAAAACGGCCAGACTTGAAGCAAATAGTAAAGCTAAGTGCCCACGACTTCATCCGAGATCTTTAGCTGATCTGGCAACCAGCAAGGCACAAAAGCTCTCTCTCCAAAGATCAGTTGAGCCTTTATTCACCAAGTAGCGGTCACAGGGAGCTGGTCAGGCAATTACACATTAGGAGAAAGCTTCTAAGGGGTACCTAGCGTTTCTCCCCTAATCGTACCCCAAACGCCTAAGATCCCTTCAATCTCAGTCTCTTGTAACCTATGAGTGCTCCAAGGCGTTATTTAAAGAGGTTCCAAAGCCTCTCTTCTCACGCGGCATAAATGAGCTGGTGAGGCCCTTATTAATAAACAACTTATGTGTAATAGAGATGAAGGTTTTTTTTTTGTTATTGGGTTTTTGTTTTGATTTTTTGACAGTTGAAGAGAGTTGGTGAAACTTAGTACTAACAGAATCGAAGAGGTTGGTAGGGGGATGCAAGGAGACGCATCAAAGTAGTGGTAGAGAAGTTTGACAACCATTAGTCTGGATCCTACTACAGCTACCTTACTGGCATGGGTGACCCTACCGGACTAAAAGTCCCCCAGCTTAGCTAGCTTAACTGAGGCAGATCACGCAAGCTCTCTCACCGACGACAAGGTGGTTGTGAGTATCCCCTTTGATGTAAGCAGTGCGTATGTGTTTTGTGATGTTGAAAGAAGAACAAATGTATCTGAATGCCCGGTGTGTTGTGATTCGTGTAAATGTGGCTTTGTTAGAGGAGGTGAGTCGGTTGCGTAATGAATGCAAGAGATTAAGTGATTTGGTGCATGAAGTGAGAAAGGATGAAGGGATGCGACTGTACGCATGAAGAATGTAGCTGGGCACAACGAAGGAGACAACAAACATCATTTCTGTCTTTGGCTCCGGCCCACGCCCAGGTCAAGTGAAAAATGTCATGCTGATTTTTAAACCGGAGGCTTTGCATCTCTCTCTCTCTCTCTCTCTCTCTCTCTCTCTATATATATATATATATATATATATATATATATATATATATATATATAAATATATAATATATATATATATATATATATATATATATATATATATATATATATATATATATATATATATATATATATATATATATATATATATATATATATATATATATTTCATATATATATATATATATATATATATATATATATATATATATATATATATATATATATATATATATATATATATATTATTCCTCCGTCGTAGCTTTCTAGCATTTCAAGGTTATTTTTTACAACTTTATTTAGGCTAATTTTATTTTGGTGGCCATTTGGCTTCTTTTGGCATTTCGTCTCTTTTGTTTATTTTTTTATTTTATTCTTAAATTAGTTTTTATTTCTTTTTCTATTAAGGGTTCATTGCCTCGTTTGTTTTGTTTGATTTTGATTTATTTATTTTGTTTAGTTCTCGTTTCTTTGCACCATTTATGGGCATTTCGCATCTTTTTATTCTTTGTCCTTTAATTTATTTATTTTATGTGGTCTTATTCGGTATACCTCTTCTTCGTTCGGTTTATGTTTTTTGGTTTTAGTGTATATTGGTTATTGTTTTATGGTTTTCTCTGGTCTTATATTCCTATTTCTCGATCTTGGTCATTTAAAAATCGGGTTTATTGCCTTTCCTGCGCAGCTTCTTCCGCTTGGGATTAATGATAACCTTGCAACTTTGTGTCGCTTCTGCTGCGGGATGGCAATGTTGATGTTTTCGATTGTAGGGATAATTGTTAGCTGTATCTTTTTCCAAGTCTTTCTCCCTAGCCTTTGAACTTCTGTATTAATTGGCTTAAGCCCTGTTCTTGCCTGCAGGACTGTTTGCCTAATACGGCCGTTTCGTCTAGCGCCAGCTAGCAGCAAGGTGACTTTATTTTGTACACTCTGCATCGTCCTGAGAGAGGTACAACTTGCCATCTGCGTTATCACTGCCGAGTACACGAGGACGGAGCCTATCAAGGCAGTGTATAGCTTCTTCTTGTTTGGAGCGTTAAGGTTTTGAAACCTGTATAGTTTCTGAAGTTGCTTCATAGCTAGGGAGACTCTCTTGTTGATGTGGGTTTTGAACCCATACTTGGTGAATCGTAAAGCCAGGACATTACCGTCTTCTGAGTATGGTGATGTTCTCTATTTTCCGACTGTTCATAGGGATTATTTGGTATTTTTGTTAGTTAGTTTTAATCTTTCATATCTGTTGATGTTGTTTATTTCGGCAGCTGTATTCCTTGTTTGAACTCCGACGTTCATATATGAGCTAGGAACGATTTGTGCGATGTCCTCTTCAAATTGCAGATACATCGTGTCGTCCCGCACCAGAGAAGGGAGGTCTATTGTGTACATGAGGTACAGCAACGGACTCAGACAGCTACCTTGTGGAACTTCCGCCTCGAGTTCGAATTCGTTTCCTGCAAAGCCATCGATGGAGATTTGGGCCTTTTTCTCCATGATATAGTCGCAGAGGACCCTTTACAGGAGTGAGTTCAGCTAGAGCTATAAGCAAGCCTTGTTCTTTCACTTTTTGGGACATCGAGATTTCTGCAAAGAAAACCTTAAGTACATGGGTGTAGTCGCTCTTGTCACGACTGTTATTAAATTTGATGACATCTGTGACTTTGGCCCATTTTTGTCTAAGCTCAACTTCTTTAATTTCTTCTCTATTATGTTGTCCGATCTAGGGATCAAGTCTCCTACATCGACACTGCGATGAGTTTGAATTTGTAATGGCCCTTACGTCCTTTTCTCGTTCGTAGATAGCGACTTACCCTAAAGGGACGTCTAGAAGCCTTATAAGAGCGATGTTAAGTTTTCCTAACATTAGCCGAAATACCTTTCCCTAGGTGGCTTGTTCGGCCCGTTGATCACCCGCAGGAGAATTCTTGTTGTGTTCTCAGGGGCCAATTTGTACCCAGTGAGGCCCCACGGGGCCTTTATGATTTTTGCCACTTCTCTTATTTTTTGCAGGTGGTTAGAAGATGGTTGCATATCTTGAGTTTCTTTGGGGCTGTGATTTTCTGTTAAATGGGTTAAGTCAGTGATTAACCCCCTCCTCGCAGCAACGCAGCGTTAGTGAACATGGATTACCGGATGGGAAAATGATGATGATGGGTGAAGCCGGGGGGGCCCTCACAAGGTGTGATTCTATGCTGGACTTTTTGTTGGTTAGCGCTGAATCAACCATCGCTAACCGGGGATGCCACCCCACGAAGGTTTGGGTATCAGTGCTGCATCCGGCATAAATAGAGACGGGTGTTGCTTCCATCTATGGTCATGGCTAGGGTACCAGGGTGCCAGGATTTTTCTGGATGACAAGATATCAGTGGAGGCTATGTTCGACAGAGTTCGCGCAGTTTCATTTGACCGAAGGTTGTGCAGTCTGTTGAGCTGAAGATGTTGCAAGCAGCAGGAACAGTCTCTCTAGCATCTGCTCAACAAACCATCGAGATCCGTGGACGTTGACGGGTAAGTCTAACCGTCAATGACAACAAGTACGAAAATGTTCAACTGTATTTCATGGAAGAATTGTGTTTTCCTGTCTTGCTAGGTCATGACTTTTTGAGGCAACATAAGCTGGTGTTCGCTGTGTTTGGGGGGGGGGGGGGTATCAATCTCCCTTGGAGCAGTGCAGTTTAGCAATGGCTGCCTTGGACCCCCCCCCCCTCCCAACTCTGTTTGGGAACCTGAACCCTAAATTTCGCCCTGTACAAATCAGATCCCGCCGCTACAGTGAAGTAGAAAGTAAGTTCATCAAAGACAAAGCAGAGCGCTTACTTCAGGAAGGGGTCATTGTAGCTAGTCAAAGCCCTTGGCGAGCGAAAGTTGTGGTTGTGAAGAATGGAAGAAAAGGAGAATAGCAGTAGATTACTCTCAAATAATCAACCGTTTTACGAATATAAATGCATACCCAGTGCCAGCAATATCCGAGATGGTAGAGATCTCCAACTACAGCTAATTTAGCTCCATCGATCTCAAGTCAGCTTATCACCAAATACCCCTGAAGACTGAAAAGCAAATGTACACTGCCTTCGAGTCTGGCGGACGACTTATTGAAATCATACGGATCTCATTTGGCGTTATGAATGGGGTGGCTTGTTTTCAGCAGATCCTAGATATCATAGGAAGCGAAGATTTAAAGGACACCCTCACCTACGTTACGTGGATGACATCACAGTCTGTGGAGACTCAAAGGAAGAGCACGATGCCAATTTAGAATATTTCTGTTCAACAGCTGAGAAGTATGGACTGACAATCAATCAAGACAAAAACAAATATGCTCAGACTCGCAACAGAACACTGGATCACGTAATCGCAGAACATAAGATCAGCCCTGATCCAGAGTGTATGCAACCACTATTTGAGATGCTAGCTCCAGTGGAGCGAGAGTTTTCCAATGACACCCATGGCACTATAGGCTTTCCAGAGACTCAAACATCAGATATCGCAGGCTTCACTCTGTGCAATAGAATAGAGGACAACACACCATTTGTTGTTGAGACAGATGCTTCAGCAGGGGCCATCGCAGCATCTCTGACATAAAATGGCAAACCTATTGCCTTATTTTCACGTTTGCATGCTCCTGGAGAAGGTCACCACTCAGCTGGCGAACGAGAGGCTATGCGCAGGTGGAGTCACTTTTTGATTGGTCAGCACTTCCAACTCGTGACCGGTCAACAGACAGTACGGTTCATGCTTGATCATAAGAATAGAGGAAAAATCAAGAACGAGAAAATCCTCCGTTGGCAGCTAGCACTGCCCTGTTTCAGTTTTGACGTAACATACAGGCCTAGCTCACGGAACCTCGTCGCTGATGCACTTTTTCGGGCACCCCATGGCGTATCTGCAGTTACCAGCAACGTGAATGTAAAGCTGGGAAGCTTGCACGACTCTCTATGACACCCAGGAGTAAGACGGATGTGGCACATAGTACGCTGCCGGAACCTGCCGTCCTCATTAGATGTCACGTCGGTTGTCCGCAGGTGTACATGTGCTGAAGTCAAACCACGATTCATCAAACAAGTAGAACTCTGATAAAGGCTACTCGCCCTTTCGAGAGCCTTTCTATTGACTTTAAGAGACCATTGCCAGCCAAACGAAGGAAGAATCATTACATTCTTACTGTAGTGGACGAATACAGTCGATTCTTGTTTGCCTCCCTTACAAAAGATATATCCACCGAAACGAACATCGAATGCTTCTCATCCCTCTTCTACACCTTCGGTATACCATACTACATCCATTCAGACCGTGGAGCAGACTTCACTTCTGCCAAGTGTCAGCAATTTTTACATGATAGAGTAGCAACAAGCTACTCATCAGTGTACAATCCACGTGCTAATGGACAAGTGGAAAGGTACAATGGTGCATGTGGCGTACCATTCGCCTGGCTATAAACCCAAGAAATCTTCCTGTTGATAACTGGGAGCTTGTACTCCCAGATGCACTCAACAGCCTACTGTGTGTGTCAACCAACCAAACATCCCACGAACGCTTCTTCACATTCTCAAGGAAGACATCCTTTGGACAAGGACTCCCGTTATGAAGTACTGCTACGGAAGGCTGCTACCTCAAAGTACGAGCCACTTGTAGAATATGTAATGCCCTTGCATGTCAGGGTGCAACACACGGATGGGGGGGCCACAGTGTCAATTCGCCGTCTCTCCGCGACTCCAGCGGAGAAACTTGGCGAACCATTTGAAGGAGACCAAAGAGCACTTACCAAAAGCTGCCGATCCACCTACACTTTCATCTACTGAAGCTACCACACTGTTGGTAATCACGGATGTGCGTCCAGAGCAACATGCACCAGTAGATGCACCTATTCCAGTGGCAGCAACCCATGTGACTCAACCCGAGCGGTGCAAAGACATGCCAATGATGAACTCTGATAGTGTTCGGAGGAGTTCCTGAGTGAAAAAGGCTCATTTACATCTCTGTGATTATGAGTAACCCAAGCATCAATGATGCTTTATAAATGAGGGAGAGGAGAAAAGGAAGACGGGGGAGAATGTGGTGAAAGTTATGTTTGTGCGAGAATGTAATTTCTGTTTATGATGGAAATTATCATATTATAAAATGTAACGGTATTATTTCTCATTGTTTCAGTTTGATGCTATGTGGAAGTTCAGCTGTTTAAAATATATATCCTGTCACCAGCAGTTGTTTACGATCCCCAAAAGGACGAAGACTGAACTCTTCGAAAAATTAATAGCATCTTCCCAGCTTACGGATGACCATCAGTTAATCTCGAAGAACTACAAAAGACACCACTGCAAGTTGGAGTGGGTGATGACCTTGTGAGACACAAGTTCATCCAGTCCTTACCTCCGAATATCGCCACGCAGAAGGATTCGATTCTCACCCAATTAGGGTACCTGGAAGACGAGCTAATGCCTTTTTACATGGCACAATTATAGTGTTAATAATAGGGAAACAATTGAAAGTGGTGCCACATCTTTTCACGATATAAGTGCTCTCAGTGTAAATAATAGGTGTAATAATCCAATGAATAATGTGCAATATGAAAATGAACTCTTCGAAAAATTAATAGCATCTTCCCAGCTTACGGACGACCATCAGTTAATCTCGAAGAACTACAAAAGACACCACTGCAAGTTGGAGTAGGTGAGGACCTTGTGAGACACAAGCTCATCCAGTCCTTACCTCCGAACATCACCAGGCAGAAGGATTCGACTCTCGCCCAATTACATGGCACAGTTTTAGTGTTAATAATAGGGAAACAAGTGAAAGTAGTGCCACATTTTTTCACGATATAAGTGCTCAGTGTAAATGATAGGTGTAATAATCCAATGAATAATGTACAATATGCAAATGGAGCGCGTTCCGTGCTCATCAGCACGTACCCCGATGGTAATAGATCAAATTTTGTGATATACCAAAATAATAATGATAATACAAAATGTGTACCATTAGGGTTACGACCGTTCCGTAATAACCAGAAGCCTGTTGTGTGCCGTTCACATTTGTACTTTGGTTTGAATGCTAAATTTTGAAAAGCGTGGTGCAGATGGCCAAAGCGAGGTGAAAACGTACAGATGCAATGATCATCCAGACCATCGTCCCCATCCCACCCCTCGGAAAACTAGAACGGCAGGCCACCGCAGTAAATGAGACAACAGACGTGCTGACTTTTCTCACTGTCGCTGCCAAACTCAATATGGAGAAAAGTGAATTTTTAATAAATACAGGTGCGAGCGTATTTATGATTCCATTTAATCTTGTGCAATTTTTTGAGATGCGTAATTTGAGTGTAAACATCGCTACTGCTAATGAAGGAAAAATAAAAGTAGATAGTGACGTGCAATTAGATATACATAGTTATCACTAGTTTGCCGCGTGTATTTAGGTGGATGTTCGTAGTTACGGATACTACGTCGCTATTATTAGCCGATTTTATTGCTCATTTTGATCTTTTAGTTTATTGTGCTCGTGATATCATGATTGATAAAGAGACTAGGTTCGTATACAAAGTTAAGCAGTCCAATGCACCCGTGATATCATTAATTATTAATGACCTCTCCCATCTACCAACCAATTGCAGTATTACGAATATATATATATATATATATATATATATATATATATATATATATATATATATATATATATATATATATATATATATATATATATATATATATATATATATTTATATAACCCAAGGTTTGTAGATGGTATTTCTCCCCAACCTTACTCCGGTGTACATACTATCGAGGCTGGTAGCGCACCACCAATTTTCACCCACCTAAGACCACTTTCAATGGAGAAATTACAAATTGCCAAAGCAATATTCGAGGCTCTGTTGGAAGGCGTGTTGCGTCCATCAAACTCACCATGGGATTCACCCATTCATATGGTGAAAAAGAAAAACGCAGGCGAAGATGAGTTGTGGGTGATTTTCAAGCCCTGAACTCCATACAAAAACTGGACCGTTATCTCCTGCTAAGAATTCAAAGCATGGTTGACCATTTCCATGGGAAAACAGTTATCTCCTGACTAGATTTAGTTCGAGCATACCACTGATTCCGATGAATAAAGCATTAAAAAAAACTCCTGTCTCAACGCCATTTGGGCTCTGGGAATTTTTGAGATTACCTTTCGGTCTTAAAAATGCAAACTGCACGTTTCAATGCGATATGGATAATTTATTTCGTGACTTGGAATTAATTTTCGTTTTTATCGTCGACATTTTAATTTTCTGAGAATACGAATGAACATATTGAACTAGTCTAAGATATTAACGGAGAACAATCTAAGTAATTCGATTTCACGAAGGAGATTGATTTCTAAGGGCACCATGTCTCAGCTGCAGGAATATGCACTCAAGCGAAGGTCTCAGAGAGCAGCGAAATGCCCTTACCGACGGACTATAAGGGACTTCGACGATATTTTGAGTATGTTATGCTTTTACAGACGGATGTCTAATTTTGCTGCAATTGCAGCTTCTCTGACTGAGCTCACATGACTTCAACCTAAGGCTCGAGAGCTTGTCTTAAGGGATGGTGCACGGGAAGTGCTTAATGCTACGGAGGAAGCCCTGTCAAACCCAGTCAAGTTACGTCACCCGTTACCGAGACTCACCGTACCCTTTAGTGAGGGACAATTCTCAATTCGCATTTGATGCTGCGCTTCATCAAATGATGAATGGGTCTCCACACCAAGTAGCATTTTTCTCCAGCAAGTTGAGCAAAACACAACAAGCATACTCCACTAATGACAGGAAACTCCTGGCCGCGTACCTTGCTGATTCACTTCATACACGTGACCTCATGCACGGATCGCAAGCTATTAGTTTCTACTTTCTCCTCGCCACTATGTGCAAAAAGAGAACGTAACTGGACGGTGGTTTTTGAATATGCCAATAACATAGCGTACATACGTGGTGAAGACAATGTAGTTGCTGACTGCATATCTCAGAATGTCAATTAAATCCAAATAGACTGGTTTGACCTCCGTTCTTTGGCAACAGTACATGGGCAAGATGAAGTGAAATCGTATCAATCCAGATGAAAATCATTTTCCTTTCCTATGTAATACTCAACTTTGTTGTGAAATAACATCAAAATACCCACGACTGTTTGTTCCTTTAGCCTGCAGAATGTCCATTTTCAAACAACTGCATATTATATGCCATCCAGGGATTAAAACATCACTTCGATTAGTGACGAGGTATTTCTGGCCTAATATAGACAGATACATACGTCCCTGGACGCGAGAATGCCTATCATTCAAGCAGCTAAAGTTAATCGCCACACCAAGTCACCAATCTTGCCCATTAGTATGCTCACTTCCACATTTGAACTGGAGCACATCGACATTGTTGGTCCACTACCGCCGTGCACACTGCCTGGACAATCATACCCGTCTCATAAGCATTACCTGCCGTCATGCATAGAAAGAGCTACAAGATTGAGTGAAGCGTTAGCGATTCCAGACATCAGTACTACAACGGTCGCTTTAGCCTTCTTACACGGTTGAATCTCTAGGTTTGGCGTTCCTTTATATGCAATAACTGACTGAGGAGCCAAATTTGAATCCAAACCTTTCAAGGAATTCAGCTCTCGTTGGTTTCCATCGCCTGCGAACCACGGCCCACCGACCTACCACAAACGGGATTGTAGAAAGGTCGCATAGAACCTTGAAGCGCTTTATAATGGCTCGTCGACAAGGATGGTTAATGGCCCTACCAGTTTTTCTTCTGGGCATACGATCCCTGCCAAATGATTCGGGGTTTGCACCCTTTACGGCAGTCACAGGAACAACCCTGCTTTACTCAAAACCAGGTTTATTCTCATCGTCAAAAGCTAACTCAAAATTCATCACTGAATTAGCAAAAACCATGTCGCAAATTGATTTTACACAAACCTCTGAAAGACATTTGCACTCGGTACCGAAACCGTTCGTACCCAGGGAATTACGTGATGCCCCGCATGTGTGGGTCCGGGTTGGTCGCGTTCGTAAACCATTAGAAGCGCCTTATGCAGGCCCGTTCGATGTTGTCGAACGCGACGACAAAGTGTATAAACTAGAATTCCGTAATCGACATGGGGATATGGTATCAATATAGAGGGTAAACCGGCAAAATTGCCAAATATATATTTAATAACAGAGGTGAGAAGTGTTCGCAACTAACAAATATTCAATCGATTGTAAATAGACCTGTATTTTTCGATGAACCGGAACATAATGAAGGAGAATTAACGGCAGTAGTGGCAATAATTACAGTAACGTGGAATCCGTTCCAGATACTCAAGGTAATAGTAATGAAGCGAGCATTAATACTGGTTCCGGCCGACGAGTAACATTTGTCAAATATCCTTCGTACTATTATTTCTAAATAGTGCATATAATCATTCTTAACCTTAAATTTTATTTGATCCATCTCCTGATCACTGATTAGTTAAAGTCGTGTGTTGCATACACACGAAAAAAAGGAAGGATATGCAGCTCATACATACTAACGGTCAATTAAATGTTTGCTCGTAGCGATGAGTTGCAGCTATTGCGCCAGAACGTTCCTAAGAACGTCAGTGTACAATAAAATATATGTGTATATATGTATATAGTTATAAGATATTTGTACGAAAGTTGTATTTATATATAATGTGTTAAACCACTTCGTTTTCTCGGGAGGAAGTCCTGTGGTGCTGGAAGCACGTTTTATAATCGTATTTGGCTCAGAATTACTGTGGAGCTCGTGTTATATAATAGGTAGGCCGCTGGCGCCAAATTGCAGGATTTAATAGGCTAGCGAGAAACTCCACAAATGGACGCTCGGTGGGTTTATCAAATCCTAACAAATTGCCTTACATGTAAATAACGGAAATACTATGTCTAATATAAGAATAAGATGAAAATACAGATGTAATTTATATAAATAAATATGAGGCAAGCGGTCATTAGAGTCACACGTGGGATCACAAAAAATATGAACGCGGAAAACAGATATCAGGTCGAACACCTGAGTCAATATGAGATCAGGCATAAACAAACATTCGCATCTTGGGAAAGATTTATCAGAAAATGGGAGGGTACAAAGCAGCTGAGCAAATACAGACTTTGACCAAGAGAAATTTTAACACAGTTCTGTAACACGCCATTCCTATAATAAAGATAAAACTATTGACAATATGTAGGTATATCTTACACACACAGCTGTTCGGTAGCTCCGCCCTAGGGGTGGAAATTAATGAACCAGACCACTGGGGACCGCTGCCACGCACAAATCTAGGTAACGCTCCTTAGGAAACAAACACATATATACAGATAGAAAGTCAAAAGAACAACCAGAGTAAGAGAAAGAGAATCATTATTCGTTAACACTGTTTACTCCATTGGTAGGGTTACGGAACGCGTTTAATTTATCCAAGTTCTGTCGCATTTGAACACAACGTATTCGTGAAGTGCCGTGCTGCTTGCCCCTTTAATATGCCAGTTCAATTTTTTTTTTTTGCCTCTTCCATTTCAAAGTTCTTCTTTACCCCGGTTACCGAGAAACCTTCGGTAAACCCAGCCTAAATCATAACCCTCGTGGAGAATTATTAAGGAGCCAGAAACAATTCGATGGAGGTATAAAGTAAGCCCAGTTGCCAAAGGTCCTCACCACCCGTCGTGCACAATAGCAACGAGGATTCTTCAATACATTCGCCATCTTGTCTACCGACCAAGCTCCCACTAGCAGGGTAACTTTTACCTCCCTTCTCTACTAGATAACCACCTTGTACCATTCCTTTTCATCATCCATAAACCAATCCCCCATTCACGTATAAACAGGTGACGCCCCAATAAACTGGTGACTTCTAGAAATTAGTAATTCCCTATAGTACCTCATAGGTGAAAATTTTGTAATCATATGAAATTTTATAATTCTTGAATGATTAATATTTTTTATAACGCTTATGTCTGAAGAACTAGCTAACTTAACTCTTATATCTGAAAAATCAGTAAACGGAAACTTGCCCTTAAAAATTTATTCAATGCTGATTGGTAAATGGTCAATTTTGTAGCACCTATGTTTGAAACATTGCTAAAGTCAGTTTCCCCTTAAAAATTTTTTTAACGATGATTGGTCAATTTTGTATTGCTTATGATTAAGTAGAAAAACTATATATAGTGTAGCATTTTTTGAATAAAAAAAGGATATATTTTTTTCTGTTCACTCCCTGAAAACTAGACCACGCGCCTGCTGAATAAAGACGTTTGAATCCAGCTCTAAAATTACTTTTACCTTTTGAGGAACCTTCGATCACGAATTTACCCAGCCTACTAAGCAGGAGGAAAGCTTCCTTTTTGGAGCTGTAGCCTTGTGAATACAAGGCATTCACTGAGGAAGCAACTAGGCAGCCGCCCAGCCGAACCAAGCAAACCACTTGGCTTACCCAAGAGGTGCCAAAAATTCGGTGACAAGTCACCCCTTGGTAATCGCACCACTCTCGAAGAGACTTACCTCAGTTACCTCAACCAAAGACACCCCATAAGGCCACCCCTCTTCCGCACGTTTCACTCCACGTCGGATGCTCTGCTCCGACTGGAAAATGTTGTCTGCGAGGCCTTCCTTCGTAGACAGGCACTACGTCACGGTGTTTTTCAATCCGGAGAAGGCCTATGATACTGCAACTCAATACCGTATAATAGAGTCTCTCTACACGATCGGGACGAAGGGACACCTCCCATCTTTATATCTGAATTTTGCGAGATCTTCGATTGCGCGTATGGGTGGGGAGAGACCTCTCCGATCCAGTAGAGCAGGAAGAGGGGGTCCCGCAGGGAAGTGTCCTCAGTGTCACACTCTTTGCCCTGAACATCAACGGCATCACCTCGGTGCTGCCGGAAGATGTTCTCGCTACCTTTTACGTGGATGACCTTTCGATCTTCTTTGGCGCGGCCCAGATGCACACTTTGGAGCATGGACTACAACAGGAATTGAACCGAGTCTCTCGATATGGTGGGTTCGAAAAACCGTTATAGCCAGGGGGCACGCACAGCATGGTCTCCTGCAAAAAGATAGCTAAGGAAAAACGGGAGGAGACGAGCCTCCGCAGCTCCTCCTAGAGGTGACCTGGAGTGCGGTAATTCCATTAAAGGAATATGCCCTCCAGAACTAGCTCAGGGACCATCTTCGAAGAGAAGACACTCAGTGAATGGCCATACGCTTTCCGTGGGTATAAGTCTGGGCGCTGTCACCTTCGAGGACTTATCAGGGGGAAGTTGGGCTCGCCATTAGTCTTTTCCCCCCTCTGCCTTGAAACCTTAGGCGGGACGGCTTCGGACGCGGGGTCCCTCCTTTGAAGAATCCACCGCCTTCAGTCACCTAGCCAAGCATTCGTTGTGGACGTAGGGGGCCAAAGCTCCTTTAGTGATATTCTCATTTCGGGAGGCAGCTTTAGAAACCCCGGAAGATGGCCTTACGACCAAATTCAGGGGTGCTACCTCCTGTGAGTCTAACGACTCGGTGGAGGCTTGGTTGCTATGCGAAACGGGAGCGGGCCAGTCGGTCCCGTGGCTCGCGTGGAGGGAGATCAGCCGTCTTTTTTTCCGTTTCCTTTCTTTTTTAAGATAGGAAGGCCGGGAATGAACCAGCTTCTCCCTTCCTCCGGCCGGAGCCCCTAGGCAGGATGGATCGTCCTCAGCAAGATCCTTCTCTGAAATAGAGGTCTTGGCTGTCACAGCAGCAACAGCCGGGGAAGGAGATCCCTCCTCTGCTTGTAAGGCCTCGGGGGCACGAGCCGTCTGAGAAGCTTTCACAGGGGCGAACTCGGGTTCTGTTCTTGGCACAGAGCCCATGAAGACCCTATGGAAGATCATAACGTCTGGGGCTGGATCCCCTCAGGAGGGGGCCTCCATGTGGCCATCCCTTACCCTAAGACATCAGGGATCACCTTTGAGGTACCTTTTATCCTATCCTGGGCCAGCAAACCGGCATCCATCGGGGAAGAAAGGGGGTCAGGTAGTGACACCTTGTAACCTCGATATGGACGCCAACAGGATTTTGGATAGCATAGGATGACAGGCCCCAAAACCCTTGCTCCCCTAAGGGTGTTGGCCCTATCAGGCCAATTATGGGCCGCTAGCTTGCTTTCTTGGCAGTCCCCTGTGAAAGTAAAGGAGGAACTGGGACTGGTAAGAGGGGCGACTCCGGAGAATGGGGTCCCCTGCACCCGTAGGCTTAGGAGAGGAGTAAGTCTCCTCTGCGGTGAGAGATGTTTGTTGGGTCCCCTGAGAAAGCACAGGGGTGGGGATGGGGGGGCTCCTATTCTGTTCTGGAGCTGCATTTTTTTTTTCAAGGGGCTATCTGGCGACTGCCCACTTAGGCATACATAAGTCGCCGCAAACAAACAGCCCAGTTCTAGGCTACTTTAAAATAAATTTTTTAACAGAAACAACAATAAAAAAGGGATAACAATCAGGAAGCAAGCTCCGGCGTCGGGGGGAGGTCCCATTTCCCCCGGCGCAGGAGCCTGCAACCTACAAAAAACAAACAAACAACAATGACAAAAAGACAAGTTAAATACAGAGGAGAAGGCGGGCCTCCCCCCAAAAGCGAACAAGTCCACCAGTCATGGTACACGCACTCGACCCGAGTACAAGGGACAGGCGGTAGCGACCCCGCCCATCCCGGTACCGGGACAGGTAACGTGCGCGAAGATCACACAGGCAGTAGCCCTATCAGCGCCCCAAGCGCTGAACGTAACGGAACGGAGAATATCGATGGCGCAGGTACAAGAGACCCTAAGGCTGCGAATATGAGCATCCCAGGTGAGGCATCGGTCGAATACAAGACCGAGGATACGGCGCACCACATTAAGAAACAAATCTGGGTCGGGGTGAAGCCGTGGATGGCGTCAGAAGTGCACCACCTTAGACTTGGCCAAAGAAAACCAAAACCTGTGCGCTTCGGCATAGCGAGAGACACGGTTCAATTAACTATTGGACTCAACACTACAGAGTTGGCATCTGGGCCGCGCCAAAAGAGATCGATAGGTCGTCCACGTCGAGCGTAGCGAGAACATCTTTCGGCAGCACCGAGGTGATGCCGTTGATGATCAGGGCAAAGAGTGTGACATGAGGACACTTCCCTGCGGGACACCCTCTTCCTGCTCCTTTGTGCCGGAGAGGGCTCCCCCCACCCGTACGTGGAATCGACGATCTCGCAAAAATTCAGATATAAACATTGGGAGGCATGCCCTCACCCCCATCGTGTGGAGAGTCTCCATTATACCGTATCACCATGCGGTATCTTAGGCCTTCTTCAGATCGAAAAACACCGTGGCGTAGTGCTGTTTACGAAGGAAAGCCTCGCAGACGGCATTTTCCAGTCGGAGCAGAGCATCCGACGTGGAGTGGAACTTGCGGAAGCCGCACTGTGCAGAAGACATATGGCCTCCACTGTCCAGGAAAAAGGCTAATCTAACATTTACCAATTTCTCCATCAACTGGCACACGCAAGAGGTTACATAGATTGGGCGGAAACCAGTCAGGGTAGAGTGATCTCTCCCCGGTTTGCGAAAGGCGAGCACAGTAGCGATCCGCCAGGAGTCTGGGAGAAGACCTTCCACCCAGATCCTGTTGAACAAATCTAAGAGAAAGGCCATGCCTCGCTCACCCAGGTGTCGAAGCATGGCGTACGGGACATCGTCCGGACCATGGGTGGTGTCCGCACAAGAAGCGAGAGCGGAGTGCAACTCACTTACAGTAAACTTGTCGTTGAAGGATTCTTCGCCTCTGAAGGTAAAGTCCAGCCGACCGCCTTCTGCGACATCGCGACGTGCATTGAATGCTGGCGGAGCAGCATCCCGGCTATGGAATGCGGAAAAAGCAGTCGCTGAGGATTCCGCCACGGCCGCGGGGTCCGAGATTGCGGTCCCATTCTCCTGGAGAACGGGAGGTGGGTCCTGCGAGAACTTGCCCTGAATCCTTTTGACTCGCTTCCACACCTCAGCTAAAGGGGTCTTTCCCGTTAAGTGAAGACACGTATGCCCGCCAGGAAGAGCAGCGGGTGTGCTTCGAAATATACCGGAACCTAGCCCTAGCCCGATGAAATTCAGCGACCACCATGGGAGTGGTCGGCGTGCAAAACGGCCAGACGTCCTAGGAATAGTACTCAGGCCCACGGCGATGAGATTGCCAGAGAGGAACTCAACGGCCTCATCTACCGACCTAAACTCCTTGACTGAGATAGAAAATTCAGTCATTTCCTGAAATACAGGCCACCGCGCCCGCGCCAAGCAGCACCGAGATGGGCTCTCAGGCGGCAGTTGCCCTGAAAATGATATTTGAATGGGAAAGTGATCACTACCATGGAAGTCATCGACCACCTCCCAATCAAAATCAGGCTGTGCATCCGAAAAGCACAAAGATAGGTCAAGGCAAGAAAATGAAGGGGTTCTCGGATAGTGATGCGTATACTCATCCTCGTTTAGGACACCCATCTCAAGCTCTTCGATCAGATCGGAAAGGACTTGTCCCTTGGGATTTATAGAGTAATCTACCCAGAGAGGATGCCTGCCGTTCAGATCTCCAAGCAAGAGAAAATGCCTCGGCAACTATGCCACGACGCGGCGGAAGGCCGCCGCGTCGAAGTCAGCTGACGGTGGAATGTACGCAGAAATGATAGTATACCTCCTATCCAGGTGTAGCTGCACAGCCACTGCCTGAAAGGAGGTATCTAAAGAGAAAGAAAGAACAGAGACATCATGCCGGGTGTAAACCGCGCATCCCCCACCCCGGCCATCCGGTGGTGGTTGGGTCGCAAGACCCTTATACCCCGGGAGGGACTGCAAGGGGCACGCGCCTAGCATGGTCTCCGGCAAAAAGATAGCTAATGGGGAACGGGACGAGACGAGCCTCCGCAGCTCCTCCCAGTTGGCCCGGAGTCCACGGCAATTCCATTGAAGGGATATGCCCTCCAAGCCTAGCTCGGAGGTGACTCGGGGGCCCTCCTCGAACAGAAGACCCTCACGGGAATGGCCGTTCGCTTCCCGGTGGCAGAACCTCGGGCGATGTTGGCCGGACAAAGCGCTGAAGGCGCTGTCGCCTTCGATGACTTATTGTGGGAGGTTGGACTCGCCATGCATGTCTTTTCCTCCCTCCACCTCTGAACTTTAGGGTGGCGTTGCGGCTTCGGAGGCGGGGGGCCCTTTTAACGAGGAACCACCGTCTCCGAGTCACTCACGCCACCTCTAGGCGTGGGCGAAGGAGCCGAAGCTCCTTTGTTCCTGTCCTCCTTTCGGGGACCGCTTTAGGAATACCGGAAGATGGCCTAGCGACCAACTTCAGGGGTTTTGCCTCCTGTGAGTCTAACGACTCGGTCGAGGCACGTCGTTTCACCTTGCGGGAAACGGTCACACTGGGGGAAGAGGGGAGAGCCCTGGTTATAGCCGGGGCTGGGTATGAACCCTTTTTGCCGCCAGCTTTACCAGTGGAGCGCCCGGGTTGAGTACAGCCCGCAGAAGGGCTCCCAATAGGCGCTGAAACAACCGTGTTTGTTGGCCTGGATAGGCCAGGAGCAGAGGGTGCCTTTCTAACTATTGAGGTAGAGGACGTCCCAGGCAGAGCCGGGCGCGCCAGGACCAAGTTCTTAGCCTCGCGGAATGAGAGTCGATCCTGGGCCTGAACGACCAGGATTTCTTTCTCGAGGAGATATGCACCACATTGCTTCGAAGAAGCGGGGTGCCGCTCTCCGCAATTGACACACTTGGCCACACACGATTTGGACTTATCGTGTGCGGCCTTGGAGCAATTTACACAAACTTTGGGTGACCCCGACTTTGCACGTCTACAAGAACGATTCGTATGGCCGAAGCGGTGACAGTAATAGCACCGCCACGGCAGTGGGACGAATGTCTTCACGCGGTAGCGGTACCAACTGGCACGCACCGACTCAGGGAGCTTGTCACAGTCGAACGTGACGTAGAGTGTAGGGGTGGGTCTCGAGGCCCCTCCCTGTTTTCTCATCACATGTTCCACCTTGACACCTCCATGGTCGGCCAGCTCTAAGGTGATGTCCTCTATGGAGTAGTCAACGAGTTCCCTCGCATAAACTACTCCTTTCACAAAGTTCATGGTAAAGTGCGGCGTCACAATCAACGGGGTGCATGAAGTGTCCGAAGAGCACCTATCTTGGCCACCTCGGCGGGATTCGCCGCATTCGCCAGAAGGCTCCCGTCCGAGAAACGGGACACCTTTGGCTCTCTACCAATTACACTAGCTAATCCACTTCTATGATGGATTACGTTGCCCTTGGCCAACATGCTGCCATCAGTGGAGCGAATGACGAGGAAGCGTTTGAAGCCAGCGGGCTCAAAAACGCCAGGTAACCTCTGAATCAGGGGCCCCGATGTCATCGAGGCTCCGCCCTGTCCGCTTTTGGTCTTAGTCAGGGGCTCCGCAACCAGGGAGGCAGAGGGGCCGGATGTGCCGATCTTGGCTTGGTCGAGTACCAAAGTGGCAGCAGACCCATCCGTCCCCGCAGCTCCCGCCAATGGAGAGGAGCCCCGAGTCTTCTTTGTCTTTTTCTTTTTTGGAGAGGAGGGCGGGAAATGAACCCGCTTCTCACCTACACCGGCAGAAGACCCTAGGCCAGATGGACTGGCCTCAGCTAGGTCCTTCTCCGAAATGGAGAAGGTCTTGGTGGTCGCAGGGGCACCGGTTGGAGGAGATCCCTACCCTCTTTGTACTGCCTCAGAAACCCTAACTGTTTGAGGAGGACCTTGCATAGGGGCGGATTTGGGTTTGGTGTTTGGTGCCGAGCCCGGATTTCCCCCCATGGCAGGCCCTACCCTCTGAGGCTGGGTTTCCTCAAGGACCATGTCTATCACAGGAGGGGCCTCCAGTTGGCCATCCCCTCCCAGGACATCGCAGGTCCCCTTGGCAGTGTCGCCAGTCTTGTGTGGGGAGGCACAGGCCTTGACCCCGGCAAGGTTTAAAATTCTTTCCAGCAGGTCTTTTGAGGGAAGCGACCGAAGAAGCCTGGCTTCCCTCTCCCCCCTAACGGGGTTTGCCCTACCGAGCCGCTTACACGAGGGGCGGTCGGCAAGGGGCTGCCTGCTTGCTTTCTTGGCAGTCCCCTTAGAAACAAAAGGAGGAACTGTCTTTGGAAATAGGGAGGTGCCCGAAAGCACCTCCAGAGAAGGAGGTGAGGGGAAGTCCCCTACACCCGTAGGCGTAGGAGAGGAGTAAGCCTCCTCTCCGGTTAAAGAAGTATGGAGGGTCCCCTGCGCAAGCAAAAGGGGGAGGGACCTCCATTTTTTCGGTGGAGCTGCCCGAGGACGGCTCCGTCGATGAGGAAGGGGAAGTTGGGTTTTTTGTGTTTTTTTTATATTCTTCATTGGGCATGGTGACCCTCTTTTTTACACGGGATGAAATCGTGCATCACCTCTCGCAGTAGCCCGAAATGTAAGAGGTGCTTACAGGCCCGGCAGACCAGGCGCCGCCATTTGGGACCACCCCTCCCACCTGGTGGCCTGGCAGTCCATCGGCATGGCGGATGAAACAGGTTGTTAAAAAAAACCCATCGCGAACCGGAGCTCAGGGATTAGGGAACATTGTCCCCTCCCCCCTTAGCCCCGATCCAGAACGGTTGGCTTGAGAAAAAGGTCAGCATCTACCCTGTAAATTAGAGGCTGACCAGAGAAAGTTGTGGGAGAGATTGTATGAAAAGCGACGAGGTAGGGGAGAAATACAGGCTATCTGAAGGATGGAAGAGAGGCTAAGCTGGGGCCGGTTGGAGTGCTGGATCCCGTCAGCACGCCGGTCAGGATGGCAAATCGCGGCGCCCCTTACTGGGTGAACTGTATTTAATCAAACCGAACATTTATTTAGTCAAATTTCAATATAACTAATATGGATTTCTATTATCTTATGTACCTACATATACAGTGCAACCAAAAAAAACACTGTCTGGCACTAATTTCTAAAACTATTAAAGTAGCTCTATAGTACTACCTATAATTTATACACTCATATTTATATGATTATACACCTACATATTAATTTATATTTTTCTATTTCAGCTCCAAAGTGATGCAGCCAATCTCTCAACAGCCACAGAAGTGTGGATTAGGCTTACCAAAGCTGATGAATTGAAGCAGTATCAGGATGTTTATAATTAAGTGGAAGAAGCAACCCCTGCAACCATTTTTTTGTAGCAACATTGATGAACCCTTTCAGCAGTATTCATAATGATTTAATGGAAGAAGAGGAAACTGTTGCTGAAAACGAGTTGTGGAGAACTATGAAGACTTTTTAGTAGGTTTCATAGCTTTCAATATTCATGATGAGGATTATTTCCCCAAAATAATGTTCAACAAAAGTATCATAAGTGCATATAAAGACTGCCCAGCAAAATGGTGGATGCTCATGGAAAAAAAGACAGCAAAAGGAGATAAGCTCCCACTAGGATTCTGCCCTTTCTGTAGCAATTTGCTAAGTTGTGCTCCAAGTTCAGCATCAATTGAATGAATGTTTTCCTCTTAAGCATGGTATGGACAAAACTTCAAAACAGGCTTGGTGATGTGAAAGCAGGAAAACTGGTATAAATACATACTTATTTAAGAAAAATTAAATTTGATAACATTCTAACATTCTATAAAAACAAATAAAATACAATTCTAAACAAATTTTATTTAGTGATTTTTTCTAAAATTAATTAAAAAAATATAAGGGTGGCACCTCTAGGTGCCACTGGGAACATAAGGTCTAATACAAAGAGCTTTTACTAAATATGGGTTTACATTTTCTACATTCAAAATTTATTTATTGCAAAATACATACCAACAGCTAATATGAAAAGGAACCTTACATTTCTTGCATTGGATTCTGGTTCATTTGTGACAATGTGCGTGATTAAATTTTTCTTTTGTATTGGTCCAACTTGTTGTCAGTACAGACCGATGATGAACTTACGGTGAACTTCACAGTATGTTCCTTGTTTTGACCCATTGCCTGAAATATTTTCCATGCATTCTGACAAGCAGCATCAATGCCAAAAGCAAGCAGAGGAAACTACCATTTTTTTGGTAAACATGTAGACGAGCGGCCCGGCGGAAAAAAGATTTTTGTGTAAATATTATCGTTCACCCGTCTGAATATTCATGCACGTTTGTTTTCTTCGAATGATAGCTGCCGCTATTTTTTGTATTAAAAAAATGCCCGAAGGTAAACAAACCGAAAACGCTGTTTACGTGGGCCATTTTTTTTACAAAATCGCCCGAAAAAAACAAACGAAACACGCTGTTTCCGTACTTAATTGCAGTGGTTATACTTC
The DNA here is from genome assembly GCA_963969495.1 of Ceratothoa steindachneri. NCBI lineage: Eukaryota > Metazoa > Arthropoda > Malacostraca > Isopoda > Cymothoidae > Ceratothoa > Ceratothoa steindachneri. Next base: position 12,931,241 of record OZ018339.1, read on the forward strand.
CGAAATAGCAAAGAGGAAAGCCTATTTATTTTAGACCATTTTTTTTACAAAATTGCCCCCCAAAAACAAATGAAGCTCGCTGTTTCCGTACTTAATTGCAGTGGTTATACTTCCGAAATAGCGAAGAGGAAAGCCTATATATTTTGCGCATCTGCGTTCTATTCGAAATCTAGCTAACTTGAATCACGTTTTATTTTAGAGCATCTAAATTCAAACTGAAGGGTCACATCTAATGCCCAGCCACAAATGTCGCATTGCTTTTAATTTTAACTAAATTATGAACATCCAAAAAGGTGAACAATTTATCTGTATCAGAAACTAGAGTTAATAATTCCGAAATGGAAGACAGACAAAACGCATAATTCGATACCATTTTTACACTGCTTAAAAGACGTCTGATTGATCATTTTCAAACTGCGTAAAAGGGAAATGTTTGACACCCAAACTGCTAAAAAGCAAGTAGTTCCTTGAAATGATCTAGCTAATTACATTTAAATGTAAAAAAGAAGGTAATAAAAATAGTAAAATGGGGAAAAATATAGACAAATAAAAATGACTCCGAATGAGGATAATAAAAAGTTATTAAGTGGGAAAAAATTGAAATCAAGCCTATCTGACGTCATACCACACCCCTAAACCATATTATAATTCGCAAAACGATTAAAGGCGCTGGCATGATGTAGTTAAAGCATTCACCTCTGTAAACGTCAGGACATTTTAACAATTAGGATTATATAGTGGGGGGCTGTGCCTGCCAGACCCCCCCCCCCCAATTTAATGAAACTCAGGATCATCGTAGTGCGGTCCACGCATCGTGTCCCCCCCCCCCCCACGAACCGTCCCCTTAAATATACTTTAAAAACGTGAAACACTTTGGAACACGGACGAAAATAGTACGTCTTATCGGCCGGGCCGCTCGTCTACATATTTACCATTTTTTTTCCTCAAACAGAGATTCTCTGAATATCAAAATTTTCATCAAACCTGTCCACACCATCCATAAATTTATTATACATATAAACCACCTTTGGGCAAGCAACAGCAATATTTGTTCTTTTATTATTGACTGAAGCAGCTATGTACAGGAGAGACTGGATAAATACCATAAGCATTTGAAACCAAGGTCACAATGTTGTTGTCATTCCACCTAACAATTGCAAGTTCATATGTTGTTTTCATAGACATTGCACCACATCCTTTCTTCATTTCTTTTGGGTTTTCTAATGGGTATTTCTGTGTCCGATTTTCTCTTATTGTCCCAGTTCAAAAATGTCCATGTTCTTTGACTTTGTCCAAAAGGGGCAAGCCAGTGAAAAAATCATCAAAGTACAATTTATAGGATACACCTTTAGGCAGAATGGAAAGAAACTGCAGAACAAATGAAGCTCCGAGCCCATACATTTCTTGTTCAGGAGCGGTCTTGCTTTTGACCCTTCATACAGAATGAATTTAATTAGATAACCTGAAGGAGCAGACCACAATTTGTAACCAAATCTGATTCATTTTCCATGAATGTATTGCTTGCAACCATGCCTCCCTTGGTAAGGTACCATTGTTTCATCAATTGATATTTCAAGTGAAGAAAGCTTTTCAAAATTCTAAAGAAAACATTTGTTCAATAAACTGAAGTAATCAGCAAGTTTCGCATATTTATCATTTATTGGAAGTTGCAAATTATCGGGACATGAAGAAATTGATAAATTTCTAAAAATCAGTTCCTTCTCATAGCTGAGGCAACTAGTTCATTATAGACATCTTTTTTTATTTCCCAAAACATTCTAATATGTTTGGGTCTCAGATAACTAGTCAAAAGAAGAATTGCAATGTATAATTTCATTTCCTTTCATGTAACATCGAATGATTATGTTGCATCACATATTAGACATATCAAAAAATAATGTTACTATTTCATCTCTAAAAACAGATTTCCAACACTCCACAATAGATAGTTTGTAATGACGTGATCTATTATTGCGGTTTACTATAGTCTTGTTGTCGATACTTCAATACTAGGTGATCTCTTAAGGTCCTGAAGATATAACCAGTCAGTCCACGCCGGCCGTCACCCACTCTATCAAGATAATGATCTACTTAAGAAAAAGCTATAGACACAACAACTCTAGCCTACTCTTTCCTATCACGGCCTAAATTACATATTATAATATTCTATTTACTAACCCTACTAATAACTTATTGTGTCAATTACTACCACATCTGATACGCCACGTCATCCTCGGTGAGTGTTCTAAATAGTTAACATAACATACATAACAATTTCACGGATGACAAAAGCCACAAGGGCCTATCAAAGGTCATCCGCATACATCAAAAACCCACCCACAAAAAGCACCATCACCAGGGGAAGACAAAATCAAAGTCCTCCACAATATAATGTAACAGATGACAAAAGCCACAAGGGCTCATCATAGGTCATCGGAGTCAAACGGACTTTTTTTTAAGGCACCCAAACTCCCAGAAAAACTACATCCAGAGGATTGCGTCCAGAAACAAGGGTATCACCAATCAAGGCTTGTCAAGAACTAAATCATGCAGCTATAGATATATACAAACAATATTAATATATACAAAACTTAGGGAACATCACAACCTTTCCTCCCCATAAACTCATCCAACCTACTCTTAAATACATTAAGATTTGGACTACCTACTACCCTCCGCGGCAATTTGTTCCAGAAGTCTACCACTCTATTGGTGAAAAAATATTTTCTTAAATCCAACCTACACCCTTGCTTTTTAATTTTCAAGTGGTGACCTCTAGTCCGATTTCCATCATCTAACTCAAATAACTTGCTAGCATCCAATTTATCTATCCCAGAAAATTTTTTAAAGAGCTCAATCATATCATCTCTCACACACCTCCTTTCGAACGAGAACATATTTAATACCCTCAGTCTATCTATATAATCAAGGTGCCTCAGGGAAGGAATAATATTTGATTCCCTCCGTTGCACTGACTCGAGAAAGTTAATATCGTGTCTAAAATGTGGGGACCATGCCTGTATACAGTACTCTAGATGTGGCCTAACATAAGAGTTATAAAGTTTAAGAATAACCTTCTTACTTTTGTAACTGACCTTTCTCTTAATGAAACCCAGCACTCTATTTGCCCTATTTCTTGCTTCAATACACTGCTTAGAAAACCTTAATGACTTATCTATTACTAGTCCTAGATCTTTCTCATCCTCTACTGAGCTCAGCCAATTCCCATCCATTTCCTAATTAAATTCTCTATTATCTTTTCCCATGTTAATAACTTTGCACTTATCAAGGTTGAAAGTCATTTGCCACTTATGTGTGGGGATAACAATTTATTTAAATCCCCCTGCACTTTAAAATTATCATCAATATCTTTAACTACAGCTGCTTTACTAAAATCTAAGTAAATTATATCTACATTCTCTCCCTTATCTACTTGATCTGTTACAAACTCCAGAAAGTCTAGTAAATTAGTCAAACATGATCTACCTGATCTAAACCCATGCTGAGCATCGCTGATTAACCCCTCCCTCTCTAGATGTTGGCAAATCCCTTTTTTAACTATTTTCTCAAGAATTTTACAGACTACAGGAGTTAGGCTAACTGGTCTAAAGTTATTTGGATCCTCTTTACTACCCTTCTTGAAAATGGGGACTATATTCGCTCTCTTCCAATCATCCATATTCCAGTGACCTAGTATACAACTTCTCCAGAGCTATTGAGATACTTTCTACCCCTTCTTTAAGTATCCTAGAATGAATATTATCAGTGCCAGAGGCCTTGGTAATATCTAACTCACCTATTAGTCCTTTTTTCGTCCTCCGATCCACACTAATGGTAGTAAACACCTCTTTCCCTGACCCATGAGTACTGTACATAAGACTATTTAGTTTCTCCATTGTAAATACTGATGCAAAATGACCATTTAGTACCTCAACTATTTCCTCATCAGTTTCTCTCACAACCCCTTCATATTCGATAGGCCCTATTTTAACTCTGCCAGACTTATTATTAATTTTATAGTAACTAAAGAACTTTCTAGGATCTTTGTTGCTATCCTGAGCTAATTTAATTTCTGACACCCTTTTGTTCTTCTTTATAATCTTATTTAACTCATTCCTAGCCATTCTATAATCACTTAAATTTTGAATATTATTTTCTACCTGAAATTTTTCTAGCTATCTCCTGATTCCACCATAATGGTTTCCTACTTTTGTTTCTAATGGCCTTCATTGGGATACATTGCTCTTGGACTACATTTATTATATGCTTGAAAGTATCCCACATCCCATAAGCATTTTTACCTCTGAATTCTACATCCCAGTCTACAAAATTTAGCAAGCTTCAAAGTTTTACATAATCTCCCTTATGAAAATTTGGAACTTTTACAGCATTCTCGGTTATTTTACCCTTCTCAATTCCCAAGTTAAAACGAACTATCTGATGGTGACTATTTCCCAATGCTTCCCCAACAGTCAATTCTTGAACTAAATGATCACTGTTAGAAAGTACTAAATCTAATATATTGTCTCCCCCTCATTGGCTCATTAACAAATTGAATCAAAAAACTATCCTCAAAGCATTCTATGAACCAGCCACTTGTTCTATCCCTACCTATCATATTTTCCCAGTCTACAGAGTTTAAGTTGAAGTCTCCAATAATAACTGCATCTGTTTCACATCCCTTACTTATTTCCCTTATCATTAGTTCATCTATATCATCAGTCTGCCCAGGTGGTCTGTAAAAAGCTCCCAAATGCACCATTCTATTTTTACTGAACCTAATATCTATCCAAAGTGACTCAACTCCATCCTGCTTTATTGAAGTATTTAAACTTGAAACAATGTTGTTTTTTATATAGATAATTATTCCTCCACCAATCGTACCTATCCTTCAGTAACAGATAATATATCTATATCCGCATTGCTAATATAACTAAATAGCTCATCCTTCTTGTTTCTAAGACTACGAGCATTTGTATAGAAACAATTTAACCCTCCTTTCCCTGAAGCACCTCTTGAAACCTGAATGACCTCATCTATATCGCCTTGGAACCTATTTCTGTTATTTGCCAAGTCCATTCTACTTTCAGTACTATAATGTCCTCTCATAATTCCTTGACCACTATTAATATCTAGTTTCCCGCCCGCAAAGACCTAATAACACGATCATACTCCTTCCACAACACATCTACCTACCTCCTACTCAAATGCAGTCCATCCATCGCATACATTTCTTTCATTCCAACAAACCTATCACACACATCCACAATCATGACACCTTCCATCTCACACATCCTCCTCACATAATCATTCAGCCCAATCGCACGAGACACCTATTCTACCCTAACATCCATTCTTGGAAGCACACCCGTCACAACACCTTTCATTCTACTCTCTTTCACATTTTGAATCAACCTCTTGTACCTCTCACGTAACTCACATGCACCCACTTTCTTCACATCATGCACTCCTATATGTGTAATCACAACCGCATCCCTTGCACAGCCAGACACCAGCTCTTCATACCTATCAGACAGATCTCTCACTCCAGCACCCGGCAAACACACCCTCAGACCATTCAATCTACTTGCATTCAACTTCCTATCTAAATATCTAACTTGCGAATCACCCATCACAAGCACTTCAGTCAGACTCATATTCCTAATCCCCACAGACCTAACTCCATCCCCACTCCTATTCTCATTCAAACTACCAGTCACTCTACCTCCACCCCCACCCCGATCAGTCATATTACTTCCAGTTACTTCCTCTCTTAGGGCACTGAATCTATTAGTCAAGCTATTAGGTTCTGTGTCCCTCTGACTCACACACCTATTCTCCTCCGGGCTAACAACCTCAACAGAGGCAACCCTATTCTCACAAAGAACAGGAGAAGCCTCCCTAGCTTCACGTTCCTAACCACTCTCCACTGTCCCCCATCCTCACTAGGCCTATTTCTAACTAATCTAAGGGGGCTAACTTCACTATTCCTATTACTATCATATCCTACCTCCTCGACCGGCCCTCTACCTCCACCTGAAACATCTAACTGGCCTACCTCACCACCTAACCTGTTCCCAGCTCTAGGCCTAACACTAAGTTCCCTCCTGAGCTCAGCAACTAACCCCTCCAGCCTACTTATCCTGTCTAAATCCTGCATTCTCATCCCCTCTAAATCTACAATGCATTCACGCAGCCCACATACAACACATGTATACCCCTCACCAAATACACCACAACCAATGCATCCATTCCGACACTCATGGTCACTTTCATCCCCGAACTCCATCACTTATTCAAACAAAGAAAGAACTTAAGTAGTAATAAGAACAAAAGAGCAACTTAGCTTTCGCTGATTCTGTGGTGAAAAAAAACACAAAAAAATGTAGAAAAATCTTAAAAATAAATCAACAGACCGAAACGAGATTTAAGGCACAACACAGTCCAAATCAGTCGCTAGTTGTTATAACATAACTGATAATAGATATACTACATTGGCGTTGAGGATTTGTGTTTTGCCTTTTTAGCAGTGGGTTAAATTGTCCCCTATTCCTTTTTCTGTGTATAGATTTCTATTTTTCGTAGGTTATTTTTTGCAATACAATGTCTCTTATAGGTTCTATTGATAGTTTCGATGCTAGTCGAATATTTTGACACCTATATTAGTAGAGTCGAACTCTATTTTCTAGCTAACTCTCTTCCAGAGGAGAAGAAGGTACCAGCCTTTTACATTGGCTGGACCTAAAGTTTTTGCCTTAGCTAAGGGTCTGTTATCACCAAAAGAGCCAGGGATTTGTAAATATCCTGATATTATTAAAATTCTGAAGGAACATTACAAACTCAAGGTAATTCTAATATATGAAAGATTTAAGTTCTATTCTAGGAATCAAAAATCTGGTGAAACTATTGCTAATTTTGTTGCTGGAATTAAAGCACTTTCTCACACATGTGAGTTTGGTGCCCCTACTGTGTCTTATCTGGGTTATCGTATTGATGCTCAGGGTATTCAGCCCACTTCTGACAAAGGGCAAGCTATTGCAGATGCTCCTATTCCTACTAATTTGACTCAGTTAAAGTCATACTTAGATTTGCTTAACTTTTATAATAGGTTCATTCCTAAGGCAGCTTCTATCCTGGAGCCTCACACCTTATTAAGGACTGGTGTACCTTGATCTTGGGGAAAAGCAGAAACAAGTGCTTTTGTTACTTCTAAGCAGCTTCTACTATCTTCTGAAGTGCTAGTGCATTTTGACCTACAGAAACCTATTGTAGTGGTTGCAGACAGCACTGCTTATGGAATCGGAGCTGTTCTATGCCACCTGATAGATGGTATAGAGCGGCCTGTTCACTTTGTTTCTCGTACTCTATCAGCTACAGAACATAATTATTCTCAGTTGGAAAAGGAAGCTTTGACAATGGTTTTTGCTCTAAGGAAATTCCATTTCTATTTGTAGAGTCAGCACAATTTTACATTGGTGACAGATCATATACCTCTTCTTGGTTTATTTCTTCTTCTAAATGTATCTCTCCTATGACTTCTGGTAGAATACAACATTTGGCTCTTCTTCTGCAGGCATATAATTTCACTCTTATTCATCGTTCTGGGACCTTATTAGATACGGCCGATGCTCTAAGCCGTCTACCTCTTTCTAGTATTAACATAACTGACAATACTCCAGTTCCAGCTGACTGGACTATGCTGGTGAATTTTCTACTTTTTACCAGTCACTAGTATCGCTGTCAGGGATTGCACACATGCAGATCCTGTTCTTTCTAAAATACACAAGTTCTGTGAGATCGGGTGGCTAGCCTCAACTATGGGGGATCCTGGCCTTGCTCCTTATGTTTGGGGGAGGGATGAGTTATCCATTCAGTCAGGTAGAGTCTTGTGGGGCAGTAGAGTAGTTATTCCTCTTAGATTAAGGAATGCTCTATTGCATGAACTACATGCTAATCATGTGGGTGCTTCTCGCATGAAAGAATTAGCTAGAGGTTACTTTTGGTGGCCTAATTTGGACAAGGACCTCGAAGAACTATGTAGGTTGTGTCTCCAGTGCTTAGCTCTACACGCTACACCTCCTAAGGCGGAATTACATCCTTGGAAGTGGCCACAGTCGCCATGGCACAGGTTGCATGTTGATTATGCTGGTCCAGTAGATGGGAAGCATTTTCTCATCATAGTGGATGCTCACTCTAAATGGGTTCAACTGCTAGAGAAACTATTAAGTTTCTTAGACATTCTTTTGCTCAGTTTGGTTTGCCAGTTTCACTTGTTTCTGACAATGGTCCTTGTTTTACTTCTGCTGAGTTTAAGGAATTTGTCACAGGTTGTGGTATTCATCACATTACTACAGCAGTATATAAACCTTCTACTAATGGTTTAGCTGAGAAGATGGTTCAGACATTCAAGAAAGCTCTCCATACATCTTCCGAGCCTCTTAGGACAACTATAGATAGGTTCCTATTTAACTATCGACTGACACCACACTCTACTACTGGAGTTTTCCCAGCTGAGTTGATGTTTGGTCGATGCTTGAGGTCTAGACTAGATTTGTTGTCACCTACAGAACAACTATTTGCTAGAGTGGCCCATAGGCAGGGATGTCAGAAAGCTAACCACCCTAAGTCTACTAGAAACTTTCCCTGCCACCATCATTTTCAGTGATGATCAGGAATTATACTCCTGGTGAGCCTAAGTGGATACCTGCAGAGGTACAGGAGCAGACTGGTCCTTTATCTTATAGGTGGTGTACCCACAGGAGATGTTTTAAAAAGGCACCAAGATCAGGTTATTCCTAGAACCACAGGGGGTCCTGTTATAGAAGCTCCTGTGTTACAACATGTTTCTCCTACTTCTCCAGTTCGTCCTATTTTGCCTCCTACTCCTGTCTCTCCTGTGGTAGACTCTTCACTGCAGGTTATTGGTTCTCTTTCAGCTAATGTGCGCAGGTCTTCTAGAGTGAAGAAACCTGTAGATAGGCTAAACCTATAAGTTTTTTATTATGTTCTAACTATGGGCAGAGGGATGTAATGATGTGATCTATTATTGCGGTTTACTATAGTCTTGTTGTCGATACTTCAATACTAGGTGACCTCAAGGTCCTATAGAAATAAGCAGTCAGTCCACGCCCATCACCCACTCTATCAAGATAACGACCTACTTAAGAAAAAGCTATAGACACAATAACTCTAGCCTACTCTTTCCTATCACAGCATAAATTACATATTTCATTATTCTATTTACTAACCCCTACTAATAACTTATTGTGTCAATTACTAACACATCTGATACGCTACGTCATCCTCGGTGAGTGTTCTAAATAGTTGTTATAACCTAACTGATAATAGATATACTACACAGTTGTTCTAATATTTTTTCATTTTTCGCACCTTATTCAGGCATTGGTTTTGAAAATGTCTCAGTTGATTTACAATACCTAACTTTTCTAATCTTAGAACTGATAAGCCTACTCACATTTGTTTCATCAGGGCTTTTATAGACAATCTCTGCTTCATTTGTGAGTTGTCCTGGCTCTGTCATTTTCATCATCCAAGTCAATATCTGTTATTTCTCCTTCATTTGGAGGCAATGCAATTATTGACTGAATATCAGATGCTCTTAGTAATTCATCTTCGTAATCAAGAAACAGCGCCTCATCATCTTCAGTTTCTAAAACCTGAAAAATCTTCTCCATTAAAATGCTATAAAAATAAAATTATATATTATAAATAATAAAAGTTAAATCAGCATATATAGCAGTATCATAAATTTCACACATACATAAATGAAAAAGAAATGAAATAAAAATATTCTAAACTGACATGCGGCTTCTACAGAGCAGATGCCACAGTAAACCAGCCATACTGACCGGTGTCACCTATAGGTGCTAGTAGCAGTTTGTGCATTCACTGTGGTGATTAGAAATAAGCATGGTAGACAACAATATTATCAGCATTTTCCGCAATGTTTTGAAAATCATTACACTAAAGGTTTTTATATTTTCTTACCTTATACTCCGATTTTCAGTCATTTTTGTGAGAGCAATGAGTTTGTCTTGATATTATATAAAAAAAAAAAAAAATGGTAGAAACTGAAGCCTAGAATTTAGAAAACCTTAAATCAGAAAAAAAAATTCCTGTTTTTTTTATCGAAAAAACCCATTGGGTCCAATCAGATTGGACCCAATTGTGCAAACCCTGTTCTGAAGCATGGTTCATTGGAACTTGCGCCTCCCAGTCTCCAACAAGTTGTTATAATCCACACGTCCCAGTTCCCTGACCACAGAACACACCAAGAAATTCCTCAAAGAAAACGTCCCTCTTCACTCTTCCCTCTCCCTTTTTCTCCCCGATTTATGCGCATTAGATCTGGCTTGGGGGTGCACCAAGTAATTTATAGTGTATGATTTAGATTTTGCATTGGCCATATTTATATATTGTGAGGCTGTAGATATACATATATATATATATATGAATGCGGTGCTCGCTGCCTCAGTGTCCATGGTTCGAATCGCTTCCCTGCACAGATTTTTCCGAAAAAAGGTAATAAATATTACTGTAAGAAAAATTTATTCTGTTTTCTCTTTCAATGTGGTTTATTGCATTCATCTTCATCATTCTCTCGCGCGACTTTGAGAGATATTATATATATATATATATATATATATATATATATATATATATATATACATTTACTTTGGGTAAGGTTGTACCCTTCAAGAACTTTCCTTGATTTTGCAGCATCATCCTGATAAACTCATTCTTTAGACATGGCTGAAGTTTCCCTAAAAATACAACAAAACTTCAACTCTGCAACTTTACTAAAAATGACATATAAAGTATTGTATTTGAAGCAATATTGGTAATTATAATAGTAATAATAATAATTTACAATTAATTATAGTAGCAGTAATAACACACCTACACAAGTAAGCAGGGTGTTACAAACTTGCCTCTTTTTCTTAGACTCCTTCATGAGTATGTTTGGTAACCCAATCTCCCATAGAATTTATTAAGAAAAAATAGGTGCAACTGTTAAAGCCGAACTATGTAAAAGACTCCCTTAGTTTGTAATCCCCTGCAAGTAAGTAACTCACAAATAAAATATATAACTCACCCCCATGCTGTGGTACTGAATGCACCTTGGTGACGGTCCTGGTAACAGTGTTGTTAATATAAAGTTCTGATTCTTAATACAAATATTAATAAAATTCCTGTTTAGTATAATAGGAGTGAAATAAATAAAAATATATATATCATTAATATATCCAAAGGCTACACAGAGCTGTTTCTAGCCACTAAGGGGCCCTAGGCAGCTTGCAGACTTAGGGCCCTAGTGTATATTAATATACTTAGTTTTGTGTTACCAACATAATTTTAACCACTACCAGCAATTTTAGAATACCACAAGAATGCCCGCTAACCAATATAACAGGACTAAGGTGCCCTCTAGTAGCAGTAGGGGCCTTATAAAACTACCTATATTGTCTATACCTCAAAATGGCCCTATACACCCAATATATTATATAAAGACAGAATATCGAATCTGCAGTGTGGCAACCATTTGGAAATATACGGTTTGTTTACCTCAGTGTTGTCACAATCAGGACTTTTGAAAAAAGTCACCACATCCATATACCAATTCCATTGGTATGATGCTATAAAAATACCCAAAGAATAGAGAGAAATGCTGATTAAGTAACTTCTTATACTTTGCTAGACTAATGCTTGAGCAAATATTTGTCTACATTTTTATGTGCCTCTTATTAAGCTGTTTTTGTCACTCAAAAGAAATAGATGGGACACGCATTTGGGGCCTGGGGTAACTTTTAAATTTGTGCCCCCTCAGCCACCCCACTGTCACCAATTTGGGGTTCTTGTAAGGGATGACCTGATTTGAAAAACTTTTCAAGCTTGTTTTTTTTCATGTTTCTCAAAACTGCTCTTATCCTTATACTTGATAAGGACATGAAGTAGATTTGAAAGGCTCCTAACGCATGTGGATTCTTTCATGAGTCTTAACACTCTTCCTAAATGATGCCAGATAGGGACAAAATCTGCATTTGAATGGCTTCTCACCTGTATTGGTTCTTTCATGCGTCTTAAGAGCCCCAGATTGGGCTGATTTATAGGAACAGAAATTGCAATTGAATGGCTTTTCTCCTGTGTGGCTTCTTACATGTCTATGAAGACAAGCTTTTCCTACTGTTTGATATGGACAGGAACTGCATTTGAATGGCTTCTCACCTGTATGGTTTGTTTCATGTACCTTTAGAGCTGACATCCTTGATGTTTGATAGGGACAGGAACTGCATTTGAAAGGCTTTTAATGTAGGTGGCTTATTTCATGTCTATGAAGACTACCCTTATTGGCTGCTTGATAAGAGCCTTAAGAGCCCCAAGGGTGGCTGATTTATAAGAACATGAACTGCATTTGAATATTCAGGCTTCTCACCAGTGTGAGTTATTTCATGTCTTTTAAGACTTCCATTCTCAGCTGATTGATATGGACAGGAATTGCATTTAAATTGCTTATCACCCGTGTGTATTCTCTCATGGCGGATAAGATTCCCCTTATCAGTTGTTTGATATGGACAAAAAATGCATTTAAAAGGTTTCTCACCTGTATGGGTTCTCTCATGAGCTTTAAGAGACTCAATTTTGGTTGAATGATAGGAACAGGAACTGCATTTGAATGTCTTTTCACACACGTTTTTTTTTCATGAATTTTAACACTTGACTTTGTTACTGCTTGATAGGGGCACAAAATACATTGAATGGCTTCTCACCAGTGTGGGTTCTTTCATGTGTCTTAAGAGCCCCAGGCTGAGCTGATTTATAGGAACAGAAATTGCATTTGAATGGCTTTTCGCCTGTGTGGGTTCTTAAATGTCTATGAAAACTAACCCTTTGGGTTGCTTGATATGGACAGGAACTGCATTTGAATGTCTTTTCACCTGTGTGGGTTTCATGTGCCTTAAGAGGCCCAGGTGGGCTGATTTATAGAAACAGGAACTGCATTTAAAAGGCTTCTCACCCGTGTGGGTTCTTTCATGTGCTTTAAGAGATCCAATTTTGACTGATTTATAAAAGCAGGAACTGCATTTGTATGGTTTTTCACTCATGGTGGTTCTTTTGTGTCTTTGAAGATTCCCATTCTTGGCTGTTTCATAATGACTGGAATTGCTTTTGAAGGGGTTTCTACTGTTGTGGGTTCTTTTATGTTTTTGAAGATGACCCATTTGGGCTGCTTGATATGGACATGAACTGCATTTGAAAGACTTCTCAATAGTTCGCTTTTTCTTAAGCTTCCATTTTCTGATGCACAAAAGGGCAGAAAGAAGAATTAGATTGTGAGATAACACTTCTCATCATGTTTGTAGGTGGATATTCACTCTGCAAATAAATTCAATAATTTAAAATATTATCACATTTTTAACTAAATTTTACTCAGCTATCTTCCTAGCTTCCTGTGGTTCTTTCTATTCCTTATTTAGAAGGGTCTTGGGTAGTTTTCCGGAGCTTTGGTGGTTTGTAATTCTGTTAATTTCAAGTTCACATTCACCTCCTTCCATTCAACTCACCACTTTTACAAGAGAGCAAAAAATCTGCGGGAAGACCATGAGATACCTATTGGTAAAGATGGTGCTGTCTTGATTAATGAACAAAGGTTATTATATATTTTTAAATTCAGAAATAGAAATTAAATAGGGATTCTCAAACCTGTGGCAGGTATGACTAAGGAAGTCAGTTCAGAAGACATCAACATAGAGGAGTGATTGTCAATTTTTACTGGTAGGTACTGCTCAATGATAACATGTTCTAGTAATAATAGCTAGGTCTGGGTTGTTTGAGAAGTCAACAGCCTCATTCACATACCTAAACTCCTCGACTGGGATAGATAAATCAGTCATTTTCTGAAATCGTGATCACAGCGACTGTGTCAAGCACCAGCAGGGTGGTCTTTCAGGTGGCAAAAGCCATAAAATATTTGATGGAAAAGTGATCACTACCATGATATTCATTGACCACCCAAGATCAGGCTGTGAATCAGGAGAGCACAGGGAGAGATCAAGGCTGGAAAATGAAGTAATTCTCGGGCAGTGATGCGTAAACTCATCCACATTTAGGACCTGACCGATGGGATTGATCGAGTAGTGTTCCCAGTACAGCTGTACTGTCACTGCCTGAAAGAAGATATTTAAAGCAAGTAGAAGAATGAAGATATCATCCTGGGTATAAATTGCACACTCTCCAACCTGGAATCTATCCTGTGGTGGTGGGGTGGCAAAACCTTTATATCCTAGGAGATAGGCAAGAAGCACGTGCCCAGCATGGTCTCCTGTAAAAAAAAAGGCTAAACAGGACAGGCAAAAGACAGGCCTCCACACGTCTTTGGAGGATCCACTGTCTATGAGCCAACCAGTCAAGTCTTTGGTGGGGTTGTCAAGAGGCAAATCTCTTTGTTGATGTCCTCCTTTTCAGTCACCAGATAGGTTCCTAATATATAATATATATTTATATAAATGTCCTGCTTTCCAAGGGCAACTTTAGGGAATCCCAGAAGATGGGATCACGACCATCTTCAGGGGTGTTGTATCCTGTTAGTTTGAGATGGTGGAAGTGCACAAATGTTTCACCAACTGGGAAATAGTCACTCTGGGTGAGGGGGATACCTGAATGTACCGAGGATGGGTGTGAAGCCTATATTCCGCCAGCTCTATTAGAGGAGCACCCTGCGAGGTTTGACATGTCCCAGACAGTGATGGACGCGCCAGGATCAAGTTCTTAGTCTCGCGATATAAGAGACAATCGTATTCTGAACAGCCAGGATTTCATTCTCCTGGAGATACGATCCACAATGCTTTATTTTTGTTTGTTGTTTTTTTTTTATTTTAAGAGCCCATCTGGCGACTGCCTACTAGGGCAAAAGTCACTGTACTCAAACCTCAGCCTACTACTAGGCTATATTAAAAACCAAATTACAATAAAAAATGACAGGTTAAAAAACAAAAAAAAGAAAACATAAAAAATGCAAAGATGGAAGCGCACTCCAGCATCGGAGGTAGGCCCACCTCCCCCCAGTGCAGGAGTATGAAACCTACAAAAAAAAGTCAAATAAAGTGGAGGAGGCCAGCTTCCTCCCAAAAAGTCGTACAGTCCACAAGTCTATGTGAATGAACCAGTCACACCAGTCCACAAGTCTGTGTAAACGAACCAGTCACAAGTACAAGGGACAAGCGGTAGCAACCCTGCTTGTCCTGGTACCAGTACAGGTAATGTGAGTGATGATCACCCAGACTGGGACATTCAACAAGAATATGCCAAACAGTCTGGGGGACAACGCAGTCATCACAATAAGGCGCAGGCAAGCGCTCCATCAAATGGCCGTGTGCCTGGTAGAGTTTCCAATTTGGAGATAACAGGAAGCAACCTAAAGCCATTGCGGCATTGGGAGGTATGTCCATGGGAACAGTTGCGGCACAATGGCACCTATTTTTAAGTTCCTCTCGACCATCGCCCATCTCCTTTGCCAAGCCGCGCTGTGGTGGATGGCTTATGTGTGAATGGAGAGTAGATTTGGGAGTCATGCTCCCCATTTTGTCCGCTATGGATTTTCACCGCTTTACCTTAGTCTGTCCTTTTACCCTATTTTTCTTTGTTTATGCTAGAAGAGTGCGAGTGTTGTTAGGAAGGGGGGTTAGGATAGACTAGGTTGTAGATAGGTATTAGTAGATTGTTTTTTTTATATATTTATACATATATGGTCTAGAGTTTTTTTATCTTGTTGCAAGAGTATATATATTTTGTCAATTAATTCTCAGAGAGATTCATAAATTGGAGCCACTTTTTGTCACTAGCCAGGCTGAAAGAATGACTTTTTATTGTCAAAAGTCTTAACTCATTTGCCACCAGTTGGCTGACCTTGCTCCAGTTCTTGGGATTTTTTTGCAAGTTCCCTGGAGCCCATTCTTGGCTTGCACCTCAAGATACTGCTGACCATTAGGTAAATTTGGCTCCACCAGCTCAGCCAATTGTGTAAGGGTAACACCCTGATGCACTCAAGTGGAAGCCAGAACCAGTTAGTGTCTGAAAGACTTCTTACCCTCACATTTTCCTCCCCTTTCCCACTCCTTTCCACAGATTAAGATGATCTGATAATTTTTTGTACAGTCCATAAATTGGAGTATCATTTGTAAGGTTGATGTGGCCATTAGATATCCCATAGATATTTTTGTCTTTCCATAGTCTGACAGTGTGGTCTCAATTTTGTTTATTTAGGTATATCTTAATTTGTTTTTGTATTTTTTAAAATATTGATTGTAAATTTTTCTTTGAGGAAAATAAATTTAGGAAATAGATGTTGCATATCTGTCTCCTCTGCTGCCAGAAGTAGTAGACTTTTGCTTTCCCAATCATTCGAGTCCCCAACCCTAGTGAAAGTGTAGGAGGTACATTGTATCCCGCCACATAAAGTTTGATGCCCGAACAGGGACTTGAAGGTTGGGAAGCTGCAGCAAAGGAGAACAATTGTTTTATTTTCCTCCTACTAAACTACTAACAGAGAATGGTGACTGAGCACGAGATGAAAGAGGAGATTGTAAGATTGAGGAGGGAGTTAAGAAAGAGGAGGAAGAATGTGAGTCACTGAGAGAGACAGTGAGAAGTATGAGAGAGGAAATGAAAGGGTAGACAGGATTTAAGGAGATAACAGAGCATCTGGATGCCAGAATAGAGGACAAAATGACAGAACTCTACACAAGACTGGCAATAGGAAGGACAATCGAGGAGACAAGTGGCAATTATGACAAAATTGCTGAGAAGACATGTAACTGACTGAACAAACACACAACGGTTGAAGAAGACAAAAGAGTATGCCAAAAGAATGAGGCTGGTGAAGCAGCCAAAGACTTTGCCCCTGGACATGCATATGACTGAGGGTGTACAAAAGAGGGAAAATATGATTGAAGTAGTGTAGGACAGTGAGAATGAAGTTTGGATTAAAGTGAACAATAAGAAAGCAAGGAAAGCAAGAATGGGTGTACAACTGAGAAAGAATGAAGGTAGTGAGTCTCAGTCTACAAGTGAAGAGGATGATGACTGTTCAGGAAGTGGGAAGGAAAGTAAGGGTGAAAGTGAGATGAATATCAAGAGTGGCATTTACATCCGTGAGATGCCAAGGATGCGTAAGTTTGATGTATATAGTACAAAAGATGTAAGGGAGTTTTTCCATGATTTTGAGAGTACTGTAATTGTAGAAAGAAGTTCCTGAATAACAAGAAGTATTGGGTGAAGGAGTTGGGAGAATGTCTGGAAGGAAGAATTAACAAATTTTAAAATGTGATTGCCAGTGTGGGAGAGCCCATGTATGAAGTTGTGAGGGAACGAATGAGTGAACAAGTGAGAGGGATAAAAGATGTAGTGAAGTACCGGAAAGTGAATGAATTTGGAAAGGCTAGGATGAATAAGAATGAAAGGGTAGACATGTATGCGCATAGATTAAAGAGCATGGCAAGAAAGCGGTAAGGGGATGATCACATAAATGTGTGTAAGCCCCTGATACAAAAGTTTTTAGATACAGTACCAGGGCATGTAGCAGAATGTGTGAATGATAGGAGAAAACAGAAAAGGAAATAGGCAGGTGAAAGATTAACATGGGATGATGTGCTTGAGATGGAAGATAGACACTATGAAGAGTATGACAGAAGAATGGATGATATGACTGAAGGATGGAAGCAGGTAAATATAGGAAGAAAGGGAGCAAAGAGACCTCAGCCACCCCAGTTTAAGAATTACCGAGATGCCTTGCAGGTCAACCCGATAGAGGTAATGGCCAGCATCCCTGGTCAATATAGGGGGACTAAGCAAGGAGTAAATGGATTTGGTAAAATGAATGCAGGGAATAGCATGAATGGAAGTACAGGTATGAATCAGGTACAACAGCAGAATAAGAGTAGAAATGTTGGACAGATGAAAGGTATGAATGAAGCAAGACATCTGTATGGTATGGGTGCTGTCATCAGTGCAAGAAAGCAGGACATGTGTTGGCACAGTGTTTCGGGTGTGGCTCAAAGGGGCATATGATTAAAGATTATAGAGCATCAGGAACTAGTTGTTATGGTTGTGTTAAGAAGGGTCATATGGTGAGAGAATGCCCAATACAAGAGACGGGTATGAATGCTAAATGATCGAATGACTACTAGTGTGTGTATGGTCATTGTGGGCAGAATGGGCATTATGCAAGAATGTGTACAGAAGCAAGGCAGTCATGTGGAGATTGTAGCAGAGGTGGATGTAAGACAAAAGTTTGTTGGTATGCAAGAGAGGGTATGACCAACCAGCCAGGGGTCAGTGTGAACAAAGGGACGGTTGTGTCAAGAAACTAGAATGTGAGAGGATGCATGGTGGTGTATCCTCTGTGAGTGTGAGTGATGTGAGAGTTGGTATGTCCATAGTGAAAGTTTGACAGGGGTGAGTTAGGGATGCATGAGTGTTATGGTTGAAGTGAAAGGATTGGAGTGTTTAGCTCTGATTAATTCAGGATGTAAGAAGAGTTTGATGTATCGGAATGTATACTACAGCATGAAGGACATTGTGACTGTTGAAGAGTGTGGGAGAAGTTTTGTTCTTTTTTAAATTTAGAGCTCATCTGGCGACTGCCTACTTGGGCATTAGTCGCTGTATTCAACACTGCCTAAAATTAGCCATTTTTAAAATAAGATGCAAAAAAAATAAATAAAATAAAATGAGGCAATAAACAGGAAGCAAGCTCCGGCGTCGGGGAGAAGTCGGCCTGCCCCCCCGGTGCAGGAACATGCGACCTACTAAAATAACACAACAAAAAAAACTAGTTAAATAAAGGGGGAGAAGGCCTGCCTCCCCCCCCCCCCAAAGTCTATAAGTCCACCAGTCAATGTGCACGAATTTGTTGCGAGTACAAGGGACAGGCAGTAGCGACCCCGTCCATCCTGGTACCCGGACAGGTAATGTGCACGGAGATCACCCAGACTGGGACATTTAACAAGAATGTGCCGAACAGTCTGGGGAATAATGTAGTCTTCACAGTAGGGCGCTGGCGAGCGCTCCATCAAATGGCGGTGCGTCCCACGATTGTGTCCAATTCGGAGACGAGACAAAGCAACCTGAAGCCCTCGCGGATTGCTGGGTAGGTAAATGGCAACAGTCGCGGCGCAATGGCACATAACTTTTAAGTTCCCTTCGACTGTCTCCCATCTTCTTTGCCAAGCTGCCCGTATATCTGCCATGTAGTCGGTGTGAGGAAGAGCGAAATGCTAGTCCGGTTGCAGAGTCCTCACGGACTCTTTGGCGCCCTCATTCCCTGCAATTCATACATGTCCAGGAACCCAGCAGAAGATAATCTCGACATCCACCAGTCTTGCCAAAACCGTGGCGTCACGGATATCGCGAACCAGGGGATGCGGAGACTCCAATGCCCCAAGAGCACTTAGGGCATTTTGTGAGTCGCTATAGATCACAATCTGCTCCCTGAACCGGGCACATCGCGTAATCTCCCATACCAAGTGGTGTATTGCCACCAGCTAGGCAGCGCCTGGCAGAGCCCCGCTGACTTCAAACAGAGGGGATACGGCGTGGAAGCCGACCTCCTCTTGGGACTTGGAGCCATCCATATACGCTGGCATGGTTCCAGCGTGCCACGAGGTGTACTCCAAAAAAGTCAAACGCAATACTCCCGGTGCTGTAGAAGCTTTGGGAGCAGAGGCAATGCGACAAATAGCCAAAGTTGTTACCCTCCAAAGTGGCGTCCTGGGCAGAACCATTAGCTTCCCGGGCGAGGCGTTGGTCAAATACAAGACCAAGGAAACTGTGCGATTTAACCACTTCCAGGCCCTGCATACCTCATTAAGAAACAAGTAGGAGTCAGAATGAAGAACCGAAACCTGTGCGCTTCTGCATTACGAGAGACGCGGTTCAATGCCTATTGAACTTGCTTAGCTAGTGATGATTATTGGCCTATAATGGGAAGGAGACAAGCCGTCTCTAATTGGTTTTAAAAATGTAGGACTAATGCAGTTCTCCATTTAGTAAGTTAGAATCCCTGGATCCAAATCCATTTAAAAATATCTAGTAGGAGTGATTCCGTACGGGGATGGAGATGCCTGAGAAAGTCATATTGGATATTATCTAGGCCGGGAGATGTGGGGGTGCAAGAGACAGCGCTGAGTGCATCTCGGCTGAAGTGAACATAGAGTGAACAGAGCGGCGGTAGTGAACAGAGTGTTTAGCGCCGGCTAGCGCTCAGCGCTGCTAACATCGTGAATGATAGTGATTGCTAACTGTATTTTTCCACAAAAATATACCTATATAAATAGTCATTCTATCTACTCATAATTCTACAAAATTCAACCAATCAGGATTGAGATACATTTAATTGTCATACTTATGTTCATTTTTGGAATAAAAGACCTTAGCGTTAACAAATTGACCAATCTGCTTTTAGACATAAGCACTGAAATAATTGTCCAATCAGCGTCACGATATATTAAAAAGTTAATAACGCTCAAACTGTTTGTATGTAAACACGGCTGAAATCCATTTTACGAATTTTTAAGCGCTCAATCAGAGCTCGGATCCAGCTTCGCTACTGAATGTGTATTCTCGGTAAAGGTTTGAGAAAGCGACCTCAATGGGGTGAACTCTTCCTTACGAGGTCTTGCAAGGGGAATAACAGAAGCTCTAAGTAGCATCGACTCAACAATATCGCTCTCTGTGACCCGCACGATTTGTGCTCCAAAAGGGTCCATCACATTTCTCCTTTACTTCACCACCCGGCAGAGGAGGCAACTGTTTCAGAAAGCTCTTTCACCCACCGAGTGCACTGGGATTTTCGTTCCTTTATTTACAAGAGAAAATACTGCATACTGGGGAGTTTAAGTCCATCTTCCCGTTAAAGAAAGAGAAATAATACAAAGCGGGAAGTCCATCTTCCCATTTATAAAAGAGTTTAATATAAAGCGGGAAGTCCATCTTCCCATTTACGAAAGAGAAATAATACAAAGCGGGAAGTCCATCTTCCCATTTATGAAAGAGAACAATACATGGTAACACTTCAGTTTTGGGACGCACGGTAGGTGGCGCTGTTTATAGGCTACAACATATGTCGTATGATGTCAGACGGTAGCGTCAGATGTGAAAAATTACGGCGTTATATATTTTTGTATATGAAACTCAGGATCATCGCAGGGTAGTCCCCCCGCAGTGATATTGCCCCCCACGAGCAGTCCCTTTGAATTTACTGTTTTTTTTCCCAACAGCTCTTTACTGGCAGAAAAACTTAACCTAATGACAAACAATACTTACTTTTATAGGTTTATCGATTAGTTTATGCGCCTCTAAATAATCTAACAGCTTTTTGCGGTAGGTGGCGCTGTTTATAGGCTACAATTTTGGGCTACAATATATGTCTTATGACGTCAGACGGTAGTGTCAGATGTGAACAATTACGGCGTTATATTTTTTTTGTATATGAGTATATACTGGGGGCTGCTCACCCTAGACCTTCCCCCTCCCCCCAATTGATTGAAACTCAGGATCATCGCAGGGTGGTTCTCCAGCAGTGATATCTCCCCCACGTGCAGTCCCCTTGAATTTACTGTTTTTTTCCCCAACAGCTTTTAACTGGCAGAAAAACCTAACCTAATGACAAACAATACTTACTTTTATAGGTTTCTTGATTAGTTTATGCGCTTCTAGAAAAGCTCTAAAAGTTTTTCGCGATTATACAAAATAAAGCCGAATTCGAATAACGAAGAAGCACATGAAGAGCACGAAAACGCAATAACGAAACAAAAACATTTTCAAAACGGGTCCTATTTATAAGCTACGACATTGCCAGTAAGAAGCTGTTATCGTTCAGGGCAAACAAAAAATACGAAAACAAAACAAAAAACAATAAAAGATATCAAGAAACCTTACCTAACTTAGAAAAAAACTATAAGGCGCAGATATTTAGTAAATAATACAGACTAAAAGTTACAAATCCCCAAAACAACAAAAAATATATAACGACGTGATTGGTCACATCTGAAGCTACCGTCTGAAGTCATAAGAGATATGTTGTAGCCCAAAATTGTAGCCTGCTAATAGTGCCACCCACCGTGCGCCCCAAATCTGAAGTATTACCCAATGCATACCGGGAAGTTTGTCTTCCCATTTATAAGGTTCAATGTGTGAACAGATTAAATTTTTTATTTGAATGTTTCACTTGGTTCGACCCTCACAAGTCTATCAAAGGAATTTACCGAAGGTCGAGTACACAGTTGGTTTGAGTCACTAGTCACTGAGTAGTGTCTGTCAAGTAATTGTTTTATTACTTCGATTGAAAATTTTCTGAAAGAAAACCATTTTGAGTTCAATCTATATTCATCAGATCCATGTTATATGCATTGGGCATGACAACATCAACTAGACGGTAAAAAAGCTTTTGCACCATTTGCTAGATTTTCTAAGACATTTGACAGAACTGATCATCATATCTTATTTTTAATAAGGCCCATATTTATATTGTAATCCATTATTGCATCCGGTTTCTTTATTTCTTCTGCGGTTCTATGATTTTTTTCCCAGAGTTGCCTTCGTGTACTGAGGTAATAATCAAAACTTCACGCTTATCAACTAATCGAATTGCTAAAATCGCATTTTTTTTATTTTTTTTTAGTTCGCGGTATCTTTAGTTACGGCCTTGTCTAAGTTGGACATATTTTTGCAACTTCCTTTTACTATTCCACACAACCCCGTTTTCTGATCAAGGATGAAAGAGCACAAAGCAGGGATTATGTACCAATTATCTATATATAAAATATGCCCTAATCTTAGATATGGTTCCATCAGTCTTTTCACAATTGCCCATGATATTCCTATTGGATCATTGTGGTCAATATCTGTGATTCTTCCTGTGTAAGGTATCATATCTAAGATTATCCCTGTCTCACAATTGAACAAAACATAAAGCTTGAGTCCGAATCGATATCTTTAGGAAGGGGTGTATTGTTAGAATGACAGACGATCTTCGAATGAAACGAGGGATACGTCGATCACTTGTCTTTGGAAGGAGACAAAAGTTCTTTTGAATTTGTCTTTGAATGAATGAAAGAAGCGTCCTATTTTCCACATTGTCCCTCTTAATCCTCCAATCGAATTGCCAGCAAAGTGAAGAAACCTTAAGATTACCTGATATCGATTCGTTAACATAAAGTTCCTAAAAATAGAAGTTTCAATAAAGGCATCAGTTGAAGGTAGTCAGCTAATTTAAGCTTCTTCACATGAGACATTAGGGGGGGGGGGGGGGAATAAAAACGTAAAGCTCGCTTACGGAAAAATTCTTCCATCTATGTGGGGTAGAGGAAGGAGAGAAGTAGGTTACTGAACTTTGTTCATAATAGCGATTTGTTTCCAAGCATATGTCTGATAGGATTTCGTAATTAAAAATGCTTCAAAATACTCAAATGGCTTACTTTCCGAGTTTAAAGCCACATGCGTTTGGATTCCTGAGCGGGCATTGTAAAATATGATCTTCGTGAGGGGAGAAATTGGAGCAGTGTTGCCACGTTTCATCACTTTGATGATTTTCATCAATTATTGGCTCTAATTCGTCATCGGGTGAGCCTGAATTATTATTATCACTGTCTGTTAGTCCCAAATTAGAATCAAGTTCATAGTAGATATCCAAAATTTTAGAAGGATTGGCATTTTTTTTATTAATAAGAAAAAAAACTAACTAACTCAAGTTAAAAATACGTGTGAAAGCTACAACTCTCTTAGAAAGACTAAAGTAAGCCTATTACCGAATAAACATTTCAAAAGAGAAAGTAAATGCACCGTTACTTGAACAAAAGGATGCTTCATAGGCCTAAAAAACATCAGAGCCTCAATTGAGGCGCTGGATACTTGGTCGCTCAGCCTCTTTGGAGACGCTGGGGATCACGATGATTAATACAGATTGTTCTTCCATTTCTCTATTAGTTTTTTCCAGTTCGTTTTCATCTTCAATTACAAGATATATATCGTCGACAAATCGGTAGTAAGTTGAAGACTTTGAATAACTCTCCGTTTTTTGTTTTTTTTAATCGACCCATGTAGAAGTTAGCAAGAGTGGATCCTAATGGTGCGCACAAGGCCACGGTGTTTTTTTTTATCTGGAGAAGGACTATGATACTGCAATTATATTTCTGAGTTCTATCGTGATCGTCAATTCCGCGTACGGGGGTGTGGGCGCTCCCCGCCCCAAAGGAGCTGGAAGAGAGTGTCCCGCAGGGAGGTTTCATTAGTTAGCACTATTTGTCGTGAGCATTAACGGTATCACCTCGGTCCTGTCGGAAGATATTTTCACTACGCTTACGTGGACGATCGTTCGATCTCCTTTGGTGCGACCCAGATGCTAACTCTGGAGCATCGACTCCAACAGGAACTGAGTCGCATCTCTCGCAATGATGAAACGCACAGGTTTCGTCTTTGCTTGACAAGACTAAGGTGGTGCACTCCACCCAGACTCGGATCTTTTCTTAAACGGCGTTCTTCTAGAAGTTCTGGATTCACACAGTTTTCTTGGTCTTGTTTTCGACCCAGGCCTCACCTAGGGGGGTCATTTTCGCAGCCTTAGCGTCTCTTGTAACTATCCATAGACATCCTTGGTTCCGTGAGGTTCAGCAAATGGTGTGCTGATAGGGCTAGTGCCCTGCCTTTCTATTGGTCCTTTGTTTGTTCGAAGGTTAACTAATGATGCAAATTTTATGGATCTGCAGCCCAGCCTTTATTACGTAAGGTGAACTCGATCCATCACACTGGTTTCTTTCTGGCGACCGTTGCTTTCCGCGAGTCCCGCGTCGATGGTGGGGCGGTGCCACTCGTTCTGGGTGATACAGTGCATTATTCGCCTGTACGCGCGATCCCAGCGCCTCCGACAGTCGCTAACAGGTCTCACTGCATCCGCAGCTGATCTCGAAGGTGCATCATTGGTTTACGGCTAGGAAATTCATTCGGGACCTTTGTGTAGCCTATCAGGCCGGTGGCACCTCTGGTTCTGACCAAGACGCTACCCAGGAGGGTATCACCTTTGACTATTTGTCGCCACGCCTTTGCTCTCAAAGCTTCCACAGTGCCGGCAGTATTGTGTTCGGCATTTTTTTCAGCACACTTCAGGTCACGCTGGATTCGTGCGTGTGTACGGATGGCTCAAAGTCCCAAGAGGGGGTCGTTTCCTACACCATATCCCTTCTCTTTGAAGTCAGTGAAGTACATTCTTGTTGAATGTCCTAGTCTAGGTGATCTTCGCGTAAGTTACCTCGAGCCAAGCGTGGTCGCTACCTATTGTCACTTGTACTCAGGAGTAGTTTGTGAACACAAACTTGTTAACTATCAGACTTTTTGGAGGAACCTGTACTCCTCCATTATATTTTGTACTCTCTTTGTTTTAGGGTGGATGTTCCTACGCCTGTGGGAGGCGGGTCTCCCCCCATCGCCGGAGAGTGCCCCCTTCTTTTTCTTGCTTTTTGTTTTATTTACTTGTTTTTGCCTTCATTTTTTTTTTTGTATTTTTTCTATCTTTCCCAGCTGTAAGCTGATTACGGCGACTTTACATATAATCCTTTGACAAGTTTAGCCTTTTCTTACTTAACATCTATCTGACAAAACATAACATAATTCAAGCCACATTGGCCTATCAGAAGTCATTTGATTCACCGAGCCCCATAAACTGCATCCATAATGCATAAATTGGCATCACCATCATGCCTTGACGAAAATTTAATCATCCAGATACAATACACATATTGATGCTATAATATAACCATGCTAACCTACCACCCCTCCCCATATACTCATCTAACCTACATTCAAAAACATTTAAATTTTGAATGCTTACTGTCTCCTGCGGTAAACTATTCCAGTAATCTACCACTCTGTTGGTAATAAAATACTTTCTCACATTCATCCTAAACCTTTATTTTTTTTCCCAGTGGTGCCCTCTAGTCCTATTACTACCTTCCAACTTGCTAAAATCCAACCTATCTACCCCAGGATCAATTTTAAAATGCTCAATCATATCCCCCCTCACAAGTGGCAGCTAGTAGCTAAAATTAGGTGGGGTGCTGCATCAGAATTTTTTTAGCATTGTTTGAATATTGTGTAAAAGGAAATAAACATAATAAATTGAAAATGTATAAACTTTATAGAAACCTAAAGAGAACAAAAGCAAACGTTTTTTACTTACTAATAACCTAAATTGTTACAGTTCAAGCTTGATCCATTGATTTAAAAACGAAATCCATTCTTGTTTTAATTTGCGCGAAAAGATTAATTATTTTCTCCTTCATCTCTGGATGACTACTGAGGATTTTTCTCTCTATTGAAAGCACTGTAAGTGCATTTAGTCTTTCAGAATTCATAGTGCTCCTTAGAAAAGTTTTTATTCTTTTCAATGTTGAAAAACAGCGTCCTGTCTCTAATGTAGTCATGGGAATTGTCAAGAGGATTTTTATCAGTTTCGTAATTTCACTAAGTACATCATCTAAATTATTTTAATTAATAAAGCGAAAAAATATTAATTAAGTTCTACACTTTATCGCATTTAAGAATATAAACACGTTTTTTACGCACAACACACTCAGTCAAAAAGAAACACTATCTTCCACCAGCACACCAGCGTTGGCACTGCGTGAGCCACAGTGCTCTCTCTCCCTAGCGTGCAGCTTCCTATCTCGGACATGCGAGCATGTGCACAACAGCCAAATACCACGTCGCTGGAACTGTGAAGCGCACAGTTCTATACAAGGATTTTTTTATTTTTTCATAAACTAGGGGATGACTACTGACATTAGGCTTAATGATTATATAATGTAAAAGTATAAAGAAAGAATCAAAGAAAAAAAGACTCATTATATTAAATTTTATAGATTATATTGAGTTGAAATAAGGGGTGCTGCAGTTCCGCAGTGCCTATACTCAAGCCGCTACTGCTTCTCACACACATTTAAACCAACAACCTTTTAGCACCTTCAACCTATTTACATATTCAAGGTGTTTTAGAGAAGACCTTGCAGTTGCAACCCCATTCACACCATAAACACCTGTTATCCAGTCGTTCTTCACTCTATCCAGCTTTCTCATAACAAGTATGGTTGATGGAAGATGACATAATTGTAAAAATAAAGATTAATTTTGCCATCTTTCTACCTCTCACAGTCCATTCTAAGCTTCCAAGAAAAATTCGTAGAAAGAATCGGGTTATTCTAAAGTACAAATTGAATCCCTAGTTTCATTGTTTTAGTTTAATAGTGGATACTTCTGTATGGACGTGGGAAGTTACATTGGTGAACACTTGTTCAACTCGGAGTCGTGAGGCAGCGAGCCTACGAACAAAAGGTTTCTATATTAGGTACTGTGAGGGATTGCCGGTGACTTGTACTTCATCATCTAATTAACGCACATGTGGGCTTATCGCGTTGATTAGCTGTACACATTTGCCATCCTTGGCATAAATTTTTTGTTTCAGTGAAGGAATTGATAGAAGAGCGTGCCGTGTTTTTCGCTAATTACACCGTTATTTGCAAGGGATCTAGTAGTGATATTAAAATGGATATGCATAAGGACCAAATCGAGAGAAGGGTTCCCAACGCTTCAGACGAGTTCGAAATAGCATAGATGACTTTCTCCCATTAGAGCATCAATGAGGAGGCGAGCAGCGCAAGTGGTTACTTTGTGGACGATCCAGTTTACTTGCCTGCCCATTTTGATTAATGATAATGATCATAGTGAATCACGCAGCTTTGATGATGATTCTGCCCATGATGAGGGTTATTTTTTTATTATTTTTTAGGAGCACATCTGGCAACTGCACACTTGGGCATAAGTCGCAGTACTCACGAAAGCCGAGTACTAGGCTAAATTAAAATAACAATATTCACAATCCGGTCTCCGAACCGGGCACATCGCGTAATATCCAGTACCGAGTGGTGTATTGTCACCAGCTCAGCCATGAAGACAGACGCAGCGTCTGGCACGGTTCCAGCATGCAACGAGGTATGCTCCCAAAAGGCCGAAGGCAATACTCCCCACGCTGTAGAAGCTTTAGGAGCAGAGACGTAACGACAAATAGCCAAATGTGGTACCCTCCAGGGTGGCGTCCTGGGCTAAAGAAGAGATGCCACCGGCCCGAGAAGCTACACAAAGGTCTTTAAGGAGTTTCCTAGCCCTAAACCCAAAGAGCAGAGGGTATAACTTCAGTCTCTCGGTGGCATAGGCACCGTTGAGATCAGCTCGAAAGCAGTGAGAGCTGTTGGTGACTGAAGGAGGCACCGGGCTCGCGCGTACAGGCGAATAATGCACTGTGCACGGCGTAGAACGAGTGGCATCTCCCCAGAATCGACCAACTCAGCTGCGGATGCATAAACCTCACATCCGTAGTCGAGCTTCGAACGAAAAAAGGATCGATAAAAAAGGTAATGCAGTAGTCATATCAGCGCAATAAACGCTGAGCGTTACGGAACGAAGAATATCCATGGCGCGGGTAAACGAGACCCTAAGGCTGCGAATATGAGCCTCTCAGATGAGGCATCAGTCAAATACAAGACCAAAGAAACGGTGTGATTCAACCACTTCCAGGCCTATCCCATTGAGAAACAAGTCTGGGTCTGGGTGGAGCCATGGATGAGGGCAGAAGTGCACCACCTTAGTCTTGGCCAAGGAAAACAGAAATCTGTGCGCTTCGGTATAGCGAGATACGCGGTTTAATGGCCTCTGGAGACGACATCTCAGCCGCGCGAAAAGAGATCGAAATGGCGTCCACGTAGAGCATAGCGAGAACATTTTCCGGCAGTACCGAGGTGATACCGTTGATGCTGAGGGCAAAGAATGTGAAACTGAGGACACTTCTCTGCGGGACACCCTCTTCCTGCTCCATTGGGTCGGAAATGCCTCCCCCACCCGTATGCAGATCAACGATCTCTCAGAAATTCAGATATAAAGATTGGGAGGCGTCCCCTCGCCCCCATCGTGTGGAGAGTTTCCATGATACCATATCGCCATGTGGTATCGTAGGCCTTCTCCAGATCGAAAAACACCGTGGCGTAGTGCTTTCTACGAAGGAAGGCCTTCAGATGGCATTTTCCAGTCGGAGTAGAGCATCTGACGTGGAGTGGGACTTGCGGAAGCCGCACTGTACATAAGACAGATGGCCTACACTGTCCAGAGAAAAGGCTAATGAAACATTTATCGATTTATCCATCAACTTGCACACGCTAGTGGTTAGAAAGATTGGGCGGGAATCCGCTAGGGTAGGTTTGCCAAAGCGAGCACAGTAGCGATTAGCCCGGATCTGGGAGGAGACAATCTACCAAGATCCTGTTGAAAAAATCTAACAGAAAGGCTATGGCTCACTCACCAAGGAGTCGAAACCTGGCGTACGCGACATCGTCACGAAACAAGAGCGGAACGCAAATCACTTAGAGTAAACCTGTCGTTGAAGAGTTTTCCGCCTCTGGAGGTAAAGTCCAGTCGGCCGCCATCCGCGAAATCACGACGCACAAAAAATGCTGGCAGAGGAGCATCCCGTCTCGGCTAGAGAATGTGAGGAAAGCGGTCGCGATGGATTCCGCTACAAACACGGGGTCTGAGATTGCGGTCCCATTCTCCTGGAAAACGGGAGAGGGGTCCTGCGAGAACTTGCCTAGAATCCTTTTTTACTCACTTCCATTCCACACCTCTGCAACTGGAGTCTTCGCGTTAAGTGAAGACACGTATGCCCGCCAAGAAAAGCGGCGGGCGTGCTTCGAAATATGCCGAAACCTAGCCAGACGAAATTCACCAACAGTGAAATCGTTCGGTCGGTGCTTATTCCGCATGTAGGCATAACGCTTCTGCTTGAGGGCCGCCTCACACTCGTCTGACGACCACGGGAGTGGCTAGCGTGCAAAACGGCCAGACCTAGGAATAGTAGGTAGGCCCGCAGCGAAGAGGTTGCTGGAGAAGAACTCAACGGCCTCATCTACCGACCTAAACTCCTCGACCTCGACTGAGATAGAGAATTCGGTCATTTCCTGAAATGCAGACTACCGCGCCCGCACCAAGCACCACCGAGGTGGCTCTCGGCGGCAGCGGCCCAGAAAATGATATTTGAATTGGAAAGAGATCACTACCATGGAGGTCATCGACCACCCCCAATCAAAATCAGGCTGTGTATCCGGAGAGCACAAATATAGATAGATGCAGGAAAATGAAGCTGTTCACGGGCACTGATGCGTAAACTCATCCACATTTAGGACATCCATCTCAAGCTCGTCGATCAGGTCGGCAAGGACTTAACCCCAGGGATTAATAAAGTAGCCTCCCCAAAGGGGGTGTCTACCGTTTAGATCTCCGAGTAAGAGAAAGGGCCTCTTCAACCGTGCCCAGACGCGGCGGAAGTTCCCCGCATCGAAGTCGACTGACTGTGGAATGTACGCGGAAATAACTATACCTCCTCTTAAGGTGCAGCTGCACAGCTACTGCCTGAAAAGAGGTATCTAAAGTGAAGAAAAGAACGGAGACATGATGCTGGGTGTAAATCGCACATCTTCCCGCCGGCCCCATCCCGTGGTGGTGGGGTCGCAAAACCCTTATCCCCGGGAGGGTGGGCAGGGGGCATGCGCCCAGCATGGTCACCTGCAAAAAGATAGCTAACGGGGAACGGGAGGAGACGAGCCTCCGCAACTCCTCCCAGTTGGCCCGGAGTCTGCGGCAATTTCATTGAAGAATATGCCCTCCAGGCCTCGCTCGGAGGAGATGCGGGGGCCCTTTCGGGGAGAAGACCCTCATGGGAGTGGCCCTACGATTCCCAGCGGAAGAATTCCGGGCGCTGTTGGCTGGACAATGCACTGAAGGCGCTGTTGCCTTCGAGGACTTATTGGGGAGATTTGGTCTCGCCATGCGATTCTTTCCCTCCCTCCGCTTCGAAACCTTAGGCAGGCGGGGGTTCCTCTTTTCGAAGATCCACAGTCTCCGAGCCATTTAGCCCACCACTGGGCGTGGGCGAAGGAGCCGAAGCTCCTTTAGGACTGTTCTCCTTTCGGGGGGCAGCTTTAGGAACCCCGGAAGGTGGTCCGGGGAACGGTCACGCTGAGGGAAGTAGTGGGGGGAGCCCTTGTTTTAGCCGGGGTTAGGTGTGGACCCTTTGTGCCGCCAGCTTTACCAGGGGAGTGCCCGGAGTTGGTAGAACCCGTAGTAAGGTTCCGAATGGGAGCGGAAACGACCATACTCGTACTCCTGGAGCAGCCAGGAGCATAGGGGGTCTTTTTCAACGTTGAGGCACAGGACGTCCCGGGAGCGCCGTGTGCTTGACCAAGTCCTTAGCCTCGCGAAATGAGAGACGATCCTGAGCCTGAACGGCCAGGATTCGCTTCTTAAGGAGATACGCACCACATTGCTTTGAAAAAGCGGTGTGTGGATCTCCGCAATTAACAAACTTGACCACAGGCGATTTAGATTTATCATGTGCGACCTTGGATCAACTTACACAGGTTTCGGGTAACCACGACTTTTCACATTGACAAGAACGATTCGTATGGTCGAAGCGGTGGTAGTAATAGCACCTCCGCGGCAGTGGCACGAATGCCTTTACGCGGTAGTGATACCAACTGGCACTCATCGACTAAGGGAGCTTGTCACATTCGAACGTGCCGAAGAGTGTAGGAGTGGGTTTCGAGGCCCCTCCCTGCCCTCCCTATTTTCTCATCACACGTTATACCTTGACAGCCCCATGGTCAGCCAGCTCTAAGGTGATGGCGTCTATGTAGTCCAAGAGTTCCCTCGCATAAACTACTCCTTTCACAAAGTTCATGGTAGAGTGCGGCGTCACACTCACTGGCATGCCCACAACTGTCCGAAGGGCACTAATATAGCCGACTCGGAGTGATTCCACGCATTCGCCGAAATGCTCCCGTCCGAGAAACGGGTCTCCTTCGGCTCTCTACTAATCACACTAGCTAAAGCTCTCATCTGATGGATCATGTTGCCCTTAGCCAATATGCTGCCATCAGTAGAGCGAATAACCAGGAAGCGTTTGAAGCCAGTGGGCTGGAAAACGCCGGGTAGTCTCTGAATGATGGGCCCCGACGTAATAGAGGCTCCGTTCTGTGCACTTGTACTTTTGGTCTTTGTTAGGGACTCCGCACCATGGAGGAGATGTTTTTTTTTCATCATTGGGCATGGTGACCCTATTTTCTACGGGATGCAGACGCTAATTACCCCTCGCAGTAGCTCCCTCTGCAAGGGGTGCGTACGGGGCTGGCAGAGCCATGTGCCGCCATTTAAGGCCACCCTTCCTATTGAGTGACCTGGCAGCCCTTTAGCATGGCGGCGTAACCTTTGGCACGGCGTAAAATTGATATAGTGTGAAGTGAGAAGGAAAGGGGATGTGAGGAAGGTATGGGTGGATATGAAGCAGGTTGTTAAAAACCACCATCCCAAACCGGAGCTCAGGGGTTAGGGAACATTGTCCCCTCCATCCTCAGCCCCGATCCGGGATAGTTGGCTGAGAAAATAGAGGCCGACCAGAGAAAGTTGTGGGAAAGGTTGTAGGGGAAGTGAGGAAGTAGGGAAGAAACACAGGCTGTCTGAAGGAAGGAGAAAAGGCTAAGCTGGTGCCGGACGGGCCGCTGAGACTCGCAGCACGGCGGCCAAGAAGTCAAATCGCCGCGCCCTTTGCGCGGTCTTGGCTGCAACTGATGACAATCTGCAAGTGTTAGCAATCTGTTTTCAGTAAACTTCTGTAACCACAGCTTAGCGCAGGTTTAGCCTTTTACAGGATTTTTTTTAAAAAATTTTGCATTGATGAGATTAGCCAGCAGGAAACCACTATGTTTTCTTGGGATGAAACGATCGGAAGGCGCGGATCTGATCAAGTGGTAGCTTCACTCACCACCAAGAAATATGACGAAAACCATGATCACACCAGTGTTTTGTGATAACTCTTGCTCAAAACAAAAATCACCATCATTATGACCCTATTACTGATACACAGACGCTACCTTTTAAAGTTTGAGCTTGTCTTTAATTCTGGCCTTTCGTATACGTCCTGCGACGACAGAAAGTCTGCTGGGTTTGCTACATCTTGCCAACTTGTGCTCCACGTCACCTACAGGGAAGCAATCCTAATCGACTAAAACCTCGATGGAATACCTGAAAACATCTCGCTCTCTCGGTTCGTGAAGGTTAGAGGCAAGGGGTCGAGAAAGGCATTTGACCTCACTAAGTTTCAGCTGGTGCCTCAGTACCTCTCTCAAAGAGAGACCACTGAGCCCTCCCTCCCAAGAATGCTGATCTCAAGAGCCTGCTTGATTTACTTTAATCATCTTCCTCTCAGTGGCTTAAAGGTCTTATGGAATTTCTACAGCAATAACGCAATGCAGGCATTTGACCTCACTAAGTTTCAGCTGGTGCCTCAGTACCTCTCTCAAAGAGAGGCCACTGAGCCCTCCCTCCCAAGTATGCTGACCTCAAGAGCCTGCTTGATTTACTTTAATCATCTTCCTTTCAGTGGCTTAAAGGTCTTATGGAATTTCTACAGCAATAACGCAATGCAGGATACCAAGAAGATGACACGGTTGTGTCACTATCAGGGTGGTGCCCTCATGCTTGATCCCCACGTTGACTTTATTGACCTGGATACTTGACGATGGATTACGGCTATAAATCAGAGATACAAGGAACTTCAAGGTTTCTTCTTCATTGCGAGCAGGTATTTTGCATTGACGCTTGTGTGGCTAGATAATTTTCTTTAAATATGACAGACTGAATTATACTTATTTGTAGTATTGTTAGGAACTTATATGTGTTGGCGACGAAACTGGTTTAGCAGTTAGCCAGATAACTGTTTGGGTGCAGATACTATGCGAGCGGGAGGCAATAAGGGCGTAGCCATGGGCTATCCACTTGTATCAGGAAATCCATTCAAAGTTCCATAAAATTAAAAGTTTACAACACGCTGGCTAATGAGAAGTAAATTGTATTTTTTTTATTAAATTATACTGATAACACAATTGCCAGTAAAAGAGCTTTCTTTTAAGACCACAATTAACGTTCTACATAAAAAGCTAAAAATATTGTACACATTGCCGTACTTTAATCGCGTTTTCTGTCTTTTTTTTAGTTTAGTTGCTTAAGTACCTTTGGAGGGAAAGGCCCTTGATTAGTTAATTTATGAGTTGACTTCTTAAGCCTGGTGTCTTCCGTCCATACTCTGACACCTGGGGGAGGTGGCCTTCCCAACACCTGAGCTTTTTAACCTTTTCAAAGACTCTCTTCTCAGAAAGTGAAAGGTGAAGAAAAATGCTGGCAAATGGTATTTCTTTATTAGCAAAGACGTCTTTCAATCTTTTCAAAGGTCATCTTCTGTGCAAACGGTGAAAAATAACAAAAAATGGGTGCTATTTTTGCATTATCATCTTAAAATAAGAATATTTGTTTGGATCAATCAGATGAGAAAATTTGAGTATTTATAAAGATTGAATAATGTTTAGATCGATGAACTATAACTAAATACAAAAATTAACTGATCGGTAAAGGAGGCAAGGTAAACGTGGGGCGGAATATGATGTAATGCGGTTGATATTAAGAATACGTGTGGTGGGAAAGCTTGTTTCTGGATGGAGCAGTCTTTATGTTTATTTGGGGTCTTCGCTTTCATATTGTGACGACTTTAGCCATGCATATCCACCGTCGATCATTCTCCTGGAGAATGAAGGTTGTTTTGGTATTTAACATTTCTCGGGAGTTTCGTCAAATGCTTCTCAGTCGTGTTTGATGGCTCCGTCTTGGAGGTGTGCCATTAGCCGCGAACTTTTACGTTGGCGGATCGAAACTGCATATTTGTGGCTTCAGTGAAGGTTTCTTGTCTGGAAGCCTCCGAAGATAATTTCAAATATGCTCGAATGTTCCCAATGGTTTCCTCGACATCTGAACATGGCGCAAACTGATCCGCGTCAGTTTCCATTGGAGATGGGTCACGAACAGCGGTCTGGTATACATATATTGTTTGAAACAAATGTCTCGCGGACACTACTGCAGGCTTCACGTTTGACACGTTGTATGTATTGTGGACTGAAAATACCTAATTTGAGAAGAAGACCGCACAGGGCGACGACGAAGCATCGTGTGCTTCTTCCTCACAGTCGGTACCTACACATTTTCTGGTGATTCATAAAGCCGGCTCATCGCCAGATTTATATTTTATATTATAGAAAGGTTGCTTAAAGTATAAAGAATCAAAAGTAAAACAAGAAAAATATTTATTTAAAAAACCCCCACATCAAATGGAGAATTAAAAATTAAGTTATTACTTTATTATTCATTTTTTAGATTTAATATCACAATTGTGAAAAAGCTACTTGACAAGCACTGACAATTTCTTCAAAATAATCTTTGAAATAAATATGGAAATGGTTTTTAATAACATAGTTATTCATTTTTACTTATTTCTAGATGTTTCGTCATTATTATAACATTTTCGAAGTATAAATAATATATCTTTGAGTTATTTATAGTAATGTAGATTCACGTGTTAAATAATGCCTCACTATATATTTTAATTTGATGGTATCTTTTACCTAAATTTATTGAGCTAATATTATTTATATTATGGGTAGGAATGTCATTAATATATGTTTAAGACTTTACGAAATTCACATGATCATCTTACCTGATTAATTCTCGGTTAAAAATCCCGACTCATCTCAACAATTCGATGGCTACTTCGCGAATTAAGGACCACAGGTAGAAATTTGGGCATTATAAACCCAACCCTACCGAAACTTGAAAATCACCTCAATATTATTCCGGCCCAAATTTATCAATACATCCATCTCAGGCAGGTCAAAGTTGCCGTACAGGCATAGCCCCCACTTATAGCATAACTATAACATTCTTCACAAAGGTACGTTTAGGTAATATTTGGGTAATATTACGTATCCTAATGCCTCTTGTCATCACGTGAGTTGCAGTCAAAGGCTCTCTTCCGATCGCTACTTTTTGTAACCTCCACCACCGCTCTGAACACCTGGCCCTCATCACGGGCAAAATCATGATCAGAGCTACACGATGCACTAAGATCATTATCAGTCATCAAAGAAGGAACGCAGGGAATCTGGATCGCCCGGAGCCCCCACCTCCACATTGGCGATCCCATAAGACACACTTCCACACTATTCCCAACTTAGCTGAAAGAACGGGAAAACTTTTCTTCTAGGTCGTTATCAAAGCTATTGTGATAGCAATATCAAGAGTAGATTCCACGTAATAACGGTGTAGTAAGTTAAACTACAATGTATGCAGTTAGTATAGCAATGAGAGCTACCTTTAGAATGATCGGGCAGACCTGGTGATCATTAGATTGGTCTATTGGATAG
The DNA here is from genome assembly GCA_963969495.1 of Ceratothoa steindachneri. Lineage (NCBI taxonomy): Eukaryota > Metazoa > Arthropoda > Malacostraca > Isopoda > Cymothoidae > Ceratothoa > Ceratothoa steindachneri. The sequence continues at coordinate 12,967,651 of OZ018339.1, forward strand.
AGTCCCTTGCTTGAGGTGGACGAGATTCGTTCCTCAGGTGTGTCCGATGCAGTGTGAAGGCGTCTACACATTGCTATACTAATCGCAAAAAAAGGGGGTGAAATTTGTAAAAAACACACCCCAGCAAACATCAAAACATCGGTCCGGTAACGGCAAATATCGAGAAGCTATCAACCTAGTGTTGGACCGATTCTTAACCGTAATAAGTTCGTGAAATCGGCCAATTGGTGCAGAAGTTGTATCAGTCCGAAATCGAACTATTACTATTTGCGACAATGGAGATAATGGAGTCGAATTTCGGCCCAATTTGGTTATTTCTATATTAGTTCTGTCATATCATTACAAGACTGTTATTTACTGAGCAGAATTAAGAGATGATCGGTAGATTATACCAATGCTCCCTGGAAAACATATTTAAGTTAAATAAAACAAGCAAAACTTACTGTAAAAGAATAATATATATTTTCCTAATCGAAACACCGGTTCCATTCATGGCAATTTGAAGCTGCCACAAATTTCCAAGAGTATAACCATGCATCTTATACACATTAATAAACGTATCGTTAATTTATTTATCTTCTCCGAAACTCATTTTTCTTTTAGGAGGCTAACTTTTATTATGCCGTTGAAATTTATATTCATATTTTTTAACCGACAATTTCGTGTTTTAAAAACCTAGCATATATATATGTTCAGTCTATTTTACCCCCATTGTAGTTGATGCAATATATGAAAAGTATATTGAAATAATTATCTAATGTGTAAAATATTAATAGATGTTCACAAAAACAAGACGAACAAAATAATACCTACGCATTATTGGAACAAAGCTTGTTGTTCCTCTAGCAGTCGCCAAAGATTCCAAGTTATCACTTATCAGTCAGCAGGTACTTACAGAAGATTTCTGGAAGAGGCTTACACCCGACTCCAGATCTAAATATTCAGCTTGTAGCGGCGTGTGGTGGTTTATTTGTGCTTTATAATTATCTTTTAATTCTTGATTAATCCAAAATTTATCCAGCCTAGATTAAAACTGCTGTACTAACTATCAGAACCTTTATTTTGTCAATACAAGCACTTTGCACCCTTATTCTTTGTTGTTTGATGCTATACATTGTTTTGTAAGTTGCATTATACTTATTAATTGATGCTGTTGTATTATATTAGATCTCATGAAGAAATTCATTTCAATGGGCATGATGCCTATAACATTATTTCTCTAAAGAAATTTAATTTATATTTCAAAGTGCATTTGCATCATCTCCTTAGAAAAGTAGGCATGAAACAAATAGGTTCCACATTAAAAATTATAAATTGATACAAGATGTTTATAGTTACAGTAATGATACTCTTTAGTTTGCTAGTTACACTATTATACAAAAGACACAAACACACAGCCCAGTAGTGTAGCAATAAGCACGTTGTCTTCACAAGCCAGAGAATCGGGGATTTAACGCCTCAGCTAGGTGGATATAATTTGAGTCTCTCTCTTGTCACATGTAGCTCCTATTTACCTAGCAGTAAGTAGATACGCGATGTCAGTCAAGGAGTTGTGACCTTGCTTTTCTGGTGTGTGGCGTGTGAGTGGTCTCATCGGTCCTTGTGAGCGATAAGCTGTTTCTGTAGGAGAACGACTGGATGAAACCAGCAGCAGCAGCAGACCATGAGGTGAATTAAACATACACACACACTGAAAATTTAGTTAGCAATAATTTTATTTTCAGGATCATTGCTGAGCAACAACAATTTCATTACTACTGAAGAAGAAATTGGTAAAACCATCATAAAATATTTGAGGAATTCCTCTGACCGATGCCGGCGCCAGATTGTATGGTCACAGCAGATCAACGAGTCCTTATAGCTATTTATAGAACTTATGGCATCAAATTATTTGGGAAGTCCTTATCCAGCCACATTAATTTTTGTGTTTATTCATTACTCGAACAATTTTTTTAAGTTTCTAAGAATCAGTCACAAAATCACTTTAATATTTACCATTTTTTTTTCTTTCTAAACTTTGTTTTTCTTTTATTCAATTTACTATGGGATTACTTCACTTATTTCTTAAATTATGTCTACAGTAGGAAATATAAATGTTGTCCCTGCCCTGGATCATCAGCACAAAAAATAATTTCAAATTTACCTTTTCATTTGCAAGAATATAAGATTTTTTAAAAGAAGGTCTGTGATATAGGAGTCACTCTAAACACATGTGATATGTCACTTTAATATATAATTATGGATAATTTTTTTATAATTTAAAAAAAACACCAAAAACGTAAAGCCAAAAAATTGCTGTAATTAGAAAAATATCCTATTCTAATTGATATTAGTGTTTATATATATATATATATATATATCAGCCCGGTCTTTTTTTTCATTCTGGTTTTGTATTGGGCCAATATCTGAGGCGACAAACCTGTGAAATCGGTCCAATTGCTTAATTATTATTATGGCCCAACATAGATCCAATATGGCGCGGGGGTGCAAACGGATAACTCAGTTAAAGCGGGCCAATAGTGGCAGCTAATAGTTACCTTATTGGCAAAACATCTACAATGTCGGATTGCCAGCACTTGCCCAACTTTGGCCCAATTATTGTGTTTGCTGGGACGGAACTCCTTTCTACCACGTTCTTAGTCTAAACAAAAAGGGGTAGCGGGGATAGAGCCACCGTACACCAATCAATGCACAACTCACATGCGAGCTGTCTAACTACTGGAAGTTGGCCAAATTGTTCACTTATAAGACTTTCGATCATATATCCCATGTCAATAGGCCCTTGTACCCACTACTAATCCCCCCAAAATATCAGACTAGTGATATTCAGCCAACCGACAAGAGTGACGCTTAGGTACCTTTGGACATGTAATCTCTGAATTCCTACTAGTTTTTAAGAGTATATATATATATATATATATATATATATATATATATATATATATATATATATATATATATAAATGGGCTTGTATTGATGGGAAAAGGAACCGCATTTCAAATGTTTTTTTAAAAATTCGAATGTGATATATTAACTATGGGCAGGAACTACATTTAAAAGACCCCGTGTGTTTTTTCCAGGTGTGAAAAGTCAATATTTACGCTCTTTAAGATAATCAAGAACTGCATTTAAAAGGCTTTTCACCTGTATGAGTCCCCCCCCCCTATTTTAAGGAACTAATTTGGACTGCCATATAAGAAAATTAATTAATAGCATTTGTAATACTTTTTTATAATTTGGGTTCTTTTATGTCTAAAAATCACTAATTTGGCCAGCTTAAAATGTATATGAGCTACGTTTGAAAGGAATTTTATCCTTGTTTTTGAAAACTCTTCCTCTCGTCTGATCGATAGGAGCAGAAACTGAATTTGAAAGACTTTTCATTCGTATGGATTCTTTTATGTATCTTAACACTAATGTTAAATGCTGCCTGGAAGGGGCAAGAACTGCATTTGAATGGCTTCTAACCAGCGTGGAGTTCTTTCACGCGCCATAAAATATACAATTTGGGTTGAATGATAGGAACAGGAACCTTACTTGAATGGCTTCTTTTATGTTGATAGGGGCAGAACTGCATTTGAATGGCTTCTCACTAGTGTGGGTTCTTTCATGTGCATTAAAAGATACATATGGGCTAATTGATAAGAATGGGAACTGCATTTGAATGGCTATTAACCAGTGTGGATTCTTTCATGTGCCTTAACATTGCTCCTAGATGTTGATTTATAGGGACAAGAACTGCATTTGAATGGCTTCTCACCAGTATGGGTTCTTTCATGTGCCTTAAGAGTTCCGATTTGGGCTGATTGATATGAACAGGAAAGGCATTTGAATGGCTTCTCACCAGTGTGGATTCTTTCATGTTTATGAAGATTACCCCTTTCGGCTGCTTGATAAGAGCAGGAACTGCATTTGAATGGCTTCTCCCCAGTATGGGTTCTTTCATGTGCTTTAAGAGATCCTATTTGGGCTGATTGATAAGAGCAGGAATCGCATTTGAAAGGCTTCTCACCATTGTGGGTTCTTTCGTGTACTTTAAGAGACCCAAGATAGGCTGATTGATAGGAACAGGATCTGCATTTGAATGGCTTCTCACCAGTGTGGGTTCTTTCATGTGCTTTAAGAGACCTAATATGGGCTGATTTATAGGAACAAGAACTGCATTTGAATGGCTTCTCACCACTGTGGGTTCTTTCATGTGCTTTAAGAGCCCCAATATGGGCTGATTGATAGGAACATGAAGTGCATTTGAATGGCTTCTCACCAGTGTGTGTTCTTTCATGTTTCTTAACATTGCCCCTAAATGCTGCTTGATAGGAACAGGACCTACATTTGAATGGCTTCTCAATAGTTCCTTTCTTCGTTTTAAGCTTCTCTTTTCTGACACACAGAAGTGCCGTAGAGTTAGATTGCAAAATAGCACTTCTCATCACCTTCATAGGTAGACATTTAATCTGAAAAAAAATAAATAATGGTAAAAATAATATTCCCATTAACATGTCAAGGAAACGATATCTTTTATTAAATTTTACTCAAACTATCTTCCAATTTTCCCCTATTTATTTTAACAACTGTATTCCTCTTCATCTCCTTTACAATGGCCTTGGCTAGATTTTAGGGTCTTATGTGGTTTGCAATTCTGCTAATTCTAAGTTCACATTAATCGCTCATTCAACTTCATAAATCCAAAGGCCACTAAAGAGAAGTAGGAAGGCAATGAGACATGAGTAAAGATGGCTCTGTCTTGGTTCAAGTCCAAAGATCATTATTTACTTAAAATTAAGGAAGGCATCTCAAACGTTTGTTAAGCATGATATATGAATTCAGATTAGAGGAAATCGCCATAAGGGGAGAATGTGATGAGTACCAATTAATAATGGGGAGTACTGGTCAATGAGGAAACTGTGTGTATCCACCACCACCAAGCGAGCCTCACCTAGGAACAAGTCTGGATCGAGACGATACTTATGTTGGAGGCAGAAGTACAGCACTTTGGTCTTGACGAGGCAAAATCAAAACCCATGAGGATGGACATAATGAGATAAGGTTCAAATCCTGTTACGACCAGGTTACAAGGAAACCACTACCTCAAAAGTTCTTGCGAACTATACCGAGGAGTCACATTATATGAAGGCCTAACATAATAAGTATGAGTGAAAGTATAACAAAATTGAAGGCTCACCCTGCCCACCTCTCCCCACGCTAGAAGACCATTTATCTAACTCGGTGGACTATCTAGCTTTAAAATCAAGCACCCTTACACTCCCAAGGATACATAAAACCCTTTTATCTCAGCTTCGCACAGAAGATAGACAACCTCAAAAGAAATAAACTGGGAGCTAACCTTTCCTCCACCCCTTTCAATAAGGACATACTCCCTAAACCGTCCGACTAAAAATTTCTCTCTCACATCCTAATCCACCAATGTATGCTCAGCCGCCAGAAACCTAAACAGGTACCTATAACTGTTCGAACACTATTTCATACTCAATAGATTGTCACCCTCCACCCACTAAAAGTCACTCTTTTCACCCTTGACTTAAATAATGGCTTCAGAGAAAAAACACAACCACACTAATAACGACCTTAACCTCCTTAATTTCATTCAACCTTAGGTCCACTTCTGCATGACACTTTAGACCCACATATGATTGCTCACCACACAAAACCACCGCAAAAGCCATGTCTTAAACAACAGCATCAGGGCACTAACAAATACCAAGTTTTGACAAAACAAAAAAAAACCCTGAGAATCTTGTACAGACAGTTCATAAGCAGAATATTGAAGTACACATCCCTAGTTAGGGCATCAACCATAGCTAGTAGACACCAAAACAAGCTACACACAGAGCAAATTAGTACCCTGAGCCTTGCTAATGGCTGAACAAAAACTACCCCAATACCCAACCTACATGTCTAAACCAAAGATCTTCCCAATCAGAGACCACTTAAATATCATACACACTCATTTCTTCAGTAAACTGCTATACTCCTTGTACCCTCTGCACTCCTCCACCCAGCACCAAAAACCACCAAACCATTCTAATGTTCTCTAACTCAATCAATATCCCCTTCTTTACATTGAATTTTCTCTCTGAATTACTTTATTTACTTTCACTGTTTCATTCTTCATGCATATTTACTCATATACTCTTGTCCTCTTTTGCAATTTTTCTCACCTTCAAAATTTGTACTTCAGACCATCTATAAAAATGATCCTATTCATTCAGTCACATTATTCTACTTAGCTCCCAATTTTGCAGCGGTTAGTGGATGTAGGTTAAAAGGGGGTGTGAGGATATAATTTTCTGGAGGTAATCATGGGAAGATGGTGTTCTTCTCCTACTGGTTACCAGTCTTTTTCCACAGGCTGCACCCGGGATTCGAGTTGAGGGGAGATAAAATCCCCCCTGAAATAAAAATGGTCAAAATCATCCGCCTTCTAAAACTGCCATCCTTAATGTGATTTCATCAACAAACAGTATTTCTGCTGCTACTTTGACATTAAGATTTGCGCATATTAATGCAGGCGAATGAACGCTCTGGTGCCCAACAGAGGGCACCAGAGCGCTGTGATGCTATTGGTGCTTGATTGATTGAAGGGGATAGTAACCTGCACAGCAGAGCGAGCGCACGTTACCAGCAGTCATCATGGCCTAAAGACCACAGCAGCTTGATTTGAGAAACTTTTTTTAAAGTCAGGAAATAACACAACAAATAAGTCAAGAGTCATTACTTTAGTTAGCAAAGGTGGAAGCTGTGTACATAAACAATAACAACGTTAATTTGGAGCTAAGCTTTTATTTTTCTTTCCATGAGGAGATTAGCTGGCTAGACAGCTTACTAACGTCAACTCACGTAGCTGGCTAAGAGTTCGCTTAAACATAAACTTCATTCACTAGGCTAGCAAGTGTCACTATCAGCTAATCATATTGAGAAGGGGAAGGGAACAATTAGCTGATTCAAGAGAGAAACTACCAGAGCGAAGGCATTTGCATGCTGCTTTTTGTGGGAGTTTGAGTAGCTAACGTTAACTACTCAAACTCCAGATGATAACGTTACCCAGCACCAAGAAGATGCAGGCATGTCGAGGGGATCTGCAGATTCAGACGCTGGCAAAATTGAAGGTTTGATAAATATGAATTTTATGATAATTTAACTATTTTCCAGCCAATGTAACTGTGATTTGGGGTTATTTCTATCAATATATGGTAGGGGTGGACTAAATAGTGGTTGTAGAATAAATTTTTTGACTTAATAGTGGTTGTAGAATAAAAATTGTGAAGGAAATGTTGTTTTTGTGTTAATCGATTAATCGACTAACAAAATATTTGTTTATCCCAGCCCTATCTGGACACTATTTTGTTAGTCAAGAGAGTGCAATCAGTGCACTTAGGCAGGTAATTGGCATGGATGGTAGAAATATGTGCTGAATGTGATACAAACCTAAAGGTTAATAATCTACATTTGGCCACTGCTGTTCTCTCTATAGATGACATCCAGTACCAAGAAGATTCTGTCTGGACAAGGGGATCTGGAGGGGATTCAGAGAATGAAAGCATTGAAAGTATTAATTTTAAGATAATTTAATTCTTTCCCAGCATTTCTATTAATCTCTGGAGACTCACAGAAAGAACATTTTGTTATATGAATAATTAATAGTAATATTAAAGAAAGGCAAGACACTCCCATCTTCTTCCCCAGGGCCCTTATCAGCCTATATTTATCTTCAGTTTTCTTATATAATCCAAATTTGAATGTTGGACTTTTTGGTAGAAAATATCTTCATTTAAAAATCAAAAGTATCAAGAGTATTGTCGTGTTTTTGCATAAGAAGTCTGCTTAGTAATTCTAACAAAAGCTATTCCTCACATAGATGAAAACCACGATCAGGAAGCAGGACATGACACAACATGAGAGAAAAGAGCTGAAGGAGAAACAGGTTTGATAATTCTACATACTTGATCAAGACAGTTCTTTAGGCCTAATGCAGCTCATTACTGTTAGTGGACAATAGACATGAAGCAAATTAGTTCATTATAGAGGTTTTGTTTTTGTAGTTGAGTTTTTAAAAAATTTAAGAGCACATCTGGAGACGGCCTAATAGGGCAAAGTCGCCGTAATCATATCACGACCAACTAATAGGCTATATTAACAAGACAAATAATTATGTAATTAAAAAAATAGCAAAAATAAAAAGGGAAGGCTAAAAAACACAACAGAATAAAAAACAAAGAAAAACGTAACGAGATAGAAGAATGCTCCATCATTGGGGGTAGGCCCGCTTCCCCTCGGCGCAGAAACATGCGACCCACAAGAAACAGTCAAATAAAGTGGAGGAGGCAAAAATTCGTATATGTCACAAGTCAGTGTGCACGAACTCGTCCCGAGTACAAGCGACAAGCGGTAGCGACCCCGCTCGGCTCGTCACGGTACCGGTAACGTGCGCGAAGATTACCCAGACGTGGACATTCAACAAGGATGTGCCGAACAGTCTGGGTGACAACGCAGCTTTCATAATAAGGCGCAAGCGAGCGATCCATCAAAGGGCGGTGCATTCCATGAGTGTGTCCAATTCGGAGACGACAGAAAGCAACCTGAAGCCGTCACGGCATTAGGGGCTAGGTCCATGGGAACAGTCGCGGAGCCAATTGCACACAACTTTAGGTAGCTCTGGAAGGAGTTTCCTTGCCCAGGGTATGACTGGCGTCTCTCGGCAGGATAGGCACCGTCGAGATCAGCCTCGAATGCAGTGAAAGCTGTTGGCGACACTTTCCTGCTCCATTGGGCAGGAGAGGTCTCCCCTCCACCCACACACGGAATAGACGATCTCTCAAAATTTCAGATATAAAGATTGGGAGGTGTCCCTTCGCCCCCATCGTGTGGGAAGTCTCCATGCGGTATCATAAGACCTTCTCCAAATAGAAAAACACCGTGGCGTAGTGCTGTCTACCGAGGAATGCCTCGCAGACGGCATTTTCCAGTCGGAGCAGAGCATCCGACGTGGACTGAAACTTGCGGAAGCCGTACTGTGCAGAAGACAGATGGCCTGCGCTTTCCAGAAAAAAGGCCATTCTAACATTTACCAATTTCTCCATCAACTTGCACACGCAGGAAGTTAGAGAGATTGGGCGTAAATCATTCGGGATATAGTGAACTATCCCGGGTTTCCGAAAAGCGAGCACAGTAGCGATTCACCAAGAATCTGGGAGGAGACCCTGTTGAACAAATCTAACAGAAAGGCCATGCCTCACTCATCCAGGTGTCGAAGCATGGTGCATGGAACATCATCCGGACTAGGGGCGATTTCTACGCGCGAAGCGAGAACGCAACTCACTCAGAGTAAACCTGTCGTTGAAAGGTTCTCAGCCCCTGGAGGTAAATTCCAATCGGTGGCCTTCCGCGACATCACGACGCGCATTGAATGCTGGGGGAGCAGTATCGCGGCTAGAGAATGCGGTCGCGAAGGATTCCGCCACGGATGCAGGGTCTGAGATTGCGGTCCCATTCTCCTGGAGAACGGGAGGGACGTTCCTGCGAGAAATTGGCCCGAATCCTTTTGACTCGCTTCTACACCTCTGCTAGAGGGATCTTGCCGTTAAGCGGGCACGTATGCCCGCCAAGAAGAGCGGCGGGCGTGCTTAGAAATATACCGGAACCTAGCCCTAGCCCGACGAAATTCATCAACAGTGAAATAGTTCGGGCTGCGCTTATAGCGCATGTAAGCATAACGCTTCTGTTTGAGGGCCGTCTCACACTCTGCTGACACCACGGGAGTGGTCGGCGTGCAAAACGGTCAGACGTTCTGGGAATAGTAGGCAGGCCCACGGCGATGAGGTTGCCGGAGAAGAACTCAACTGCCTCATCAACCGACCTAAACTCCTCGACTGAGATGGAGAAATCAGTCATTTCCTGAAATGCGGACCACCGCGTTGGCGCAAGCACCACCGGGAGGGCTCTCGGGCGGCAGCGGGCCAGAAAATGATATTTCAAATGGAAAGGGATCACTACAATGGAGGTCATCGTGCAACCCCCACCCAAAATCAGGCTGTGCATCTGGAGAGCACAAAGATAGATCAAGGCAGGAAAATGAAGCGGTTCTCGGGCACATTTAGGGCACCTATCTCCAGCTTGTCGATCAGGTCGGCAAGGACTTGTTCCCAGGAATTAATCGAGTCATCTCCCCAGAGGGGGTGTCTACCGTTCAGATCTTCGAACAAGAGAATGGGCCTCGGCAACCGTGCCACGACGCGGCATAGGTTCCCTGCGTCGAAGTCGGCTGACGGTGGAATGTACGCGTAAATAACAGTATACCTCCTATCCAGGTGCGCCTGCACAGCTACTACCTGAAAGGAGACATCTAAAGCAAAGAGAAGAACGTAAACATCATGCCGGGTGTAAATCGCGCATCCTCCTGCCCGGTCCCCATCCCGTGGTAGTGGGGTCGCAAAACCCTTATAGCCTGGGAGGGTGGGCAGGCGGCACGCACCAAGCATGGTCTCCTGTTAAAAGATAACTAACGGGGATCCGGAGTAGACGAGCCTCCGCAGTTCCTCCCAGTTGGCCCAGTCTGCGACAATTCCATTGATTCCATTGACGGAATATGCCCTCCAGGCCTAGCTCGAAGATGCGGGGGGGGGCCCTCTTCGAAGAGGTGACAATGCGCTGTCGCCTTCGAGGAATTATCGAGGCAGGTTGGGCTCGCCATGCGAGTCTTTTCCTCCCTCCGCCTCGAAACCATACCCAAGCAGGGCGGCTTCGGATGCCTGAGTCCCTCTTTCCGAGGCTCCACCGTCTCCAAGCCACCCAGCCGAGCCCTAGGTGTGAGCGAAGGAGCCGAAGCTCCTTTAGTGATGTCCTCTTTCCGGGAGGCAGCTTTGGAACCCCGGACGATGGCCTCAAGAAAGACCAGGGGTGTTGCCTCCTGTGTCTAACGACTAGGTGGAAGCGCGCGGCCGTTTTGCCTTACGGGAAACGGTCACACTGGGGAAAGGAGAGAGAACCCTGGTTTTAGCCGGGGTTGGGTGTGAATCCTTTATGCCGCCAGCTCTACCAGGGGAGGGTAGGACCCGCAAAAGGGTTCCGAATGGGCGAGGAAACCACCGTGTTCGTAGGCCTGGAGTGGCCAGGAGCAGAGGGTGTCCTTCTTAATATTGAGACATAAGACGTCCCCAGGCAAAGCCCGGCGCGCCAGGACAAAGTCTTTAGCCTCGCGAAATGGGATACGATCCTGGACCTGAACGGTCAGGATTTCTTTCTCAAGGAGATATGCACCACATTGCTTCGAAGAAGCAGGGTGCGGCTCTCCGCAATTGACACACTTGGCCACACACGATTTGGACTTATCGTGTGCGACCTTGGAGCAATTTACACAGACTTCGGGTAACCCCGACTTTGCGCGTCTACAGGAGCGATTAGTATGGCCGAAGCGGTGAAAGTAGTAGGACCTCCGTGGCAGTGGAACGAATGCCTTCACGCGGTAGTGGTACCAACCGGTACGCACAGACTCAGGGAGCTTGTCACAGTCAAACGTAACGAAAGGTGTAGCGGTGGGTCTCGAGGCCCCTCCCTATTTTTCTATCACACGCTCGACCTTGACCGCCCCATGGTACGCCAGCTCTAATGTGATGTCATCTATGGAGTAGTCCACGAGTTTTGGTCTTCATCTTGGGCTCCCTACCCGGGAAAGCAACGGAGCCGGACGTTCCGATCTTGGCTTGGTCGCTTGCCAAAATGACAACGGACTAGGCCGTTCCCGCGGAGGGAGAGGAGCCCTTAGTCTTTTTGGTCTTGCGTTTTTTTCTTTTTAGCAGAGTAGGGTGGGGAATCCACCCAGTTAGCTCCTCTCCCGGAAGGAGCTCCTAGGCCAGATGGACAAGCCTAAGTAAGATCTTTCTCCGCGATGGAGAAGATCCCTGCAGTCACAAGGTAACCAGCCCTAAGGAACCGAGACGTCTGAAGAGGAGCTTGCACAGAGGCGGACCCAGGTTCCGTGCTTGGCACCGAGCCCGGGTTAGATGCCATGGAAGATCCTACCCTCTGGGACTGGGTCACCTCAGGGAGCATGTCCATCTGAAGGGTGGTTTTCATGTGGCCATCCCCCCCCCCCTCAATACATCACGGATCCCAGTCGAGGTACCTTTGGTCGTATCATCTTGGGCCAGCAAACCGTCATCCGTCGGGGAATAGAAGCACGTATAGTGACTCCCTGTAAGCTTGATATTCGCGCCCGCAGGAGTTTAGAGGGCACGGTCCAACCGTCCCTGTCATCACCCCCCCCCCAAGGGGGTTGGCTCTATCGAGCCACTCCCACCGGGAACGGTCTATTATGGGCCACACGCCTGCTTTCTTGGCAGTCCCCTTGGAAAGTAAAGGGGAGACTGCTACTGGAAAAAGCGAGTCGCAAGGGTGACTCCAGAGAAGGGAGTGAGAGGGACTCTTCTGCACCGGTATGCAAAGATGAGTAAACCTACTCTCCTGTAGAAGAGATTTGGAGGGGCCCCTGGGAGAGCACATGGGGGGGGGGGAAACCTCCATTTTATCAGTGAAGGTGTCCAAGGGCGGCTCCGACGATGTTACAGGGAAGGGTAGAGGGAGATTATTTTTTTTTTTAACTCATCAATGGGCATGGTGACCCTATTTATGCTACGGAATGCATACGCTAATCACCCCACGCAGAAGCCCGCTCTTCGAGGGGTGAGTACGGGGCCGGCAGAACCAGCTGCCGCCATTTGAGGCCACTCCTCCAGCCTAGTGACCTGGCAGCCCATCGGCATGGCGACTCCACCTTAGGCATGGCGTACAATCTATAGACATTGAAAGGGAATGTGAGGAAGGTGTGGGTGGGGATGAAGCAGGTTGTTAAAAACCCACCACCCCAAAACGGAACTCAGGAGTGAGGAGACGTTGTCCCCTCACGGCGGCTAGGACGGCAAATTGCCGGGCCCCTTACAGGGAGTTGAAAGAAGTAAAGATGAAGCACCTGGACAAGATAGTGCAGAAGAACCCAGCATCCCAGATTCTGATGGCCCAAGTAACCAGGGAGCCTCAAAGATTATGATATCCATGAATGCTGGACATCTAACATGTTCAAAGAGAAATACAAAATATATCCATGGCTAATATGCCAAAAGAAAAAACTTGGTTGTCTAACCTGCCAAAAGATAAAAGCCGCTTCTAAATGCTAGTGGGAGTCAGAGGTATATTGCTGATGAGTGGTCGAAATTAAAGTGACAACTTTTTGTGTTACCAGAGCAGCACAGCTTCAGTCTCTTCGGAAGAAGATACACAAGCATAGAATGTCAGATTATCATCAGGCAGCTGAGAAAACCATGGAAATGGCAAAAGAAAAAAAGAATGCAAACGTTGACTGCAGATATGCAGAGAGATCACTTCTTAAGTACTGATCGTGTATTTCACACAGTTTACAGGATAGTGAAGTCAGCAAGGCCTTTCACAGATCTACCAATTAATGTTGATCTCCAAGTCATGAATGGACTTGACATGGGAAGAACTTTGCATTCAGAATAGTCCTGTGCAACAATCAGTCGACACATCGAAATTGAGATGAGAAAGAGAGTAGTCAGAAAGTCCTTCAAAATGGAACAAAAATTTCTGTTTTCATAAATGAATCTACAACTGACAGTAACAATTCAGTCTTGATCATATATATTAAAGCAAGCTTAGGTATGAGTGAGGAACGACTAACATTCTTCCTGGATCTAGTTGAGCTTTCTACTACCAATGCTGATGGAATATAATCATGCTCTGATGACTACTCTGGCACAAAATGGCTTCACTGAAGCTATTATGAAGGAGAACTTATATTGCTTTGCTTCAGATGGAGCTTCTATCAGGCTTGGAAGCAAATGGGGTATTGCAACCAAAATTGTAGTAAGTTTCCCAATGCAATGGTGTGGCACTGGATGAACCAACGGCTTGAGCTGAGGGTATATGCTTTAAGGAAACTGCAGGGACGAATGATTTCCAGTTTTCTTTGATAAAGCGTATAGTCTCTACCATGCAAACGCCCCAAATCGCTGTGAGCTCACTGAATGTTGCGAAGAACTTGCAGTACAATATATGAACATGGAAAGAATCCTCAGCACTAGATGGGTGGCATCCAGTTACAGAACCATTAAAGCTGTATGGCAATAGTACCCAGCACTCCACAAGCACTTTTCTGATGCATTGGTTGATCTTCAAAGAAGATCAAAGGAGAGATGCATGTTCAGAGGTTTAGTAAACCACCTCTCTAATGCAACCTTTTTCCAGAATCTAGGCATCATGTATGATGCTTTAGAAGGTGTCTGAATTTTCTTTTTCCCTTCAAGACTGAAACATGACACTCCCTAAGGTCAAGTAAGTCTCAGTCGGCAGGTCTGTGTGCTTAAGTCCATGGCAGAGCAACCTGGACCAAGGACAGAAGAGGCTCAGACAGCAGGGGAGATGATGGTTTTCAAAGGTGTGAATCTGACAAAAAACTCAAGGCACAGCAGAGAAATAAATCCTGAACAGTTTTTCACTTCCTTGGCTGCTAGTATTGAAACGAGAATAGGTTGCCTGACGGGTAAAGAGAAAAGCAAGGAAGAATATCAGAGCTTTCTAAACAACCTCAAAGTGCTGCAGCCATCACACTGGCCAGATAAGTGTGGGGTGGGTTATGCTGAAAAGGAAGTACAGGAACTCTGTTCCTTTTTTAAGCTTGATGGTATACAGGTTAAGAGAGGGATGAGGGAACACATTGACATGGTTAAGACTCTAAACTGCTGAAGGGATGCCACCAACACCGGAAGAGTTTAAACTCTTCCTGCAAGCAGTAAACCCATTGGTCATCTCCACCACTGAGTGTGAATGTGGGTCTAGTCAAATGAACATTTTAACCTCAAGTAGTAGAAGCTCCCTAGAGGTTAAAAGCATGCCAGCCTTGCTTTTCTTCAAGTGTATTAGTCCACCATTAACAAAGTTCAGACCAGATGTGTATGTCAAGTCTTGGCTTTAAAGCCATTGCTTAGCTAATAACCCCAAAAACAAGGGGGGAAAAAAAAGCATGACTATTAGAATCTTTGAAAACTTCTGTGAGATGAGGGAAAGTGGGTTAGGCAGCCATTGTCAAGACTGGTCCTTCTTTAGATTATCTGTATACTTTTTCATATTAATGTTTGTAAGCAGTTTCAATGAGCATTTGATGACCTGTTAAGCAGCCATTGACAAGACCTATCCTCTTTTGTAGTATCTGTACTGTATATACTTGAAATATATTTATATTTCTAAGCAGTTTCAAATAGCATTTGATGACCTATCCAAAAACAAACTTGGGGAATGTAAACATACTTGAACTGCAATAAAATGATAAATCAATGGTTTTTGTTGTACATAATGATTTAATTAATCACAATTAAAACAAACCCTTTAAATTTAACAAGTTTAATTATTATAACTTATAGGTTAGTATCATCAACTGATAAATCTGAATAATCAACTACAAGATTGATTTGGGGGCTTTTTAACTTTTTTGTATAACGTTGGATTGCAATCCAACAAAGAGATACCTTGGGACTTCCATTACAGCTGGCTATGACCCTAACTATAAAAGCAGTGGTGCCACGGCAGACCAGGCAGGGACCAAATCCTAATTCTGATGTTCCTTGGTCAAGAGCAATGACAGACAGGAGTACATGACACCTAACATCCGGTATGTATGTTGATTTAGAAGTAAATTATCCTAGTGGTTACAATCATCAAAAAGTATGGTCCTCTATGGGGTTATCAGCACAAATTGTGTCCCCATATGAAAAAATCCACATTTTGCCTAATTTTTGTTCACAACTTGAGCACTGGCTGCACCTATTCAATTTTCGAGAGTGCAAAATTTCATTGGTTTTATTTATAGACATCTTAAAATTGGCAACATGCCCAGACAGTGACTGTTGCAATGTCATATTTTATCTTTTTTATAATTTCATTCAATATAGCAATTTTATAATAGATCCATTAATGAGAATCAAATAATGAAATGTAAGGTTTAACAATTTTGACCATATGATATCTTTTAAATAATTTACTTCTAAAAGTAATAATATTTTCACATCAGAAAATATTAAAAATCTATGATATGTCCCAAGTTTCTGTTAACCCTCTTAATCAGTCTCTTCATTCACACAAAGGAAAATAGGTCGAGTATTGGTCAGGCTAAGGCAAACTTGTGAAACTTTATAGAAAAATATATGGAGAAAGGGTCCCACATACAACTATAAATCCTTCACCATGCTAACATGCATTCCAAGGCCTCCTTGATCCTAGGATGAGGGTCACCGCTCACCTCATGAAACTTACTAGCCTGGTTTCCATAAGTAGGAGCAGGCCCCAGTATGGAAGAGCAGGGTAAATTCTCATTGAAATTCCTATATAGAAATATTAAACTCCAAATGCATAACATTACATTTCCTTGATAGCAGTCCTGTAGCAATGCTTCATTATGGCCGTTTACATCAGAGCTTTCTTCTTTACAATGAAGCCCTCCTTCATTTGGCTCAGCAAAATATTCTTCTTCAATTTCAAGAAATTCATCCTTAATTTCTTCTTTGATTGAAATATGTTTGGGTTCCTAAAAAATAAAAATGTATTACTATTCATCTCCTATTGACTATTCCTAGCTCATTCACATATAAAAAAAAAGAGAAAAAAAGAGAAGCCCAAAATGACCACCTGCAAGGTAAGCATAAATTATAATTAAAAGGGAGTGAATATCTTTATGTTTTTTTAGTATAATGCATACTTTTTTTATTTGGGCTACAGCTTAATCAAGTGGAAATAACATTTCTGATTGCAAAAGGTTAAACTATATTCCATTTGGTTTATGTTCACAGCAGCTGTCATATTTAAACATCCCTCATAGTTCGGATCCAATATTAAACTCTGGGTCCGCCTCTGAGAAATAAAAGGTATCAACAAATTCTTTGCTTTCTTTTTTCTATTTACCTAATTATGCTTTTTAATATACAACTACTTTCATGATAAAAAGCATGCCATAAGGTTAATTGGAGTGCAGTGAGGGTACATTTTTTGGGGTATGTGAGTTTTGAAAGCAGGATTTTTAAAAATATTGTAGTGTTCATCTGATGGTGGAAATGAGGACCAGCAAAGCTAATTTAAGACTATAAAGGAAACAACTCATATAGCCACCCCATCCAGGTCTCTTGGAGAAATGGAAGAACACTGTTTTCATACACTCCCATAAATTAAACCTAGCTGTATCCAAAACTATCATGCATAACTATAACTAATCCTAGTATAACAACTAATCACATGATTGGAACATCATCATCTTCACCATAAATATCACAAAATCTTACTAATTCTTCTCTTAATACCCATCTTCAGGATTGGAACCATTGGACAAATCTCTTACATCTACAAAATATCATCATTCACAAACTTTCAATCATTTTAATTTCATCTAAACCACTTATCGTTACTTCAATGAGCACTCATATATCATCCAAAAAGAGGTGAATGTAAATAGATATTAATAGGTAGAGGAAAAAGTCCCAATATGATCAGAAATATTCAGAATGTGATAATTTATACATAATGAACCTATGGATGTGAGCTATGATGGGCCTTAATAACCTAACAATCCATAAGAGCAACGTTGGCCTGGTGCTTTAATCTTTAAAGGATAAAGCCAGATTGCTACATCTATGTGTATTGCAAGTGGTGAAGGAGTCTGAAACCCAGCACACCCTTGACCTAACATCTTGCTTAGCCAGCAGGATTTTAGCCCTCCAGCAGATAAATACCTCTTGGAATATCCTGCCACTCAGCTAGGTTATACTAAGAGGCTGAAAGAGCCCTGAGTCACAAGAATCACTGGATCTTGAGAAAGTAGAAAGGGGTTGAATAGAGTAATAAAGAGTAGAGATAGGTGGAACCAATGAATGTGTATGGTGGGTGATCACCTATTATTATATTATCATACCCCACAAAAAGAGAGAAAATACTTGTAGATTTCTCAAGCCCTGTTAGAAGTCCAAGTCAAACAGTGAGCCAGGACTTCACTATCTCTGGACAGGCTGGGTGGATGTGCCACTCCTACAGGTACCTTGAGTAATAGTCCACACAGGGTGTCTGCCTGGTGGGCCATAAGGTGGAGATGGTTACTCCCTTATTGCTAAGCAGGTAATGTCATCATAGTTTATCAAAGGTTGCAAACTCTGCTATAAGATGGGTAACTGTTAGGGAAACAATCACAATAGTAGTGAAGGTCTCATTTCTCCATTAAGAAACCATGGATAAATTGAGCATAGCCAATATTGGAGTTGGCATACCCATACCTCTGGTTGCCATGTAATATTTTGGGTCTTCCCCACAGATTTGGGAAAACAGTACAGATTGTGTAAAGACATGTCTATCTGGGTGACCAGATTCCTCGGGTGGGGGCAAAGGGCAGCAGCCTTTGCTACTGAATCAGTTCTTTCATTTCCTATCACTCCACATGTGCTGGTACCAGGCAGAAATTTAATTGATCTGCCATCGCCGACTACTAAAAAAAAACAACTTTCCTTATCTTTACAAAAAGATATATGGATATCAATTAGCCTTTTTAGTAATTTGAGGCTGAACCAAGGGTCAGAGAAAATTACAAATTTCTTCTTGCCCTGGGCAGTGTATGCCTATTGTACTCCATGATTCAGAACATAAAATTGGGCAGTGAAGATATAGGCAGTTTTGTGGCATTTCTGAGTGCTTATAAGTGTCTGAGACCACTGAATCAGAATGTCTTCAGATATGGATATGTCTATAAAGACTGTGCCTATGTATGTTGCAAAAGATTAAAAAAATGATGTTGTTATTGGGAGGATATAGGATCATTTTGTTGTGGTGTATTGGCAGATCTAAACTGTAAACTGCTTTCATTGGCTAATGTGTTAGAGCAGACTAAGGAGCAGTATAGGAGAGTTTTCAGTCCATTGCCTAGTTATGCCAGGAGGTCTATAGGATGTCAAATGATCTGTTGTAAGAGATTTTCAGGAATTTAGGGTGTTCAGCAACTGAAATTTGTTGCTGGTAGATATAGATGTTTGGCTCTCAGATGCCTCCTCTTCAATGGCAAAAGTGAATGGCCTTGATTTTCATGGTGAAACACCAGTATCAGTGCAAGGATGCCCATTTTTATATCTGACATAGACCAAGCTAGAAACAGCATTCTTTTGTTGTCATCTCAGAACACAGGAAAGATAATGCTCTGAGGGAAATTTAATTCTCAGCTTGAATTTTCATTGGTCCTCTTTTTGTCTCATCATGAATTTCATGAGGTTTGTATGGTTTTATGAAGTACAACATACTGAAAGATTGGGAGGAGTATGTTGTATTAATTTATTAGCTCATCTAAAACAAAGGTGTGTGTGCTGAGTACAATTTTGCTGATCAATTAATGACAAATATTTTACATGTGTTTGCTCAGATTAGTAATTATTCATATAGTAAAATAAAGCCAAAAAATTTCGAGCCATATACTGGTATATCTATATTTTCATGTATATATATATATATATATACAGTACGATCCCACAAAGATCAGAATGCCTGTATTTCCGTCAAAACATCTTGCATAAATTTTGTCTGAGAAAATCCAAGTATTATATGAACAATAGCAGAAACAAATTTCTATTAGGAAATAATGATTAGATTATATCAGTGAAAAACATGTATACAAGTTATAAGTAATTAGTATTTAGTCTTGTGGTGGCAGGCTCTAGATTACCTGCTGGCACATTGCCTGCTGCTCTAGTAGAGCCACTTGGGTGTTTGAAGGAAGGACAATGAGGAATAATCTAGACTGAACTTAATTTATTTATAGGAAACAGAACACAGAAAACAATGGTACAAATAGACAACCCCAACCAATTGCAAGTATGCTATATGTATGAATACAAAAGCCAAAATATATACAGCCTTACAAAATATTGACACCATAGAAATATAGATCACATGATCATTATCATTTTTAAAGGCTCCATACATGCTTGCATGTGTCAGTCTTATTTACCTTAATGGCAAATTTCCATACTGCTTGATCTCTGTCCATTTCTCTATTCAAACTCATAACTCTGAGGTCTCTCTGTATGGCCTCATTCCACAGTTTCCTCGGTCTCCCTCTGGCAGCTACACCCCCAACTTCCTAACACCCTTCCCCCAATTATTATCCTCCAACCTTTCCACATGACCGAACCACCTCAGTCTGCCTTTTCTCAGTGCTACACTAATGCATTCTATCCCTTAATTTACAATTTACAACTATGTCACCTCCAGGCCTCAAATTCAGAGATGCTCCACACATCCATCTCACCATGCTTGAGCCTCTGGATGTCCTCTTCCTTCACAGCCCATTTTTGCTGCCATACAACATTGCACTTTGTATGCACACAGTGTACAGACATCACTTAGCTCAGAACTTTTTCCAACCACTTCTAACCCTTGCTACGGAACTCGCCCCAGCACCTCGCCTTGCACTGATCATATCTCCCATGCATTCAAGCGACATTCATCAAATACAATCCTCTCCTCTATACACATTAGGGTGGAGCAAAAAACCTTTCTGAAATTTATTTTCCCAACATGATTTTTTTTTATGGGGCTATCTGTCAAATTAAACCATCTAAAAGGATTTTTTGATATAATAATTTTTAAAGGTTCCTCAAAGCCATTGAAAATTGAAATTAATCCGATTTTCAACTAAATTTTGACTTTCATGGATTATATGTGAAAATTATATTCAAATTTTGAATTGATACCTCCAAACAAATAATTATTATATTTTAAAGAACAAGTAGATGAAATTTGAAAGTAATTGATTTATATTTAGAGGTTCTTCAATGACATATTATAGCGGCATACATGACAATTATGTTTCAGTAGCGTGGAGGATCTCATTTAGACTGGATGTGTGTGTGTGGCTCTGTCTAGTGTGTATTGTTTTGATCACATTCTTCTATTTGTATTTAAGAACAGTTATTTATAGTGTACAATAAATATATATACACATTTTATTATATTTCAGAGCTAAATAATATGTAAGAAAAAATTAAAACAATATTTAATTATGGCACTTAAACCTAGAACACATCATGAAATTGAAAGCCCTTTGTTTGGTGCACCCTGCACCATTAGTGAACGAGTGTTGCCAACTTATAAAGATGTCATAAAATATGTTTTGTTTGAGCAAGAAAAGGAAAAGAACTGCAATAAAAAAGACCTGCCAATTAAACAAATTATCACATTAGTAGCGGAGAAGTTAATTTCTATTTGGAAAACGGCATCAATCCATTGGAAAAATGACAATAGGTAATATCGATCAAATTCAATCAAAGAAGAATATGCAGTTAGGAAGAATCATGAGTATTTTCTCTTAAATCAACCATCTACTTTGACAGATAATATCAAAGTGATTCTTCCTATATCCAGCACAAAAACAGAATCTGCTGACAAAGGTAGCGACTAAGAGCTTCCTTCATCTGTGAAACACAGAGAAATAAACAAAATATTTGCATCCAAGAATCTATCTAAATGAATAAAATTGTCAGAATTTGCGGTGGCATATGACCCCATTGGTGTGTCTGATCAAGCTGCAGCTTTAATAATAAGTTCAATCCTTAAGGACTTATCGTCAATTAAAGGTAAAGAAACTTCTGTAGTAGTTGATAGGTCAAAAGTTAGAAGAGAGAGTGTCAAAGAACGTACTACACTACAGCAAGAAATTAGATTGGATAAGCCATTATATTCTATTTATTTTGATGGTAGAAAAGAGCACATTAATTGTTGTTGAGATGATGGAGGGAACTCATCACAAGAAGATAATGGAAGAGCACATCTCTATGATAGAAGAACCTGGTTCAGAATACCTTGGACACCTGACAATGAAGAGAGGTTCTGGAAAAGATATATGCCATGCAATATTCTCGTATCTTTAAGCAAATAACATCGCAACCGATGAACTCATTGCTGTGGGATGCGATGGAATGGCAGTGAATACAGGAACAAAAGGACGTATGATCAGAATGCTGGAAGAAAAACTTAATATACCACTGCATTGGTTTATTTGCCAGCTCTATGCAAATGAGCTCCCATTGCACCATCTCATCAACAATTTGGATCGGAAAACAATGGGGCCTCATGGATTTGTCAAACCTTCATACATAGCCATGATCACCCTAACCAGCCACTCATCAATCCGTAATTTTCTCATTGCCCACCTCACCACATCTCTTGGTACCCTATCAAAAGCCTTTTTCAGGTCAACAAAAATAAAATACAACGCTCTTTTCCTAGCGATGTATTTCCCCTAGAGCTGTCTAACTACAAATATATGCAAAAAAATATATGCACACAAAACACTAAATATATATAGGGCCTTACAATATCTAGATATTGGTCAACACAGAAATAGAGATGTCACCCGCAATCAAATATGAATGGTACACAGGCCAAAATGGTGTATATATATATATATATATTTGAAGTGGTCGCGACAATCTATCTAATAAATGGTACGAGTAATGCAAATGGAAAAAAAGTGGGGAAGGAGAGGGAAGGGAAGGCAGGCCCACTTTCTTCAGGGAATGGTGTGTAGCATTCTGTGCTTAGGGAACTGGGACTTGTGAGTTCCAACCACTGCATTGGAGAGTGGAAGGCACTTTTGATGACTCACTGAGAATGTGGGTAAAGGGCTGGTTTCTGCTGCTGACTATCAAGTGGGAAAGGAGGGGGAAGGGAAGGCAGGCCCACTTTCTTCAGGAAATGGTGTGTAGCATTCTGTGCTTAGGGAACTGGGACTTGTGAGTTCCAACCACTGCATTGGAGAGTGGAAGGCACTCTTGATGACTCACTGAGAATGTGGGTAAAGGGCTGGTTTCTGCTCCTGACTATCAAGGCCAGATGTCGATCAACTAACCGGTACCAAGGAGCTGAAAAGGAGAAGGCATTATCAGTCACAGATTCACTGCCACACTCAAACATCCCTATCCTAAAACTCTCACAACTACACCCACTCACCTGGTCATCTGTCCATCCCAGCTCCTCTGCTTTCTCACTTCCAATATGATCAGTGAACATGTGTGCACGTATGATTACCAAAAAATTCAACAGTCTTGACAAATCACTTAGAACAGATTTTTTTACTGAAAAATATGCCTGTGGAGGGGTGGGATGATAGAACTCTATCGGATCCTCCACCAGGATTTCCCGTCTCATTTTCTTCATTCCATGCACCCTGGAAAAGAAAGGGATTTGATATTTGGGGTGGTGAGGGTAGGCAGACTCCTACCTAACAACTACAGTGTGGAGGCCTTTATTCTTGATGATGCTTTGACATCTCCTGTGATGGAAGTGAACCAACTGTTGACACTTGCACAGTAATCTTGCTCCATTTATCTTGAAAATTTTCCCAGAGTTCTAGAATAGTTTTCAGATTCCTCACTTTAGACCTTTCTCCGATTATTTTTCAAACATTATCAATGGGATTCAGGTCCAGACTCCCTGCAGGCCAGTTCATAAAAGTGATATACTCTTTATCCAGGAAGGTCTTCAATGACTTGGGTGTGTTGCAGGGGCTGTATCTTGCATGAATATTGCAGGTTGTATTTATGGGGCAAAGAATGCTGTTGCAGCAATTCTTTGTACACTCATGCATTCAGTATGTCACACAAGTGGCCAATTACCTTCGGCCCAAATCACACCCAAACTATGACACTTCTTCCACTAAACTTCACTCTTTTTGATGCAATTGAGACATATTTCTCCTGCTCTGTGACAAAAATAACTGCTGTCAGATCCAAACAAATAGAACTAATATTCATCACCGAAGTGGACTTGGCTCCATTGGTCATCTGTCTATGTAATGTGCTGAGTGTCAAATGCAAGACAAATCTTCTTGTTCTTCAGACTGATCAATGGCTTGAACAGGTATGTGCTGGCAATGTGACACAGTCTGCCTGGAGACAATGATGGCCAAAATCTCACCAAACTGCTGCAGCAATCTTGAGACAGTCCTTCTTAACAATGGATAATAGCTCAACCTTCCTTGGCCTATTGGTTGATTTAAAAGCCTCATGTAAACCTTTTTTTCTAAAAGGTTTACATTACTATGGACTACACTTTTGAAGTTTGAAGTGCAGTGCTTGACAGACTCTGCACTGTCAATGAAATGAAACAACATCTTGGCAGTTCAACTTTACAATCAGCTCTCAGAGAGATTTCTCAGGCATGTTAATTGGACAACAGCTGGCAGGAGAATAACTAACACAAGTTACATGCTATAAAATAGCTGCTCCAGATTTGGAGGACCCTGAGACTGATACTCACCCCCACAACTCTAACCTGTGGATCCAAGTAGTTGTTAGCTTAGAACAACAGTCAAATCCCGGGTAACCATCTTGGCTGATGGGCTAAATCAGGTGAGGGATACCACAACTGCAAACTGTGGTGTTGAGCAGTGTAAATGTGACAGTAAGGTGGGTGACAGAAAGGAAAGGTTGCAGGAAATGATGAAGTTATGAAATAACTGCTACAAGCTGCTGGGGACACGGCAGTAAAGAGTATAACTGAAATAGCAAACAAAGTTTACAACTCAAGTCAGATAACAGAACAAATGTGCAAATCAGTTTTCATTACAATTCCGAAAGTATGTGGAACACTTGAATGTGAAAAGCACAGAACATTTAGCATAATGAGCCAAATAATAAAAATCATACTGAAAGTAATACTAAAAAAAATAAGAGGAAAAATAAGATGAGAAGTATCTGAGGAACAATGTGGTTCTGTGGAAGAAAAAGCCACAAGCAATGCAATATTTATGTTGAGAGTAATGGCAGAAAGAATAATAGAGAAACAGAGAGATCTATATGTTTGTTTTATTGATTATGAGAAGGCGGGACAAAGGAAGATGGAAGTCCTTGGTTGCTGACATCCATTAATTTAATCATAAGCAACCTTAATTTCTTCCTAGAGCCTTGATGTCCACCTAAGACCTTTCAAATGGTTTTGTAATATCCTAAACAAGTAATAATCAGAAGGAGCAAGGTCAGGAGAATATTGAAAATGAAGCAATATTTCCCAACCTAGCTCTTCCAAGAGATCTTTGGAGTTGTGTGAAGATGGGCATTATCGTGATGGATGATGACACCCCTTCTGTTGACTAAGGAGGGGGTTTGCCTTTGACCCAAAGTGGATTTTAAATGATGAAGTTGATTGAAGTAGAGATTATCATTAACTGTTTGATTGTTGTCTAACAGTTCATAATCGACAATTCCTTCAATATCTCACCATACATTCAACATGATATATTTTGGATGAAGATCTCCTCTCGATTGTTGGGAGGTTCTGCTTCTTTGACTGATCTACAAATGGCAGTGTATAATGTTATGATAAGGATCTCATCACCAGTAACAAGCCTTTGAAAATTCCTTCAATATCACATCATACATTTAACATGATATATTTTGGATTAAGACCTCCTGACCAAAAATGGTGGCTGAAGGTGTCATGAAAGCAATGACTCACAGCAAGCTACAAGATGTTGCAGATTTGCTGTGAACAGTTTGTGCAATCTGAAAGGAAAGGTATAAATTACTCATTGTAGCACTTTTAAATGATAACAAGAACCACTACTTGTGGTTAAATATAAAAATTTAAATCAGCACATTTACCCTGTTTGACATTCAGAACAATTTTCCATTTGAGTTTCAACTTTAGATAGAACCAACCTCAAACCAGACCAACATAATCAATAAAAAAAAGTAGGCTGCTATCTGACAAGAAGGACAGCAATGTATGAAAAACCTTAAATCACAGTCTCTACTTTACCTTCTCTGCAGTAGAAGTCTAGATAAGTTGAATCAAATACACTACTTTAATAAATAGATCCTATCTAAATATTTATTCTAGAAAAACACAGATTATTTTTTTCCAACCTGATAGTTTATAGATGTAGGTAATTGTACCAGGCCTATTTTTAAAAAAAAAATGGCCATCTAATAACTGCCACCAGGGGCATGTTATTGTAATTATTTTTTCCCTAATACCAGCCTACATTACAAAACAAAACAAACAAGAGCAAAACCAAGAAGGAAGCAAGCTCTGGTATCAGGAGAAGGCTCACCACCCCCTTGTACTGGAGCATGTGACCAACACCAAAGAGTCAAATAAAATATAAAATGGAGGAGGCCAGCTTAGTCCAGAAAGGCGATATGTATGTGTATAAGACTAGTGACAACTCCAGGTACTAGTAAAATGGCAAAGATCTTTCATACTGGGACATTCAGAAGAATGTACCGAACAGTCTGGGAAACAATGCAGTCATCACAATAAAGTGCAGGGTGTGCTCAATCTAAAGACAGTCAGCTGTGGCACATAGGCATGTAGCTTTATGTTATTATCCACCATCTCGTATCTTCTTTGCCAGGCAAGACAGAGGGCTGACCTGATTCCTACCATAACATAACATAATTTCACGGATGACAAAAGCCAAAAGGGCCTATCAAAGGTCATCTGTATCCATCAAATCCCACCCACATAATGCATCCATAGGATTTTGTCAGATCATGCATCTGCAATATATAATTTAAACAATCCATAGGATTATGTCAGACCATGCATCTACAATATATAATTTAAAGCCTCCATAGGAGTCTGTCAAAAACAAAATCAAAGTCCCCCCAAATATACAATAAAAGGAAACTGCATCCACAGGAATGAGTCAAGAAACATATCCCCATACTAAAAATTAAGAAGTTAACCCTCCATCTCCATATAATCATCCAATCTGCGCTTGAAAACATTCAAGTTTGAGCTGTGTACAGTCTCAGGTGGCAAACTATTCCAATAATCCACCACTCTGTTAGTGAAAAAATATTTTCTAACATCCAGTCTTTAAGTGGTGACCTCTAGTTCTATTACTACCTTCTAACTCAAATAACTTGCTAAAATCCAATTTATCCATCACAGAAAAGATTTTAAAAAGCTCAATCATATCTCCCCTCACACACCTTCTTTCAAATCAGAACATATTTAATACCATCAGTCTATCTTCATATTCAAGGTGCTTCAGGGATGGTATTATTTTTGTTGCCCTCCTTTGTACTGACTCTAACAAGTTTATATCATGTCTAAAGTGTAGTGACCATGCTTGTATACAGTATTCGGACTAGAGGTCACCACTTGAAAATTAAAAAGCAAGGGTGTAGGTTGGATTTAAGAAAATATTTTTTCACCAATAGAGTGGTAGACTTCTGGAACAAATTGCCGCAGAGGGTAGTAGGTAGTCCAAATCTAAATGTATTTAAGAGTAGGTTGGATGAGTTTATGGGGAGGGAAGGTTGTGATGGTTCCTAAGTTTTGTATATATTAATATTGTTTGTATATATCTATAGCTGCATGATTTAGTTCTTGACAAGCCTTGATTGGTGATACCCTTGTTTCTGGATGCAATCCTCTGGATGTAGTTTTCCTGGGAGTTTGGGTGCCTTGAAAAAGAGGCCGCTTAACTCGGATGACCTATGATGAGCCCTTGTGGCTTTTGTCATCCGTTATATTATATTGTGGGAGACTTTGATTTTGTCTTCCCCTGGTGATGGTGCTTTTTGTGGGTGGGTTTTGACGGAGGCGGATGACCTTTGATAGGCCCTTGTGGCTTTTGTCATCTGTGTAATTATGTTATGTTATGTTATGTTTATGTTATTCTAAATGTGGCCTGACATAAGAGTTTATAGTTTAAGGATAACCTCCTTACTCTTGTAGCTAACATTACTTTTAATGTAACCTAGCACCCTATTTGCTCTATTTTTTGCCTCAATACACTGCTTTGAAAACTTCAGTGACCTATCTACTACTACTTCTAAGTCCTTCTCATCTTCAACTGAATTAAGCCAATACCCATCCATTTCATAGCTAAATTCCCTATTATCTCTCCCCATGTTAATAACTTTGCATTTATTAAGGTTACAAGTCATCTGCCACTTCTGAGCCCAAGCTAACAACTTATTTAAGTCACCAGCACTTTAAAGCTACCCTCAACCTCTTTGACTACAGCTGCCAATTTAGTATCATCAGCAAAAATTGACAGTTTGCTATTTACACCAGTGCTCAAACCTAAAATTAATTTAATGTAATGAACAGAAACCAATTCATCAAAGAACATACATGGATACTAAAAAAGTCTCACGATATTTGTTGCATTTTAGATAAATTGATAGAAAGTTATAAATATGCCTGGGGGCTAATAACCACACCAATCTAGGTTACTTGACCTTGGACACTAAAAGTTTATCTTTCTTGTAACCAGCTTACAGGGTTTCGTTTGACAATGCCAACCAAAATAAAAAAAACAACAAAAAAAAAAAATAGTCCACCATACTTGTAGCATCTCTCATTGGGAGAAGCATAGAGTTTGTGAATGTTTAACAACCTGAGGAACCTCATTACCAATTGAAATGGCAGTATGACTAAGCTGTGAATAAGGATGAAGTTCCTACTGTTATGTGCAAAAATTTCAGGCCTCTTTGATATTTCTGGGCATGGCTACTGCAATCGCCCCATTAGACCTCTTCCCATAGGGCCTCAAAGTCAATGCAGACATTTACAATGAGCCTTGGAGTGACCAAGTATCTGCTGGAAGACCTTAAATTTTTTAGTAGGACTCTGATCCGACACACAAGGAAAGAAAGGCATAAGCTTGGTCATTTAACAACATCATGCACCACTGGTGCCCAGACTTGTGGCCACCCAGCTCCTCTAACTGCAGCCCTCTATATTATTGTGTATGGGGTGTTGTTGAGAAGGATGCCAACAAGGCTGCTCACAGGACTTTAGGATCTCTGAGGGCCACCATTAAGGAGGTAATGTCATCCAGCGACAAGGACTTTCTAATCAGGGCATACAACTAATTCATGTCCCACCTGGTGAAAGTCATGAAAGCAAATGGTGGCCACGTCAAATGATTTCACAACTATATATATCATTCTATTTATGTGCACATCATCATGAGAATATATAGCTTCATTTGGTACACAACTTGTTTGCTTTTCCTGTGTAAAATTTGTGATGATTTACGTGAAACTCCCTATAGAGCAAAACTATGAAACTAAGAAATAAGTCAACCTTGCTTAAACAGTAAATATTAGAAAAATCACAACTTACCAATTTATTATCCAATATTTCATCAGCAAATAAATTCTTTACAGTGTCTAAATCCATATTTTCTTTAAGATTTCTATGCATATATTCTATAAGCACTTCTTTCATATACTGGACAATTTAAGTTAAATATACACTAGAATTTTTTAACTTTCTCTACAAACAACCTTAGGGAGAAAGAGGAAAATTACTATGATTCAACCATTAGTTGCTGTAGTGTGCCATTTGAAACAAAGTTATGTATAACTACTCAGGGGAGGGGGGGCTCTACATCATACCAGGTATAAATAACATGTGCAATTTAAGCAAAGTTAAGCTAAAAGGGTTAATTGTTGTATAGAGTCACAATTTAGGCCAAATCACAGTCCTATACAGCCTTGTATAGGCCCATGCTGTTCTCCCTGACCATACTCCATTGCCGCTTAACGTCCTCCTCTGAGGAAGTAACTACCCTGATCTCACGCTCTAACAAATCTGGATAACCTAAGGACATGTTTCAACCCAAACTCCTCCACCAAATTCTCCCTGCTGTCCTCCCACTGATTCTTCATCTCTTTAACACTTCTCTTGCCACAGGGGTGGTTCCCTCTTCTTCAAACATGCTTCAATTCTTCTAATCCTTAAAAAAACACACCTTAACCCCTCTGAACCATCTAGGTATCTCCATATCTCACAGCTTCCATTCCTCTCTAAGAGTACACTTGCATCTCTTCTCACTTCAGACACTAAATCGTTCAGTCTCAAGCATTCCGCACGTAATCGACTCACCTCCTCAGTCAAAGCACATACACGGCACTCAGACACATTCACTCTCCTCTCTACACCACAGACATCGCACACTACATACACACTACTTTCAAAAGGCATACTCTCTACATCCAAACAGTCAGCCATACTTAAACAAGAACAATAATAGAAACAAAAACTTACGAAACAACAAGAATTTGACCCGAATTTGTGCGCGCAAGTTTAAAACCTGCTAATCAAGATGGCCACCAAAGTAAACAAAAGTCACTTTCTCACCAAAACAAAATAACCACAATTTAACTTTGTTATATTAAACAAATATATGATCTAATAACTTAATATTTATGTTTACTATGTGACACACCAAAGTATAGCAAAAAATCAAAATATTCTGAGAGCTCTACAAAACATGTGCTACCTGTTCAAATGAGAACATATTTAGTACCCTCGGTCTATCTTCATATTCAAGGTGCTTCAGGGAAGGTATTATTTTTGTTGCCCTCCTTTGTACTGACTCTAGCAGGTTGATGTCATGTCTAAAATGCGGTGACCATGCTTGTATACAGTACTCAAAATGTGGCCTAACATAAGCGTTGTAGAGTTTAAGGATAACCTCTTTACTCTTGTAGCTAACATTCCTGTTAATGTATCGTAGTACCCTATTTGCTCTATTTTTTGCCTCAATATACTTACCTTGAATTTACCTTGAATCCCGGTCGATAGGTACCCTCTTGGGTAATGAGACCGTACTGTTGTTTTTAGTTGATGTATGCAGAACGGATTTTTCAATATGTTAATATATAACTGTGTAGGTCTTTGTGGTTTTTCCATTCTTTTTCTAATCTTGACTTAAAGATATTTACAGTTTTGCTGGTTACAGTTTCTGTTGAGAGTTTGTTCCACATTGAAGTGACTCTTGTCGGGAAGAAATTGGCTCTTGGACCAGACGAGCTCTGCACTTGGTACTTAAAGCAGTGTCCTCTTGTGTTAGTCGAGAGACCTGGAGCAAACATTGACCTGTCGCACAGCTTACAGTGGTTTCCTATTTGCAGTTTGTCATGTCCATGTGAAATCTTATATAGTTGCATAACATCTGACCTCTGTCTTCTAAAGTACAGGGTAGGTAGATTAAGGGCTCTTAGTCTTTTCTGAATAGGAGAGATGAGAGATACTGTGAACCATGCGTGTTGCTCTACGCTGTACCCTCTCCACCATATCTGTCTCTTTTAGTTTTTGGAGACCAGATTACTGATGCATACTCCAGATGGGGTCGAATAAGACTCTTGTACAGGGGGAGGAAGGCATCTTTGTCTAGATATTGGAATGTATGCTTAATTGCCCCAAGTATCTTGTTGGCTTTGTTGACTTGAGCTTGGACGTGGTTACTAAAGCTTAGATTGCAATCAATAAGGACTCCCAGGTCCTTCTCTTCCGTGGTGTTCTGTAGTGTGTGATCTGTTCCATCATCTCTTGTCATTTTGTACTTGTGCTGGGGGTTGCTATTTCCCATGTGCATTACTTTGCATTTATCAGGGTGGAACTTCATTTGCATTTTAACTGACCATTCTTGTAGCATTTTCAAGTCTGCCTGTAAACAGTTAGTATGGGAGTTGCCTTCACAGTTTTGGACAGCTGCATATATCTTTGTGTCATCTGCAAAGAGCGATATGAAGTTTTGTAGTTTGTCAGGTATATCACTGACAAATATCATAAAGAGAAGGGGGCCCATCACAGATCCCTGTGGTACGCCACTTGTAACTGGTTTCCAACATGATGCTGTACCACTTACTACCACTCTTTGCCTACGCTCCATCAAAAAAACACGGATCCACTGCAGGAGGTCACCGACGATACCAAGTGACTTCACTTTTCTAAGTAGTCTTTCATGTGGGACTGTGTCGAATGCTTTTGCATAGTCTAGGAAAATGATATCCACTGGTAAGCAGTGACTGAGAGCCTCTGTCCATATATCCAGCGCTTCTAAGAGATTTGTTACTGTGGATTTTCCCTTAGAGAAACCATGTTGTTGGACACATCTAAGATTATTGGCTTTGATATGTTGTATCATTGCCTCCGAGATAATTCTCTCTAGCATCTTGCACATTATTGAGGTTAGAGATACTGGGCGATAGTTGGCTGGGTCAGCCTTATTTCCCTTCTTGTAAATGGGAGTGATGTTCGCTTCCCTCCACTGTTCTGGAAGCTCGGAGTTGGTGATGCTGGATTGGAATATTGCTGTCAGAGGTTTGGTTATTTCCTTTGCTACTTCTCTAAGAACTCTAGGGTGTAGGTCGTCGTTTCCTGGAGATTTATCAGTTCGAAGTGAATTCAGTTGCTTAAAAATCATGCTCTCTGTAATTTCTATTGTTCCTAGTGCCTCATACTGGAGAGGTTTAGGCTCAAAGTCTGGAATGTTAATTCTGTCCTCTTGTGTAAAGGTCTTAAAGTATTGCTCATTTAGTGTTTCGTCTTTATCTTTATCGTCACTTACAAAGTTACCATGTGTATCCTTAAGGTCACCTACGTCAGTTCGAGTTTTCCTGCGGTTGTTGACATAGTTCCAAAAGGCTTTGTTATTGGTCTTGGCCTCCTTTGCCAATTTTTTTTCAAATTCCCTACGGGCCTGCCTTGATGCATGTGTAGCTGAATTTCTAGCTTCTGTGTAAGCTTTCCAGTCAGATTTGCTCTTTGTATTCAGATATCTTATCCATGCTTGGTACTTTCTCCTAGCTTTGCGGAAGGCATCCTTGTTCATCCATAGTGGTTTGTTCTTACTCTTTAAATTTTTTGTTGGTATATGATCCCTCACTGCCTTCATGATTCTTGATTGTAGTATATCAATGGCTTCTTGTGTCGACTTGCCCGCAAGCAATTCGTCCCATTCAATGCTTAGATCTTCTCTCATTTTTTCATAGTTCCATATTGTCCTCTTCTTTTCCTGAGGTGTTGTGCAGAAGATGAATTTGAAGTCCAATCTGGCATGATCACTTGCTCCTAGTGGCTCATGATGTACTAGTTGTTCAATCATTTCTTGCTCATTACTAAACACAAGATCATCCAATGTTGGAGTCTGCTCATTTCTATATCTGGTTGGCTGGGTGACGTGCTGATGTAAATATATATCTCGTACACATTCAACGAATCTGGATGCTTTGAAAACTTCAGTGACCTATCTACTACTACGCCTAAGTCCTTCTCATCCTCAAGAGAACTCACTAGTAGTCAGAAGGACGTGTTTTGCATGCTTCCTGTTATAATTGGAATTATCTACTGTAAATCTTGCCTAATTTGTTTTAGTTGGGAGAATAAGTGAAGATAATAACATGCCGCCAATATCTGGAAAGAAAGACAAGGATAATAATAGACGTGAACAAAATAAATCGACTGGAAAATGCGAATGGGAAACCGAAACTGCATCTTGTTGATAAAAATAAAAATCGAGCCTAGAGTAGTTCTAGAGCTCGGGATGTTTGTGGACATTGTGGGGAGTTTGTGACGAGCAGAGGTAAAAATAAGAACATAAGAAAAGAAGGAGACTGCAAAAGACCATTCATGGCCTACACTTGGCAGCTCCTGTAAAGCGAATGCGACATTTGTGGCCGAGCATTAGATGTGAACCCTAAAAGACCATAGTTTCTGATGGTTTGTATTGTGATTACTGCAATTACTGGTACCATGCAAGATGTGAAGGTATGTCCGTTGATTCTTATCAAATGTTCAGCAATTAGCTAGCCAAATCCAGAATATGTGATACTATTGTGTTTTTAACCACTGTAAGATAGTAAACATAAATATTAAGGGTAAACATGTAGACGAGCGGCCCGGCCGGAAAAAAATTATTTTTGTGTAAATATTATCGTTTACCCGTGTTTGAATATTCATGCGCGTTTGAGTTTTCTTCGAATGATAGCTGCCGCCATTTTTTGTATTAACAAAAATGCCCGAAAGTAAACAAACCGAAAACGTTGTTTACGTAGGCGATTTTTTTTTACAAAATTGCCCGAAAAAAACCAAACGAAACACGCTGTTTCCGTATTAATTGCAGTGGTTATACTTCCGAAATAGCGAAGAGGAAAGCCTATTTATTTTGCGCGTCTGCGTCCTATTCGAAATCTAGCTGACTTGAATCACGTTTTATTTTCGAGCATCTAAATTCAAAGTTAGGGTTCACATCTAATGCTCGGCCACAAATGTCGCATTCGTTTTTAATTCGCACTAAATTATGAACATCCAAAAAGGTCTTTAATTTATCTTTATCAGAAACTATGGTTAATAATTCTGCAATAGACGACGGACAAAGTTAACAATTCGATACTATTTTCACGTCTGATTGATAATTTTCAAACTGCGTAAAAGGGGAATGTTTGACACCCAAACTGCTAAAAAACAAGTAGTTCCTTGAAATGTATAAATGTATAAAAGAAGGTAATAAAAATAGTAAAATGGGGAAAACTATATTGACAAATAAAAATGACTCCGAATGAGGATAATAAAAAGCTATTAAGTGGAATTTTTTTTTTAAATCAAGCATTTCTGACGTCATACCCCCCCCCCAACCCATATTATAATTCCTTAAGCGATTAAAGACGCAGGCATGATATAGTTAAAGCATTCACCTCTGTAAACGTCAGAACATTATAATAATTAGGATTATATACTGGGGGCTGTGCCCCCCAGACCCCCCCCCAATTTAATGAAACTCAGGATATTCATAGTGTGGTCCTCCCCTTGTGTTTACCCCCTACACGAGCCGTCCCCTTAAATGTACTCTAAAAACGTGAAACATTTTGGAACACGGACCAAAATAGGACGTTTTATCGGCCGGGCCGCTCTTCTACATATTTACCATATTAAGTTATTAGATCGTATATTTGGTTAATATAACGAAGTTGTTTAGCATTGTTAATTTTTCGGCCAGGTCCTTTTACTTACCTTATTTTGCGCGGGAAAGTACGTAGTAGCTAAATTAAATTAGTGTTTTGAAACCTCGTTTCTAGGTTGACGGTTTAATTAGCGACTGATTTGGACTGTGTTGTTCCTTAAATCTCGTTTCGGTCTGTTGATTTATTTTTCGGATTTTCGTACAGTTTTTTTTTTTTCACCACAGAATCAGCGAAAGCTAAGTTGCTCTTTTTTTTTCTTATTACTACTTAAGTTCTTTCTTTGTTTGAATAAGTGATTGAGTTGGGGGATGAAAGTGAGCATGAGTGTCAGAATGTATGCATTGGTTGTGGTTTAGTTGGTGAGGGGTATACATGTGTTGTATGTGGGCTGCGTGAATGCATTGTAGATTTAGAGGGGATGAGAATGCAGGATTTAGACAGGATATGTAGGCTGGAGGGGTTAGTTGCTGAGCTCAGGAGGGAACTTAGTGTTAGGCCTAGAGTTGGCAATAGGTTAGGTGGTGAGGTAGGCCAGTTAGATGTTTCAGGTGAAGGTAGAGGGCCGGTGGAGGAGGTAGGATATGATAGTTCTAGGGATAGTGAAGTTAGCCCCCTTAGATTAGTTAGAAATAGGCCTATTGAGGATGGGGGAGAGTGGTTAGGAAACGTGAAGCTAGGGAGGCTTCTCCTGTTCTTTGTGAGAATAGAGTTGCCTCGGTTGAGGTTGGTAGGCAGGGGAAGAATAGGTGTGTGAGTCAGAGGGACAGAACCTATTAGCTTGACTAAAAGATTCAGTGCCCTAAGAGAGGAAGTAACTGCAAGTGATATGACTGATGGGGGTGGGGGTGGAGGTAGAGTGACTGGTAGTTTGAATGAAAATAGAACATAAGAAAAGAAGGAGACTGCAAAAGACCATTCATGGCCTACACTTGGCAGCTCCTGTTCCAGTCAACACACAAAAGATTTCTTACCAGAGAAAAGTCATCAACATTGTCACCCTTTAAGGAGTTCGTCAGATCTAATCTACAATATACATGAAATGCATCCAGAGGATTATATCCATTCATGCAACCCCAAAATATAATCTCCCCACTCCTTAGAAAAATATGTACATAAAAAAAAGAAAAAAAAGTCAGTCTCATCTAGCAGTTTCATCCATATATTTATCTAATCTATTCTTAAAACTACCCAGAGAGGAGGCTTCTATCACATGTCTAGTGAGCCTATTCCATTCATCTACCACACGATTTGTAAACCAATTCCTCCCAATCTCCTTCCTAAACCTATACTTATCAAGCTTAAACCCATTGCTACGTGTCCTGTCATGTTCACTAAGTATAAGAACCTTACCCAGATCCCCTTTATTATATCCTTTTACCCATTTGAAGACTTCAATCCATTCCCCTCTGACTCTTCTCCTTTCCAATGTATGGAGATTTAGTTTTCTGAGCCTTTCACCATAAGGTAAGTTCCTTAGCCCACCAATCATCTTTGTCATCCTTCTCTGCACAGACTCAAGCAAATCAATATCCTTCCTATAATATGGTTGTGGTGGGGCGAATGTGAGTGTGTGTAAAAGGGCCATTCTCCCACCCCTTTTCTCAGTACCCTCTCCCTCCCTCTGTAAGAATGTGTGTGAATGGGAATGGGTTTGTTTTATTTTTGTTTAATTCATGTATAAAATGATTACCATGTTTTTCTTTCTTTCCAGGCGTTATTCTGGAAAGATAATAGCTAATAATAAGATATTACTTTGTATTAAGAAAATTTAACGAAGCGTTATTCTGGAAAGAGGTAAGCTAGTCAATGTATTTTCGGGTAATGCCCACTTATTAGTTTCGCCATCCATGTAAAAATAAATGGGTCACTGAAGGAGGATATATCTCTTCTTCAGAGAGAGTGGAAGTGTGGACTGGAAGCAAGAGGGGTTCTGTAGAAGAGTGCTCCACCCAGCCCTGAGAGGAGGGCTTTCATGTCTCTATCCACCTGAATCGCCATACCTGCCTTCGTTGACAATACTGCCTCCTTCTAGTTAACCAACTACCACCCACCTCCAGCAAGACATAGCGCGTGTCCCCTTTTCGTTCGGTTGTGGTTGTGTTTTTTTGTTTTGTCTAGAATTTACGTAAATTGTTGTATCCGCCCGTTATAAGATTCTCGTTTGGTATCATTATTTTTATTTGGGAATTTAGCCTCATTTTGAAGTGTGCACACTTCCCTAGTAAAATATAAAATTTTTGTAAATATAAACTGTAGCTATCATTGTATTTTTTTTGTAAGTAAAGGGACTGTATATACAATCCGTTTTATTCTCCCTCGATTTCTCATGTCCGGACAGTGTAGGAAGTGGGTTGGATCGATTATCGATTGGGATTAGAGATCTATTTTCGGCCCGCTACATTTGGCGCCCGAATAGGGACGTGAGTCTTCGAAACTGGGAGCGTGACTGGATTGGATTGCAGTCCATACCCAATTAGTGTGACAAGTAGTTTGATTGATTTTTCCCTCCTCCTATCTTTTTACTAACTTGGGAACAATGGCTGTAGCGGAAACATTGAATGAAGAAGTAGTGCGATTGAGACTGGAGTTGAGAAAGAAAGAAGAGGAGTGTGAAATGTTACGGGGAATGATGGAGGGAATGGAGAATAAAATAAAAGGGATGAATGAAAAGACTGATAGGATGAAGAAGGAAATGGGAGACCGACAGGATCAGACGGACCGACGGATGCAGGACCTGTATGACATGATGAAGGGGTCAGGACCGGCCCTAGGACCCTCGACCTTGACCCCTGCTCCGACTGAAGGGGATAAGACTAATGGGATCAATGGGAGTGTGTGCGAGTCTAGAGAGGATAGGGTGATTATGAGTGATAGGAAGGACGGAGAATGGAAGAGAGTTAAATGCAAGTGAAGAAGGAAGAGTGGTGCAAAGGGGAAGGATAGGAAGGTAAGAGGCAAGAGTGTGGACTCATTGTACTCGGATGAAGGAGAGAGTGATGGTATGATTGATATGAGTGAGAGTGAAGGCAGCTCAAGTGAGAGTGAAGTGAATGTGGGAAAAGGTATTTTGATAAGGGAAGTGCCAAAGATAGATAGATTTAGGTTACATGGTGGGAAAAGTGTGGAAGAATTCTTTGGGGAATTTGAGCGATATTGTAAGCTCAAGTACCCGGAGAATAAGGGATACTGGATGAATGTTTTGGGGGAATGTTTGGAGGGAAAAGTATTGGAGTTTTTCCGCGTGATTACAAGTGTGGGGGAACCAAGGTACGATGTGGTGAAGAAGCGGATGATTGGACAGGTGAAACGAATGAAAGAGAGTGTGAAGTATAAAAGGGTAAATGAATTTGAGAAGGCTCGAATGGGGAAGAGTGAAAGTGTGAATATGTATGCACATAGGCTTGAGAGTATGGCAAGAACGAGGTATGGTGATGATGATGTAAATGAATGTAAACCACTCATGAGGAAGTTTTTGGACACGATCCCACGAAAGGTGAGTGAATGGCTGGGTGGAAAGAGAAAGGAGAGAGTGAGACTGACAGGTGAACGGTTGATGTGGGAGGATGTGTTGGAACTGTTAGAAGATGGACGATTTGATGATGAAAGCGATCTAGAAGAGGATGGATGGTACAGTGAATGTTGGGGGTAAGAAGCCCAGGAGCTTTCATCCACCCCAGCAGTTTGTCAGCTACAGGGATGCCCTGAAGGCTGCACCAGCTGGAGTGATGTCAAACTTCCTGGGCTGGCAGAATGGATGGGCAAATGGAGGGTGGTCGAATGGAAGGGGGCAGATGAATTTCAAGCGTGGGAACGGATATTTGAGAGAGAAACCGAGGTATGTCCCAGCAAATGAGAGACCGAATGGTGTGAGAAAGATTGTGGAATGTCGTCGGTGTGAAAGGGAAGGTCATATGTTGGCAGAATGTAGGTGGACATCTGGTGCGTGTTTTGGGTGTGGTAAGAAAGGGCATATGATAAAGGATTGCCAGGAAAGTGTGAAAGAGTGCTTCGAGTGTAAAGAAATAGGCCATTTGAAGAAAGATTGTCCGAGGTTGAATGGTGGAGCAACTGCTGGGGAAAGTATGAAATATGCATGTGGTAATTGTGGAAAGGCTGGTCATTATGCAAGGATGTGTCGTGACCAGAGGAATGTATGTAGCTATTGTGCGATGGAAGGACATTCAAGTGAAAAGTGTTGGATTAGACTGAGAGCGCAAGGTGTGAATGGAAAGTCTGAAGCAAGAAACTGAATGGTAAGAGGGTACCTGCTGAAGTATCCTCTGGGTGCATGAGTGTGAGTAATGTGTTGGTAAGTCTGTCTAGTGTCAAAGTGCTGTCTGGTAGGAAGTATGAGTGTCTGAGTGTGAAGGTGGA
This sequence comes from Ceratothoa steindachneri, assembly GCA_963969495.1. Classification (NCBI taxonomy): domain Eukaryota; kingdom Metazoa; phylum Arthropoda; class Malacostraca; order Isopoda; family Cymothoidae; genus Ceratothoa; species Ceratothoa steindachneri. The sequence continues at coordinate 13,006,843 of OZ018339.1, forward strand.
GTTGAATGGAATTGAGTGTTTGGCTTTAATAGATTCTGGATGCAAGGCGAGCTTGGTGTATAAAGATGTGTATGACAAGTTTAGCGAAAAAGCCCTCCTGTCTGAGTGCAAGGGTAGTTTAGTAGGTATTGGTAATAGGAGAGTGCCTGTGATTGGAATGATAAGGTCACCTGTTCGAATGCATGGTATGATGATGAATCAATGTGAATTTTCTGTGATTGATAAGGTGAGTAGTGAGTATGGTGTGATTTTGGGCTATGATTTTATGAAAATGAATCGTATGGTTGTGCATCCTGCGAGTGATCAGATTGAGAGAAAGATTGGTAAAAATGGGGTGTATAAGTTGTATGTAGGGAAAGATGGTAGAGTTTTGAGGAGTGTGTTTACTGGTATTGAGGTGACTGCTATGGAGAGTGTAAGGCTTGTGAAGGGTGAAAGGGTGTCTGTTAGAGTGAGTTGGAGTAAGGATGTTAGTTTGAATGTGAGTGAGAACACTGTGATATTGGATGGAAAGGATGCGTGTTATATGGTAAGGCGTGTTGCTTGTGTGTTTGATGGCTTGATGAGAATGAATGATCCTTTTGTATGTGTGCAGGCAGACCCCAGTGTGAAAGGGCAGGTGAGGGGAATCCAAGTCGGAGATGTACTGGGCCACCTCTCCACTGTCAATGAGGTAGGTATGGATGATAGTACGGATATCAGGGTGAATGTTGCGAATGAAAAGACATGTGAATGGATGTATAATGAGGTGAAGGACATGGTGAAATTGGATGGATGTTTGACTGAGAAGGAGGATGTGTATCGAATGATATTTGAGTGAAAGGGAGCCCTCAGTAAGGGTGATCTGGTTTTCGGGGTTGCAAAGCTCCCGGAATTCAAGATTGTCCTGCAGGAGGACTCCCCAATCTATCAGCGGCCGAGGCATTTCCCACGTCCGGTTGCTGAAGAGATTGAGGAGCAGTGTTTGGAATTGGAGCAATTGGGGGTGATTGAGGAGAGTGAGAGTGCATGGAATAGTCCAATTGTACCTGTACATAAGCCGGATGGAAGATTGCGTCTGTGTGTGGATTATCGAAAGGTGAATGAAAGGACTGTGAAAGAAAGGTTTCCGATGTGTGTGGTATCTGAGTGTGTGTATAGTATGCATGGGATGGAGTGGTTTACGAAGCTGGATCTGGTACGGGGGTATTACCAGATGCCCATTGCTGAGGAGAGCCGGCCAGTAACTGCCTTCTCTTCCTCAAAGAGGCATTACCAGTTCCGGAACCTCAGCTTTGGGTTGGCTAATGCTCCCGGAGCCTTCCAGCGGGCAATGAATGTTGTGTTGAGTAAGTTTGCGAGTAAGAATGTGATTGCGTTTATAGATGATATTATGATTATGACTGAGACTTTTGAGGAGCATATGAGATTGGTGAATGATGTGTTGAGAACGTTGGAGAGTGTTGGTGTGAAGGTGAAAGTGGCGAAGTGTGAATGGTTTGCGAAAGAAGTGGAATTCCTTGGGCATATGGTGAGTGAGAATGGATTGCGTAAATCATCGAAGTATGTTGAGAAGGTGCGAATGTTTCCTAAACCGGTGACTGTGAAGCAACTGAAGTCATTTTTGGGTTTGATTGAGTTCCAGCGAAAGTTTATACTTGATTGTTCTGGTGTGAGTAAGCCTCTGACTGAGTGGATGGGCAAGAAAGGTAGTACGGTTGTCAAGTGGAATGATAAGATGAATGAGGCGTATGAGAGACTGAAGGAGGCAGCGGCTGAAGATGTTGAATTAGCTTACCTAGATTATAGTGTAAATGCTAAAATGCTTGAATTGTATACAGATGCGAGTGGGTATTGTATGGGAGGTTTTCTGAAGCAAGAGCAGCGTTTGAATGGAGAGAATGTCAGGCGAATAATTGGGTATGTATCCAAGGCTATGAATGTTGCAGAACGAAAGTATTCGACTGTGGAACGAGAGCTGGCTGCGATAAGATATTGTTTGAAAGTGTTGCGTCCATTTTTGTATGGTGTGAGGTTTGTGATAAAAACCGATCATCAACCTCTTGTGTATCTGCAGCGTATGAAGTGGGCTGATAGTAGGATTGCAAGGACTTTGGAAGATTTGAGTGACTTTGACTTTGTGATTGAGTATGTGCCTGGTGAACGGAATGGAGTGGCTGATTTGATGTCAAGGTATCCTGGTACGAATGATGAAAATGTGTGTGGAGTGAGTGATCCTGAGTATTTGCCGAAAGGAATTATGAATGGAAAAGAGAGTAAGGGTGGTGGTGATTCCTTGTTTGAGAGTGTATGGAATGGTTTGCAAGATTTGAAGAGTGATGGAGTAGATGTGAGAGTGCCCGATAGTGTAGATGATTTAAGGAAGGAGGTAATGAATGAAGTGTGTAGTAAGCCTGAAAGCATTGGTATGGCAAAGGTGCGGAACTTCATGAAAGAATTGAGAGCGATGTGTATGCAAGGGGTCCCGCCATTTCAGGAAGTGTTGATTGTAGTGAGTCGTTTGTATGGAGTGATTGTTTATGTGCACTTTGGTGGTGAGAGGCCGATTGTGTACAAGGATGAGAAGATGAAGGGTTTGAATCCTAATGTGGTACATCTGCAATGTTTGAGTGGTGTGTACTACAATTGGGTAATTGAAAAGTGTTCATATATAAGAGAGAAGAATGATTGTCTGGATGAAGATGAGTGTGTGTTGAGTGATGATATGGGAGTTAATGACAGTGTGGATATCAGTGCTGATGTTGGTGTGCTTGTTCCTTCGATGTATTGCGAACATGGTGGACCTGATATGATGGAAGCGAGAGTGAAAGTTAGTGAAAGGTTGTTCTGTGGTTTGATTGATACTGGAGCGCAAGTGTCTTTAGTGAATGAGAATATTCTGAGTAAGTATGAAGAGTTTAGATGTTGCGAGCATAAACCTGTGAAGTTACGGATAAGTGGATTAGGGAATGGCATGATAGTGGCATGGGAACAGGTTAGTCTGAAAGTGAGTTTGGGTGATGGTGTGAATGTGAAGCATGACTTTGTGATTCTGAAAGGTGAGCAAATGCCTTGTTGTTTCTTGCTTGGTGTAGACTTTATGAGATTGAATGATTTGTCTTTGGATGCTGATAAGGATCGTCTTATGAAAGGTGAATGTGAGGTGATGAGGTTGAATGAGTGTGCAAAGAATGTTGTCAAGTTTTGCGGTATGATTGAGTTGGTCATGTTTGATGAGAATGAGATTTTAAGTGATGATGATATTCTAGAGATGCAAGAGATGTGTCCTTTTGTTAGTGAGTTGAAGAGGTGTGTAATGATGCGTGTTGATTTGAATGAATGGCCAGAGTGTTTAAGTAATTTTAAAAGGTATGCTAAGGATTTTGTTGTTTGTATGGATGTTGTATATTTTGTGAGGCATGTGAAGGGTGGTGATGATATGTATGTACCTGTGATGTCCTTAGTTGGTATGATTGGTCTGGTGAAGGTTGTGCATGATAATTATGGGCATATGGGTAAGTTTAAGCTGTGGGAGTGTATGAAGGAGCATGTGTTCCACCCGTTTCTGAGAACTGTTGTGAATGATGTTGCAACTACGTGTGAAAGGTGTCAGAAGCGAAAGGTGCAAGGTGTGCAAGTGAAACCACCGATGTTGAAAGTTGATGCGAAAGAACCGTTTGAATTGGTAGTGATTGATTGTGTCTCTTTGCCGCGTACGAGTGCTGGGAATTTTGGTATGGTTGTGATGGTTGACCATAAAAGTAAGTTTGTGTATGCAGCGCCTGTGAGAGATAAAAGGAGTGTGACTGTTGCGCGTGTGGTTGAGCAGTTGTTTTTTCCTATGTGTGTATGGAAGCCTAGAAGATGTCTGAGTGATAATGGGCCTGAATTTGTAGGGGAAGTGTTTGAGCAAATGTTGAGAGAGAATGGTGTGGAGCATGTGAGAACAACTCCGTATGTACCGTCTTCAAATGGATTGGCTGAACGGACTATAAGAACCTTGTGTGAGATGTTGAAAATGATGAGTACGACAGTGAATGACTGGGATGTGTGTCTGGGGAGAGTGTTGTGGGCGTATAATTCAACTGTGCATTGTGCAACTGGAATGTCCCCATGTCAGTTTATGATGAATTTTGAAAGGCGAGTGAAAGATAGGTTTCGTTTGAGTGAAAGTGAACAGAGTGTATGGCGTGAGGCGCATGAAAGGTTCCGTTCATTTGAATTAGGTACAAAAGTATTGAAGGTGAAAGAAGTGAAGGGTAGGTTGAATGTATCAAAGATGAGTGAGAAGTTTGATGGACCTTATAGAGTTGTGAGGGTTTGGGAAAATGGAGTGACGTATGTTTTGGAGAGTTTGAATGACGGCATGACTGAGAGAGTGCGGGCTCATCAGAGTCAGTTAAGGAGATGGAGAGAACCTCCTGACTACCTGGTGAGCCATCCAGTGTATGGACTGTGTAGAGAGAGAGGTAAAGTGCATGATGATGAGATTGAATGTGATAGAATGGATCTGTCTGGGAAAGAGCTAGTCTTAGTCTCGAGGAGTAGAAAGCGTACAAAGAAGGGTGAAAGGAAGAATGCAAGTACGAATGAAAGTAAGTCTGAGCAGAGTGTTTCTGGTATGGGGGATCTTGAAAGGGAGATTGAGTTTTTGCGTAAACAGGTGAGTGATTTGGCTGGTATAAGTAGACCAGTGAGTGAGCTGCCTGTGCCTGATTTTTCTGGTTTTGGGAACAGTATGAATGATAGTGTGTTTGGGCAGAATGAACCTAGTGTGGCTGATTTTTCGGGTTTTATGAATGGTAATAGTAGGGGTGAGTTTGATGTAGTGAATGATGAAGTGGCTGATTTTTCAGGTTTCTGGTGGGAACCAGTCGAAGGGGTTTCTGGTATGCCTGTTGAGAATACAGGGGATGTGAGTGACCTGTCTGTTTTGCAAGAATGTACCTTGAGTTGGATGAGAGCTGTGAGTGAGGAGCTGATGAATGGGGGTATGAAGAGTGAGGGTTCTGAACGGAAGAGTATGAAAGAATTCTGTCGTGAGATAGGAGAACTGGTAATGAGGGCTAAGAGTATGGTTGATGAGATGATAAATAGTGACGATGAGACTGACAGGACGACTGAGAACAACCCCGACTAATTGCTACTCGTAGCCAGGGACCAGTAGACGAGTGTGATTGGTGCAGAAGGGTGCGATTGAGCACAAGTGGTACCGTGAAGAGTGATTGAAAGGGTTTAGTGAGTGGCTGGTCGAATGGCTTAAGGAAGGAGGGGTGTGGTGGGGCGAATGTGAGTGTGTGTAAAAGGGCCATTCTCCCACCCCTTTTCTCAGTACCCTCTCCCTCCCTCTGTAAGAATGTGTGTGAATGGGAATGGGAATGGGTTTGTTTTATTTTTGTTTAATTCATGTATAAAATGATTAATGATTACCATGTTTTTCTTTCTTTCCAGGCGTTATTCTGGAAAGATAATAGCTAATAATAAGATATTACTTTGTATTAAGAAAATTTAACGAAGCGTTATTCTGGAAAGAGGTAAGCTAGTCAATGTATTTTCGGGTAATGCCCACTTATTAGTTTCGCCATCCATGTAAAAATAAATGGGTCACTGAAGGAGGATATATCTCTTCTTCAGAGAGAGTGGAAGTGTGGACTGGAAGCAAGAGGGGTTCTGTAGAAGAGTGCTCCACCCAGCCCTGAGAGGAGGGCTTTCGTGTCTCTATCCACCTGAACCGCCATACCTGCCTTCGTTGACAATACTGCCTCCTTCTAGTTAACCAACTACCACCCACCTCCAGCAAGACATAGCGCGTGTCCCCTTTTCGTTCGGTTGTGGTTGTGTTTTTTTGTTTTGTCTAGAATTTACGTAGATTGTTGTATCCGCCCGTTATAAGATTCTCGTTTGGTATCATTATTTTTATTTGGGAATTTAGCCTCATTTTGAAGTGTGCACACTTCCCTAGTAAAATATAAAATTTTTGTAAATATAAACTGTAGCTATCATTGTATTTTTTTTGTAAGTAAAGGGACTGTATATACAATCCGTTTTATTCTCCCTCGATTTCTCACGTCCGGACAGTGTAGGAAGCGGGTTGGATCGATTATCCATTGGGATTAGAGATCTATTTTCGGCCCGCTACATGGTGACCAAAATTGTACTGCATAGTCTAGATGAGGCCTAACTAACGCCAGATACAGTTTTAGAATGACTTCAGCACTCTTATTGCTTACACTCCTCCTAATGAATCCCAATATCCTATTAGCTTTATTCTTAGCATTTAGGCATTGCTTTCTAGGACGAAGGTCTGAACTTAGCAAAATACCCAAGTCCCTTTCACAATCGTCCCTCCCTAAAATTCTCCCATTTAATTTATAACTATTCAGCGGATTATTTCTACCTATACTAAGTACACTACATATGTCTATGTTAAACTTCATTTACCATTTCTCGGCCCAATTGGACAGAATGGTCAATTCCTCCTGCATTACAACAGCATCAGAATCAGTCCTAATGGCCCTACCTAGCTTAGTATCATCAGCAAATTTACTCAGGTTACTACTTATACCTATGTCGAGATCATTAATATAAATTAAGAATAGCAAGGGACCCAAAACAGATCCTTGCGGAACTCCACTGCTAACACCCCCCCCAGTCAGATTTAACTCCATCTATAAGGATAAAGCCGAAACACTAAATGAGCAATACTTTAAGACCTTTACACAAGAGGACAGAATTAACATTCCAGACTTTGAGCCTAAACCCCTCCAGTATGAGGCACTAGGAACAATAGAAATTACAGAGAGCATGATTTTTAAGCAACTGAATTCACTTACAACTGGGAAACGACGACCTACACCCTAGAGTTCTTAGAGAAGTAGCAAAGGAAATAACCAAACCTCTCACAGCAATATTCCAATCCAGCATCACCAACTCCGAGCTTCCAGAACAGTGGAGGGAAGCGAACATCACTCCCATTTACAAGAAGGGAAATAAGGCTGACCCAGCCAACTATCGCCCAGTATCTCTAACCTCAATAATATGCAAGATGCTAGAGAGAATTATCTTGGAGGCAATGATACAACATATCAAAGCCAATAATCTTAGATGTGTCCAACAACATGGTTTCTCTAAGGGAAAATCCACAGTAACAAATCTCTTAGAAGCGCTGGATATATGGACAGAGGCTCTCAGTCACTGCTTACCAGTGGATATCATTTTCCTGGACTATGCAAAAGCATTTGACACAGTCCCACATGAAAGACTACTTAGAAAAGTGAAGTCACTTGGTATCGTTGGTGACCTCCTGCAGTGGATCCGTGGTTTTTTGACGGAGCGTAGGCAAAAAGTGGTAGTAAGTGGTACAGCATCATGTTTGAAACCAGTTACAAGTGGCGTACCACAGGGATCTGTGATGGGCCCCCTTCTCTTTATGATATTTGTCAGTGATATACCTGACAAACTACAAAACTTCATATCGCTCTTTGCAGATGACACAAAGATATATGCAGCTGTCCAAAACTGTTAAGGCAACTCCCATACTAACTGTTTACAGGCAGACTTGAAAATGCTACAAGAATGGTCAGTTAAAATGCAAATGAAGTTCCACCCTGATAAATGCAAAGTAATGCACATGGGAAATAGCAACCCCCAGCACAAGTACAAAATGACAAGAGATGATGGAACAGATCACACACTACAGAACACCACGGAAGAGAAGGACCTGGGAGTCCTTATTGATTGCAATCTAAGCTTTAGTAACCACGTCCAAGCTCAAGTCAACAAAGCCAACAAGATACTTAGGGCAATTAAGCATACATTCCAATATCTAGACAAAGATGCCTTCCTCCCCCTGTACAAGAGTCTTATTCGACCCCATCTGGAGTATGCATCAGTAATCTGGTCTCCAAAAACTAAAAGAGACAGAGATATGGTGGAGAGGGTACAGCGTAGAGCAACACGCATGGTTCACAGTATCTCTCATCTCTCCTATTCAGAAAAGACTAAGAGCCCTTAATCTACCTACCCTGTACTTTAGAAGACAGAGGTCAGATGTTATGCAACTATATAAGATTTCACATGGACATGACAAACTGCAAATAGGAAACCACTGTAAGCTGTGCGACAGGTCAATGTTTGCTCCAGGTCTCTCGACTAACACAAGAGGACACTGCTTTAAGTACCAAGTGCAGAGCTCGTCTGGTCCAAGAGCCAATTTCTTCCCGACAAGAGTCACTTCAATGTGGAACAAACTCTCAACAGAAACTGTAACCAGCAAAACTGTAAATATCTTTAAGTCAAGATTAGAAAAAGAATGGAAAAACCACAAAGACCTACACAGTTATATATTCACATATTGAAAAATCCGTTCTGCATACATCAACTAAAAACAACAGTACGGTCTCATTACCCAAGAGGGTACCTATCGACAGGGATTCAAGGTAAATAAGGTAAATACTAACTCTTTGCTGTCTGTCACCAAGCCATGACTGAATCCACCTAAATATACTGCCATCGACCCCGTGTGCTTTAACTTTGCTCAGAAGCCGTAAGTGTGGCACTCGATCAAAAGCCTTACTAAAGTCCAAGTATAAAATATCATAGTTTTCATCATTATCTGCTGCTTCATACACCTTACTATAAAAAGACAGCAAATTAGTCAGACAGGATTTACCCTTACTAAAGCCATGCTGTGATTCTTTTATCAACTTATGCTTATCCAAGTGATCTCTAATATTCCTTGCTATAATAGATTCCATCATTTTCCCTACCACTGATGTCAAACTTACTGGTCTGTAATTAGACATGTTTGTTTTATCCCCTTTCTTAAATATAGGTATCACATTGGCTTTCTTCCATGCACTGGCACAATGCCACTCTCCAATGATTTTCTAAAGATGCATGCTAGGGGCTCACTTAACACATCCTTACATTTTTTCAAAATTCTAGGAAAGACCTTATCAGGACCGGGTGCTTTACTACTTTTGATTTTATCAATTTCCTTTGTCACTATCTCCTTTGTGATCAAGATATCCTTTGATTTCTCTTCATCATTACCCCAAAAGATCATTGACACCTCAGGTATATTTAGAGTATCCTCCTGTGTAAATACTGAGAGAAAAAAGTCATTTAGCATTCCAGCCATTGAGTCCCTATCACTCACTAATTCTCCATTGGAATCTATAAGTGGGCCCATTTTATCTCTAACCTTAGTTTTGTATAATTGCTAAAAACTTTTAGGATCTTCCTTTGCCCTATTTGCCACTTTAATTTCATAATTTCTCCTTGCTACTCTAACTAACTTTTTAACATTTCTTGCTAGTTCATTATATCTCTGCCTTAAGCGATCCTCTCCATTTTTTATTTTCCTATAAATGCCCTTTTTAATGCCAATATAATGCTTAATTTTATCTGTCATCCATTTTGGGTCATTATTTTTAGTCCTAATCTCCTTATAAGGAATGTTAATCATCTGACCTGTAATTAATTGCTCAATTATTCTTTCATACTCCTCTTCAATTGTAATCTCTTCCTCCTGGTGATTATTGTCTCCACTAACTGATATCATTGAATCTATTCCTGAATTGATTTCATTGCCTGGTTTCTGTACAACTGCCTCCAGGTAAGTCCTTAGCCCATTATAATTTGCTCTTCTAAAGTCAGGAATTTTAACATTGTTCATGCTACTATCAATACCATTCCATTTCCTCTTGAATCTAATTTCACAATGGTCACTATTACCCAAATTTCCTCCAATCTCAGTATCCTTAATAACTTCTTCCCTATTTGTCAGAACTAAATCCAGTATATTATTACCTCTAGTGGGTTCGTTAATAATCTGCCTCAGAAAATTATCTTGGACAACATTCAAAAATTCCTCAGCCTCCTGATCACCCACAAGAGCTTCCCAGTCTATATTTCTGTAATTAAAATCGCCCATTATACACACATGCTTACTTCTACATGCCCGTTCAATCTCCTGCCACAGAAGATTTGAAGCTTCCTTACTAAGATTTGGTGGTCTGTATAATAATCCTATGACAAGCTTGTTTTTACCTTCCTTTACATTTAGCCATAATGACTCTGTGTTATCATCTAATTTAATTGTACTATTTACACAACACTGGAGATTATCTTTAATATAAATAATAACCCCTCCTCCTCTCTTCCTATTCCTATCTGTATGGAACATGTTAAAGCCCTCAATCTCAACCTCAGGTTTAAAGTGATTTCCTGCCAAATCAAGCCATGACTCTGTTATCGCAATTATATCAAAATTCTCTTCACTCGCTAACGCTCTTAAGAGATCTATCTTATTCCTTATACTCCGACCATTTGTGTAGTATATTTTTAAGTTTTTTTTATTATTCCCATCTTCATTGCATCGTGCTTTTCTATTCCTAGTTATCTGCTCATTCACTTGTGCATTAGTCCCCCTATAACGCATCAGTATGCCCTCTCCCTTAGCTATTCCTCTATCTCTGCATCCCTTCCATTTCCTACACCTGCCCTCTATTACTGTTATTCCCTTACCTCTAACAGCTTCTAGTTTCCCACCCGTAAGGACCTAATCACACTATCCAGCTCCCCCCATAGAACCTCAACACCTGCCCGACTAAGATGGAGCCCATCCATCGCATACAACCTCCTATTCCCGTAAAACCCTCCCCAGACATCTACAAACACCAATCCTAACTCCTCACACAGTCCTTCCTTTCACAAATTCATTCAAACCAATTGCACGCGACAACCATTCTACCCCCACATCCAATCTCGGAAGCACACCAGAAACAACACCTTTTACCCTGCTTTTACTCATCCTTTCAACTAACCTTTTATACTGCTCACGTAACTCACATGTACCCACCTTCTTTACATCATTCACTCCCACATGCGTAATCACAACTGCATCCCTCTCACACCCAGAAACCAGCCTATCATACCTCTCACAAACATCACTTACACCAGCACCCGGCAGACAAACTCTCATTCCCTTCCACTTGCTATCACTCAACTTCCTATCTAAATACCTAATCTGAGAGTCACCCATCACTAGCACCTCAGTCATTCTCCTATTCTGTCTTGGCCTAACATTACCCTCCCTCCTGCTCTCAGTCACACTACCACCCATCCTGCTTTCATCCACAATCACACCAGGCAAATCACTTTCACACTCTTCCTCTCTCAGGACATTGAATCTGTTAGTCAACCTAACAGGTTCTATGTCCCTCTCATTCACACACCTAACCTGTCCTAACTTATCTATCCTATCCATTTTCACCCACCATTCATCATCACTCACAACTTCCACACTGTTCCCAGTCCTAGCCCTATCTTCCACCCTCTTAGCACTAATCTCACCCTTCAATCGCACACTTGCATCTCTTCTCACCTCAAACACCAAATCATTCAACCTCTTACATTCCCCACTCAACCTCCTAACCTCCCCTTCCAGAAAACACAGACGGCATTCAGTTACATTCACTCTCCTTTCAACTCCACATGCATCACACACCACATACACACTACTTTCAAACGGCATGCTCTCACCATCTATACAAACAGCCATACTCTCAGAAATTTACTAAGGAAAAAGTTAACACTCACCAAAAAAAAATTCTTGCTCAGGATTGCTGCCAGTTATCTTCCCCAAAAGTATTAATCACTAATGTATTTATTACACAGTGATTGATGTATTAAATAAATACAAGAAAAACTATACACCCAAATCAGTATTATATCCCAATCTTATAATGAGAATCAAGAGCTTCCTGCAAGACAACCTTCCAGAACAAAGCCAGACAGCCAACTGAGACAAAGCCACACTCTTCCTCTCTCAGTACATTAAGTCTGTTAGTCAACCTAACAGGTTCTATGTCCCTTTCATTCACACACCTAACCTGTCCTAACTTATCTATCCTATCCATTTTCACCCACTATTCATCATCACTCACAACTTCCACACTGTTCCCAGTCCTAGCCCGATCTTCCACCCTCTTAGCACTAATCTCACCCTTCAATCGCACACTTGCATCTCTTCTCACCTCAAACACCAAATCCTTCAACCTCTTACATTCCCCACTCAACCTCCTAACCTTCCCTTCCAGAAAACACAGACGGCATTCAGTTACATTCACTTTCCTTTCAACTCCACATGCATCACACACCACATACACACTACTTTCAAACGGCATGCTCTCACCATCTATACAAACAGCCATACTCTCAGAAATTTACTAAGGAAAAAGTTAACACTCACCCCCAAAAATTCTTGCTCAGGATTGCTGCCAGTTATCTTCCCCAAAAGTATTAATCACTAATGTATTTATTACACAGTGATTGATGTATTAAATAAATACAAGAAAAACTACACACCCAAATCAGTATTATATCCCAATCTTACAATGAGAATCAGGAGCTTCCTGTAATACAACCTTCCAGAACAAAGCCAGACAGGAGTGGGGATGGAGTTAGGTCTGTGGGGGTTAGGAATAGGAGTCTGACTGAAGTGCTTGTGATGGGTGATTCGCAAGTTAGATATTTAGATAGGAAGTTGAAAGCAAGTAGATTGAATGGTCTGAGGGTGTGTTTGCCGGGTGCTGGAGTGAGAGATCTGTCTGATAGGTATGAGGAGCTGGTGTCTGGCTGTGCAAGGGATGCGGTTGTGATTACACATGTATGAGTGAATGATGTGAAGAAAGTGGGTGCATGTGAGTTACATGAGAGGTACAAGAGGTTGATTGAAAAGGTGAAAGAAAGTAGAATGAAAGGTGTTGTGACAGGTGTGCTTCCAAGAATGGATGTTGGGGTAGAATGGATGTCTCGTGCGATTGGGCTGAATGATTATGTGAGGAGGATGTGTGAGATGGAAGGTGTCATGTTTGTGGATGTGTGGGATAGGTTTGTTGGAATGAAAGAAATGTATGCAATGGATGGACTGCATTTGAGTAGGAGGGGGGTAGATGTGTTGTGGGAGGAGTATGATCGTGTTATTAGGTCTTTGCGGGTGGGAAACTAGATACTAATAGTGGTCAGGAAATTATGAGAGGACATTATAGTACTGAAAGTAGAATGGACTTAGCAGATTACAGAAATAGGTTCCAAGGCGATAGAGGTGAGGTCATTCAGGTTTCAAGAGGTGCTTCAGGGATTGGGGGGTTAAATTGTTTCTATACAAATGCTCGTAGTCTTAGAAACAAGAAAGATGAGCTATTTAGTTATATTAGCAATGAGGATATAGATATATTATGGGTTAATGAAATAGAATTTAGTGACACTATAAGTGAATTTGATTTACGGGGTTATAATATGTACATTAGTCAAAGGACAGGTAGGATTGGTGGAGGAATAATTATCTATATAAAAAACAACATTGTTTCAAGTTTAAATACTTCAATAAAGCAGGATGGAGTTGAGTCACTTTGGATAGATATTAGGTTCAGTAAAAATAGATTGGTACATTTGTGAACTTTTTACCGACCACCTAGGCAGACTGATGATATAGATGAACTAATGATAAAGGAAATAAGTCAGGGATGTGAAACAGATGCAGTTATTATTGGGGACTTCAACTTAAACTCCTGGAACTGGGAAAATATGATGGGTAGGGATAGAACAATTGGCAGGTTTATATAATGCTTTGAGGATAATTTTTTGAATCAATTTGTTAATGAGCCAATGAGGGGGGACAATATATTAGATTTAGTACTTTCTAACAGTGATCATTTAGTTCAAGAATTGACTGTTGGGGAAGCATTGGGAAATAGTGACCATCAGATAGTTTGTTTTAACCAGGGAATTGAGAAGGATAAAATAACTGAGAATGCTGTAAAAGTTCCAAATCTTCATAAGGAAGATTTTGTAAAACTTCAAAGCAGCTTGCTAAATTCTGTAGACTGGGATTTAGAATTCAGAATGCAAAATAAAAATATTAATTATATATATGGCCTTAGAATATATAGATATTGTCCAATGCAGGAGTAGAGATGTTACACGCAAAATCATATATATATATATATACTGGATTACTGGATCCAGTTGCAATAAGATATACAAAACAGTACTAGTAATACACAAAAGGGGGAGAAAAAGGAGAGGGAAACAGAGGTGGGCCAGCTTCCTTTTTGTAATTCTATACAGTTCAGAGACTCTGTGAAGCATTCTGCGCTTAGGGAACTTGGACATATAAATTCCAACCACTGCATTGAAGACTGAGAGGTGCTCTCAATGACCCGCACTTTAAGACAGTCTTTTCCTCAATTACTGGGGAGGTAGGTTAAGGCCTGGGTTCCTGTCTCTTTGCCGCTGCTTCTCAAGGCCAGATGGATGATTGCGAGCCAGTACCAAGGAGCTTAAAAGGAGAAGGTATCTTCAGTCACAGATTCGCTGCCACACTCAAATATCCAGAACCGCACCGAATTACACACATTGATACTCACCTGGTCATCTGTCCAGCTCCCTCTTCTTGCTTACACCAGTTTGGTCAACTTCCTCACTTCACAAATTCGACCAATCACAAAAGTATTATCTCTTCTTTTTTTTAACACAAACTATTGGATAGGGGGGGATATGCCTGTGGGATTAGACAGAGGTTGATGGTGTACACGCTAGAAGTCTATTGAGTCCCCCACTTGAATTGCCCTCCCTCATCTTCATTTCATGCACCGTGGAAAAGAAGAAAGGGATTAGCCATTTGGGGTAGTGAGGGGAGGTGGACTCCTACCTAACTACTACATTGTGACAGCCAACTTTATTGCTTTTTAACACATTATCTATCTCACTGAGGTATCTGTAGAACCACTTGGAAAATGTGGTGGTATTCTTGGCAGCACCTAACTCACCTAAAAGAAGTAGGGAGGCAAAAAGTAATGAAGATATTGCAACATTTCACAGCCAAAATGCTCAGGAGCAGGTTTGGACTCCTCACACAGCCTGGCATTCCTTTTTTCTATGACTATCCCCTCATCCCCCTGTCTAAACTTAAGAACCTGACCCTTTATCTCATGGCATATCAGAAGAGTCTTTGGAACCTCTATAAGCATTGCCCTTCAATGCCCACAGTTTGCAAGAGACCAGCCCTTGAGAGGTCCTGTTCCATTGAGGTTCAAATTATGGGAAGATCAGTTCATGCCTCAATAACTACCTTCCTGGGTGTAATTGGCAGACCACCTCCAGTGGCTAATCTTAGATTCATAAAGCTCTACTGCGTGTGGTGCATAGGTTGTACTGACTTGTTGGTTGCCAGGCCAACTAAAAGTTTAGGGTCCCTGTCAAGGATTAGTATGTCCTACTAAGGATATCCTCTCCTGGCTGCTCAGTTGGGAGCTGCAAGTTTTAAGTAAGGACAGGCCACTGGGCAACTTTTGATCAGTGTGCATCACTGTACCTGTCATCAACACAACTATTTAATGCAGCCCCGGTGGACCCCTGAAAAGTTTGAAAAGCTGAGGTGGGAGTGGCTGGTCACACCCCACCCACCCCTTTTTTGGGGGAGTTCCTGTGTGTTGGTAAGTTTTTATCAGCATTCTCAACATTTTGACTATGTCCCTTATTCTCAATCATCTCCTGACCTTGGTACAGCAGCGTAGCTAAGGGGGGGGGTTAAGGGGCATAAATTTTGAAAAATACCTTGAGCCCCCATTGGAGGGGGCCCAAATGAGTGTCCCAACCCTTTTTTGAATAACAAAAAAAGTTACTATAATGGTTAAATATAGAAGCCCATAAAAATATAGTGCAATTTTTCTGATGCTGTTGCTACAGGCTTTGTCTTATAAGCGGTTTAAATCAGGATTTTCCAATTTTTATGTTTCTCTGTATAGTTTGGGGGTTTTTATAGCTCCATGAGCCATGTGTATCTCTATTAAAGTGTCTTACTTATTTTTATTGTTTTATTTGACACACTATCAGCCATACCAGAGTGCACAGAAATATTGCAGGAGTAGTTGTTTTCATATCATTCATGATATCAAACATCTGTATGTTGGGGGGGGGGTGCCAAAAGAGATAATGTCCCCGGGCCTCCAAATCACTAGCTACGCCACTGCCTTGGTGTTGGGACAGATGAGGGGCTTAATAACACCACCACTCTGATGGGTGGAGGGGCTATCCTCTGACATTCTGATTATGGCAAAGATGTTTACGCCATATTCGGAGCTATCTCTAGGCAGCTCTACCTCTGTGACAGAGGTGGCCCAGAGTGTGCTTTCACCAAGGCCCATCCAAGGCTGATGGCATCAACTTGTGCCCTTGGAACGAGTTGCTAGATGGATGCTTAAAAAAAATCCCACAGCACTTCTCCTCAGCCACAGTCCCTTCAGGTGTGTACCCTCCCAGCCCCAATGAAGGCATGAGATCTTGCAGCTTTATGTCTTCAGCTATCTTTGCTTTATCTTCACCATTTTCTTTACAGATTTCTCCTTACCAACTTTCTGTATGATATGGCCTTGTTGATATTGCACTTTAAATTCAATAACCAATACTCTTTTTGGTTCTTTAGTGACACAATTATGTGACAATGGGTGTGGAATCTTGATATCGGTAACTCTTGCAGAATTTAATTAACTTAGATTTTGAAAGTTTTCAAAAGGTATAATGTGGTAACTGAAGGTTGAATAAAACTCGCTTTTCCTCTTGATCCTTAAGGTTATTTATAAAGATAAAAAATTCCTCAAAAAGGAAGCTATTAAAATAATACATTTAAAGATAAAGGATTGTGTTATATGAAAAGCTTTTGACACCATATAGAATATCCAAATAAAAATCTTGAAGCAAATATGGATATAAACATGACTATTGAAAATTTTGATGATGAAATATTCGATAAGAAAAAGGTGAGTTACTTATGATTCTTCAGGTATATATTTCTTAAGATAGGTTGACTTATTCCTTATGTAAGTTGCTCCTGGTAAGGTCCATCCCTTAGGCTGGAACCCTCAACAATCTTGATCAACTGGACAGGGTTCTTTCAGAGATTCAGCACTCATATTTTTTAGGTTTTGTATCAGTTGTACCCATTTTTTTTTTCCATTGTACTAACAGGGGGAAAATTTATGTCTGTGTTCCCTTCTCCATGCAATTCATCCACACATACATGTGATATTCCCTGATCAATCTCACTCAAATCTTCAACCAGCTTCTCTATTTCATCCATCAATCCTTTCCCATTCTTCCATAGCTTTCATCGACTCTTGCTCCAATTATACACATCCCATTTGTACTTGCTAGCATAGACTCAGACTTATTCAAAGGAAACTTACAAATACCTAATACCCCACCTTACATCATTTCAGCCTACGTTAAATCAGCACTTACGCCACTTTTCAAGAGTAAAATTAAGTTCACCTAATGCCATTAAATCTGACTTTATGTCACAGACCAACATTAAAACAATATAAAAGTATTTTATATTGTAAAATAATATTTTACATTGGTAAATTTGTGATTCAGTCGGAGGCCGCACAGCATCAGTGGCGTGGTTGTGATACTATATTTACGTTCAGTTCAAGCACCTAGTTTAGTGTATGTACTTCCTTGGCTTTCTGCTTTTATTTCTCTGATTTATTAGTGATCTGCGCATAAAATAACCATGGGTCCAAAGAAAGGGAAAGTGAGTGTACCTAAGCGTAATGTTCTTACGATGGCCATCGCAAGCAAAATAGACACGAGAGTTAATGTAAGTCAAATAAAAAGTATTAATGAGTTAATTTTTTAAAAAAACATTTTATTATTAGAAAGAATCTTTACTTTACATGTTTAAAATTGCTGTGTGTTATTTTTACGCTAGTTTGAAAGTGTCACTAGAATAAATAGCAGTAGTGGGCAGTCTATCAGTGCCAATGACTGAAGGTCCATCAGTCCGTCACTGATGGGACTCCCGTTTTGCTGGTGGCTGACGACTGACAGAAACTTTGAAACACTGACAGAAGCAATTTTTGGCTGTCACCTTGTAGCGGGCCAAAAAATTTAGATTAACCCCAATCGATCCAACCCGCTCCCTACACTAATCCGGATGTGAGAAATCGAAGGAGAATGAAACGGATTGTATGTACAGTCCTTTACTAACAAAAAAATACGATATTTACAAAAAAATATGGGTAAATATGCACAAAATATCTACAATAGAGAGGGGTGATTATATTAAAGATCTCCTTACTTTTCACCAAAAAAAATACAAAAAGAAAATCCTATATATGAATACTATTTAATCGATCCTAATAAACATAAAAAATCAAACAACCAAAAAAATCCTGACTACAACAGTCAATATATAAACAACAAACAAGGCCTCACTTTGTACAAAGAGGATGGGGGGGATGTCCAGCCACCTGCCACTCGAGCGAGCAAAATGCCTAGGACTTACAACAAGTGTGGCGCCTCTGCACTTGATGAAAGATAATGACCTTATCACGCTTGCGTGGCTATTATAAGCCCTCCTTCATTAAGCTATACTATTGGCCTTTATTTATTAACAATAATATATAGCTTTCCAGAATATAACGCTTTGTTTTTAATATAAGGATATATGAAACTAAGTCCTATCTTTCCAGAATATGGCGCTTTGTTTGCAATATAATAATATATGAAACTAAGTCCTATCTTTCCAGAATATGGCGCCTGGAAAGAAAGAAAAAAACCATAGTAATCATTTTTATACATAAAATAAACAAAAAACAAAACAAACCCATTCCCATTCACACACACACACACATTTTTACAGAGGGAGGGATAGGGTACTGAGAAAAGGGGTGGGAGAATGTCCCTTTTTCACACACTCACATTCGCTCCACCACACCCCTCCTTCCTTAAGCCATTTCACCAGTCACTCACAAAACCCCTTCAATCACTCTTCACAGTACCACTTGTACTCAATCGCACCCTTCTGCACCCATTCACACTCTTCTACTGGTCCCTGGCTATGCGTAGCAATTAGTCAGGGTTGTTCGTCAGTCATCCTGTCAGTTTCATCGTCACTATTGATCATCTCATCAACCATACTCTTAGCCCTCATTACCAGTTCTCCCATCTCACGACAGAATTCTTTCATATTCTTCCGTTCAGAACCCTCACTCTTCATACCTCCATTCATCAGCTCCTCACTTACAGCTCTCATCCAACTCAAGGTACATTCTTGCGAAACAGACAGGTCACTCACATCCCCTGTATTCTCAACAGGCATACCAGAAACCCCTTTGACTGGTTCCCACCAGAAACCTGAAAAATCAGCCACTTCATCATTCACTACATCAAACTCATCCCTACTATTACCATTCGTAAAACCCGAAAAATCAGCCACGCTAGGTTCGTTCTGCCCAAATACACTATCATTCATACTGTTCCCAAAACCAGAAAAATCAGGCACAGGCAGCTCACTCACTGGTCTACTTATACCAGCCAAATCACTCACCTGTTTACGCAAAAACTCAATCTCCCTTTCAAGATCCCCCATACCAGAAACACTCTGCTCAGACTTACTTTCATTCGTACTTGCATTCTTCCTTTCACTCTTCTTTGTACGCTTTCTACTCCTCGAGACTAAGACTAGCTCTTTCCCAGACAGATCCATACTATCACATTCAATCTCATCATCATGCACTTTACCTCTCTTTCTACACAGTCCATACACCGGATGGCTCACCAGGTAGTCAGGAGGTTCTCTCCATCTCCTTAACTGACTCTGATGAGCCTGCACTCTCTCAGTCATACCGTCATTCAAACTCTCCAAAACATACATCACTCCATTTTCCCAAACCCTCACTACTCTATAAGATCCATCAAACTTCTCACTCATCTTTGACGCATTCAACCTACCCTTCACTTCTTTCACCTTCAATACTTTTGCACCTAATTCAAATGAACGGAACCTTTCATGTGCCTCACGCCATACACTCTGCTCACTTTCACTCAAACGACCCCGTAAGGGTCGCGGCGATTTGCCATCCTGGCCGCCGTGCTGATGGAATCCAGCGCTCCGTCCGGCCCCAGCTTAGCCTCTCTTCCTTCCTTCAGATAGCCTGATTTCTTCCCTACCTCGTCGCTTTTCATACAACCTCTCTCACAACTTTCTCTGGTCAGCCTCTAATTTCACAGGGAAGATGCTGACCTTCTTCTCAAGCCAACCACCCCGGATCGGGGCTGAGGGGGAGGGGACATTGTTCCCTAACCCCTGAGCTCCAGTTCAGGATCAGGGTTTTTTAACAACCTGCTCCATCCCCACCCATACCTTTCTCACATCCCCTTTCCTCTCCTCTTCACATTCTATCAATTTTACTACGCCGTGTCCAAGGTGGAGTGGCCATGCTGATGGACTGTCAGGCCAACAGGCGGGACCCTCCATATCTCCTTAACCGGAGAGGAGGCTTACTCCTCTCCTACGCCTACGGGTGAAGGGTACTCCCCCTCACCCCCTTCTCTGGAGGTGCTTTCGGGCACCTCCCTTTTACCAGCGGCAGTCCCCTCTTTTCTTTCCAAGGGGACTGCCACCAAAGCCAGCAGGCAGCCCTTAGCCAGCCGCTCCACATCGAAGCGGCTCGGTAGGGCAAACCCCCTTAGGGGGGAGAGGGAAGCCAGGCCCCTTCAGTCGCTTCCCTCAAAAGACCTGCTGGCAAGGATATTAAACCTTACCGGGGTTAAGGCTTGTGCCTCCCCACAAATGACTCTTGATGCTGCCAAGGGGACCTGCGATGTCCTGGGAGGGGATGGCCAACTGGAGGCCCCTCCTGTGATAGACATGGTCCTTGAGGAGCCTCAGCCTCAGACGGTAGGGCCTTCAATGGGGGGGGAATCCGGGCTCGGCGCCAAGCACCGAACCCGAGTCCGCCCCTATGCAAGGTCCTCCTCAAACGGCTGAGGGCTCCGAGGCAATACAAGGAGTAGAGGGATCTCCTCCGACAGGTGCCCCCATGACAACCAAAAACTTCTCCATTTTGGAGAGGGACCTGGCTGAGGCCGGCCCATCTGGCAGGGGGGCTTCTGCAGGCGGAGGTGAGAAGCGGGTTCATTCCCCACCCTCCTCTCCCAAAAAGAAAAATACTAGAAAGACAAAGAAGACTCGGGGCTCCTCTCCATCCGCGGGGGCTGCGGGGACGGATGTGTCTGCTGCCACTTTGGTAGGCGACCAAGCCAAGATCGGCTCATCCGGCCCCTGACTAAGACCAAGAGTGCACAGGGCGGAGCCTCGATGACATCGGGGCCCCTCATTCAGAGGTTACCTGGCGTTTTCGAACCCGCTGGCTTCAAACGCTTCCTCGTTATTCGCTCCACTGATGGCACCATGTCTTCCAAGGGCAACATGATCCATCAGAGGAGAGGATTAGCTAGTGCAATTGGTAGAGAGCCGAAGGTGACCCGTTTCTCGGACGGGAGCCTTCTGGCGAATGCGGCGAATCCCGCCGAGGCGGCCAAGATAAGTGCTCTTCGGACACTTCATGGCACCCCGGTGAGTGTGACGCCGCACTCTACCATGAACTTTGTGAAAGGAGTAGTTTATGCGAGGGAACTCGTTGACTACTCCATTGAGGACATCACCCTAGAGCTGGCTGACCGTGGGGCGGTCAAGGTCGAACATGTGATGAGAAAACAGGGAGGGGCCTCGAGACCCACCCCTACACTCTTCGTCACGTTCGACTGTTACAAGCTCCCTGAGTCGGTGCGTGCTGGTTGGTACCGCCACCACGTGAAGGCATTCGTGCCACTGCCGCGGCGGTGCTATTACTGTCACCGCTTCGGCCATACGAATCGCTCATGAATAGACGTGCAAAGTCGGGGTCCACACGATAAGTCCAAATCGTGTGTGGCCAAGTGTGTCAATTGCGGAGAGCCGCACCCTGCTTCTTCGAAGCAATGTGGTGCATATCTCATTGAGAAAGAAATCCTGGCCGTTCAGGCCCAGGATAGACTCTCATTCCGCGAGGCTATGGACTTGGTCCTGGCGCGCCCGGCTCTGCCTGGGACGTCATATGCCTCAGTAGTTAGAAAGACACCCTCTGCTCCTGGCCTATCCAGGCCAACGAGCACGGTTGTTTCTGCGCCCATTCGGAGCCCTTCTGCGGGCTCTACCCAACCCGGGCGCTCCCCTGGTAAAGCTGGCGGCAAAAGGGGTTCATACCCAGCCCCGGCTAAAACCAGGGCTCCCCCCTCTTCCCCCAGCGTGACCGTTTCCCGCAAGTCGAAGCCTCCACGCGCCTCCACCGAGTCGTTAGACGCACAGGAGGCAACACCCCTGAAGATGGTCGCTAGGCCATCTTCGGGGGTTCCTAAAGCTGTCCCCCGAAAGGAGGACAGCAACAAAGGAGCTTCGGCTCCTTCGCCCACGCCCCGAGGTGGAGCGAGTGGCTCGGAGACGGTGGTTCCTCGAAAAGAGGGCCCCCCCGCCTCCGAAGCCGCAACGCCCGCCTAAGGTTTCGAGGTGGAGGGAGGAAAAGACTCGCATGGCGAGCCCAACCTCCCCCAATAAGTCCTCGAAGGCGACAGCGCTTTGTCCGGCCAACAGCGCCCGTGGTTCTGGCCCCGGGAAGCGTACAGCCATTCCCGTGAGGGTCTTCAATTCGAGGAGGGGCCCCCGCGTCACCTCCGAGCTAGGCCTGGAGGGCATATTCCTTCAATGGAATTGCCGTGGACTCCTGGCCAGCTGGCAGGAGCTGCGGAGGCTCGTCTCGTCCCGTTCCCCATTAGCTATTTTTTTGCAGGAGACCATGCTAGGTACGTGCCCCCTGCCTGCCCTCCTGGGGTATAAGGGTCTTGCGACCCCACCACCGCGGGATGGCCGGCCTGGGGGATGCGCGATTTACACCCGGCATGATGTCTCCGTTCTTCCTTTCTCTTTAGATACCTCCTTTCAGGCAGTGGCTGTGCAGCTGCACCTAGATAGGAGGTATACTATCATTTCTGCGTACATTCCACCGTCAGCTGACTTCGACGCGGGGGACTTCGGCCGCGTCGTGGCTCGGTTGCCGAGGCCCTATCTCTCGCTTGGAGATCTGAACGGCAGGCATCCTCTCTGGGGAGATTACTCAATAAATCCCAGGGGACAAGTCCTTGCCGATCTGATCGAAGAGCTTGAGATGGGTGTCCTAAACGTGGATGAGTTTAGGCATCACTGTCCGAGAACCGCTTCATTTTCTTGCCTTGACCTATCTTTGTGCTCTTCGGATACACAGCATGATTTTGATTGGGGGATGGTCGATGACCTCCATGGTAGTGATCACTTTCCCATTCAAATATCATTTTCAGGGCAACTGCCGCCTGAGAGTTTACCTTGGTGGTGCTTGGCGCGGGCGCATTGGCCTTCATTTCAGGAAATGACTGAATTCACTATCTCAGTCGAGGAGTTTAGGTCGGTAGATGAGGCGGTTGAGTTCTTCTCCGGCAACCTCATCGCCGACCACCAATCCCATGGTGGTCGGCCTAGTGTGAGACGGCCCTGAAACAGAAGCGTTATGCCTACATGCGCTATAAGCGCTGCCCGAACGATTTCACTGTCGCTGAATTTCGTCGGGCTAGGGGTAGGTTCCGGTATATTTCAAAGCACGCCCGCCGCTCTTTTTTGCGGGCATACGTGTCTTCACTTAACGGGAAGACCCCTTTAGCGGAGGTGTGGAAGCGAGTCAAAAGGATTCGGGGCAAGTTCTTGTAGGACCCCCCTCCCGTTCTCCAGGAGAATGGGACCGCAATCTCAGACCCCGCGTCCGTGGCGGAATCCTTAGCGACCGCTTTTTCCGCATTCTCTAGCCGTCATGCTGCTCCACCAGCATTCAATGCACGTCGTCATGTCGCGGAAGCCCGCTGGTTGGACTTTACCTCCAGAGGCGGAGAACCCTTCAACGACAAGTTTACTGTGAGAGAGTTGCGTTCCGCTCTCGCTTCGTGCCCAGACACCGCCCATGGTCCGGACGATGTCCCGTACGCCATGCTTCGACACTTGGGGGAGCGAGGCATGGCCTTTCTGTTAGATTTGTTCAACAGGATCTGGGTGGAAGGTCTTCTCCCAGACTCCTGGCGAATCGTTAATATGCTCGCCTATCGCATGCCGGGGAGAGATCACTCTACTCCGACCGGTTTTCGTCCAATCTCTCTAACCTCTTCCGTGTGCAAGTTGATGGAGAAATTGGTAAATGTTAGATTAGCCTATTTCCTGGACAGCGGAGGCCATCTGTCTTCTGCACAGTACGGCTTCCGTAAGTTCCACTCCACGTCGGATGCTCTGCTCCGACTGGAAAATGCCGTCTGCGAGGCTTTCCTTCGTAGACAGCACTACGCCACGGTGTTTTTTGATCTTGAGAAGGCCTGTGATACCGCATGGCGATACGGTATCATGGAGACTCTCCACACGATGGGGGCGAGGGGACGCATCCCAATGTTTATATCTGAATTTTTAAGAGATCGTTGATTCCCGGTACGGGTGGGGGGAGCCCTCTCCGGCCCAAAGGAGCAGGAAGAGGGTGTCCCGCAGGGAAGTGTCCTCAGTGTCACACTCTTTCGGTGCTGCCGGAAGATGTTCTCGCTACGCTCTACGTGGACGACCTTTCGATCTCTTTTGGCGCGGCCCAGATGCCAACTCTGGAGCGTCGACTCCAACAGGCATTGAACCGCGTCTCTCGCTATGCCGAATCGCACAGGTTTCAGTTTTCTTTGGCCAAGACTAAGGTGGTGCACTTCTGCCGCCATCCACGGCTTCACCCCGACCCAGATTTGGTTCTTAATGGGGTGCGCCTGGATGTGGTTGAGTCGCACCGTTTCCTTGGTCTTGTATTCGACCGACGCCTCACCTGGAAGGCTCATTTTCGCAGCCTTAGCGTCTCTTGTACCCGCGCCATGGACATTCTCCGTTCCGTGACGTTCAGCGCTTGGGGCGCTGATAGGGCTACCGCCTTACTTTTTTTATCGATCCTTTGTTCGCTTGAAGCTCGACTACGAATGCGAGTTTTATGCATCCGCAGCCGAGCGTTTATTGCGGAAGGTGGATTCGATCCACCACACCGGCCTTCGCCTTGCCACCGGTGCCTTCCGCACTTCCCCCATTGAGAGCCTGTTGGTCGATGCTGGGGAGATGCCACTCGCTCTGCGCCACATGCAGTGCATCACTCGCCTGTACGCGCGAGCCCGGCGCCTCCCTTATTCGCCAACAGCTCTTACTGCATCCGCAGCTGATTTCGATGGTGCCTATGCCGCCGAGAGACGCCAGTCATACCCTAAGCCCTTTGTGTTTAGGGCCTAGTAAACTCCTTCGAGGGGTAGATATAGCTCTCGGGCCGGTGGTGCCCCTGGTTCTGCCCAGGACGCCACCCTTGAGGGTACCACATTTGGCTATTTGTCGCCACGCCTTTGCTCCCAAAGCTTGTACTGCGCCGGGAGTATTGCGTTCGACCTTTTTGGAGCACACATCGTGTCACGCTGGTACCGTGCCAGTGTATACGGATGGCTCCAAGTCCCAAGAGGGGGTCGGCTTCCATGCCGTATCCCCTCTGTTTGAAGTCAGCAGGGCTCTACCAGGCGCTGCGTCTGTCTTCACGGCCGAGCTGGTGGCAAGACACCACTCGGTACGGGAGATTACGCGACTTGCCTGGTTCGGAGACTGGATTGTGATTTATAGCGACTCACAAAGTGCCCTGAGTGCTCTCGGGGCATTGGAATCTCCGCATCCCCTGGTTCGTGAAATCCGTGACGCCACGGTTTTGGCGAGCTGTGCAGATGTCGAGATTATCTTCTGCTGGGTTCCTGGACATGTAGGAATTGCGGGGAATGAGCGCGCCAAAGAGTCCGCGAGGACTCTGCGACCGGACCAGCGTTTCGCTCTTTCTTACACTGACTACATGGCAGAAATACGGGCAGCTCTTTGGACTGCTTGGCAAAGAAGATGGGAGACGGTCGAAGGGAACTTAAAGTTGCGTGCCATTGCACAGCGACTGTTCCCATGGACCTATCCCCCAATGCCGCGGCGGCTTCAGGTTGCTTTCTGTTGTCTCCGAATTCGGCACGCTCGTGTGACGCATTGCTATTTGATGGAGCGCTCGCCTGCGTCTTCCCCCAGACTGTTCGGCACATTCTTGTCGAATGTCCCAGGCTGGGTGATCTTCGCGCACGACACCTGTCCCGGTACCGGGATGGGCGGGTTCGCTACCGCCTGTCCCTTGTACTCAGGATGAGTGCGTGCACATCGACTGGTGGACTTATTGACTTTTGGGGGGAGGCCGGCCTTCTCCCTATTATTTAAGCAGGGTTTGTTTTTTGTTTTTGTTTTTTTCCTTTCCCCCATTTAGGGTGTTTTTTTTTCTTCGTTTAATTTTATTTTCAAGTAGCCTAGAACTAGGCCAGTTTTAATACGGCGACTAATGCCCATGTAGGCAGTTGCCAGATGAGCTCTAATAAAAAAAAAATTAAAAAAATTAACTCAAACGAAACCTATCTTTCACTCGCCTTTCAAAATTCATCATAAACTGACATGGAGACATTCCAGTTGCACTATGCACATTTGAATTATACGCCCACAACACTCTCCCCAGACACACATCCCAGTCATTCACTGTCGTACTCATCATTCTCAACATCTCACACAAGGTTCTTATAGTCCGTTCAGCCAATCCATTTGAAGATGGTACATACGGAGTTGTTCTCACATGCTCCACACCATTCTCTCTCAACATTTGCTCAAACACTTCCCCTACAAATTCAGGCCCATTATCACTCAGACATCTTCTAGGCTTCCATACACACATAGGAAAAAACAACTGCTCAACCACATGCGCAACAGTCACACTCCTTTTATCTCTCACAGGCGCTGCATACACAAACTTACTTTTATGATAATCCATAACAACCATACCAACATTCCCAGCACTCATACGCAGCAAAGACACACAATCAATCACTACCAATTCAAACGGCTCTTTCGCATCAACTTTCAACATTGATGGTTTCACTTGCACACCTTGCACCTTTCGCTTCTGACACCTTTCACACGTAGTTGCAACATCATTCACAACAGTTCTCAGAAACGGATGGAACACACGCTCCTTCATACACTCCCACAGCTTAAACTTACCCATATGCCCATAATTATCATGCACAACCTTCACCAGACCAATCATACCAACTAAGGACATCACAGGTACATACATATCATCACCACCCTTCACATGCCTCACAAAATATACAACATTCATACAAACAACAAAATCCTTAGCATACCTTTTAAAATCACTTAAACACTGTGACCATTCATTCAAATCAACACGCGTCATTACACACCTCTTCAACTCACTAACAAAAGGACAAATCTCTTGCATCTGTAGAATATCATCATCACTTAAAATCTCATTCTCATCTTCCATGACCAACTCAATCATGCCACAAAATTTGACAACATTCTTCGCACACTCATTCAACTTCATCACCTCACATTCACCTTTCAGAAGACAATCCTTATCAGCATCCAAAGGCAAATGATTCAATCTCATAAAGTCTACACCAAGCAAGAAACAACACGGCATTTGCTCATCTTTCAAAATCACAAAGTCATGCTTCACATTCACACCATTACCCAAACTCACTTTCAGACTAACCTGTTCCCATGCCACTATCATGCCATTCCCTAAACCACTTATCCGTAACTTCACAGGTTTATGCTCGCAACATTTAAACTCATCATACTTACTCAGAATCCTCTCATTCACTAAAGACACCTGCGCTCCAGTATCAATCAAACCACAGAACAACCTTTCACCAACTTTCACTCTCGCTTCCATCATATCAGGTCCACCATGTTTGCAATACACAGAAGGAATAAGCACACCAACATCAGCACTGATATCCACACTATCATTAACTCCCATATCATCACTCACCACATGCTCATCTTCATCCAGACAATCATTCTTCTCTCTTATATATGAACACTTTTCAATTACCCAATTGTAGTGCACACCGCTCAAACATTGCAGATGTACCACATTAGGATTCAAACCCTTCATCTTCTCATCCTTGTACACAATCGGCCTATCACCACCAAAGTGCACATAAACAATCACTCCATACAAACGACTCACTACAATCAACACTTCCTGAAATGGCGGGACCTCTTTGCATACACATCGCTCTCAATTCTTTCATGAAGTTCCGCACCTTTGCCATACCAATGTTTTCAGGGTTCCTACACACTTCATTCATTACCTCCTTCCTTAAATCATCCACACTATCAGGCACTCTTACGTCTACTTCATCACTCTTCAAATCTTGCAAACCATTCCACACACTCTCAAACAAGGAATCACCACCACCCTTACTCTCTTTTCCATTCATAATCTCTTTCGGCAAATACTCAGGATCACTCACTCCACACACATTTTCATCATTCGTACCAGGATACCTTGACATCAAATCAGCCACTCCATTCCTTTCACCAGGCACATATTCAATCACATAGTCAAAGTCACTCAAATCTTCCAAAGTCCTTGCAATCCTACTATCAGCCCACTTCATACGCTGCAGATACACAAGAGGTTGATGATCGATTTTTATCACAAACCTCACACCATACAAAAATGGACGCAACACTTTCAAACAATATCTTATCGCAGCTAGCTCTCGTTCCACAGTCGAATACTTTCGTTCTGCAACATTCATAGCCTTGGATACATACCCAATTATTCGCCTGACATTCTCTCCATTCAAACGCTGCTCTTGCATCAGAAAACCTCCCATACAATACCCACTCGCATCTGTATACAATTCAAGCATTTTAGCATTTACACTATAATCTGGGTAAGCCAATTCAACATCTTCAGCCGCTGCCTCTTTCAGTCTCTCATACGCCTCATTCATTTTATCATTCCACTTGACAACCGTACTACCTTTCTTGCCCATCCACTCATTCAGAGGCTTACTCACACCAGAACAATCAAGTATAAACTTTCGCTGGAACTCAATCAAACCCCAAAATGACTTCAGTTGCTTCACAGTCACTGGTTTAGGAAACCTTCTCAACATACTTCGGTGATTTTCGCAACCCATTCTCACTCACCATATGCCCAAGGAATTCCACTTCTTTCGCAAACCATTCACACTTCGCCACTTTCACCTTCACACCAACACTCTCCAACATTCTCAACACATCATTCACCAATATCTTATGCTCCTCAAAAGTCTCAATCATAATCAAAATATCATCTATAAACGCAATCACATTCTTACTCGCAAACTTACTCAACACAACATTCATTGCCCGCTGGAAGGCTCCGGGAGCATTAGCCAACCCAAAGCTGAGGTTCCGGAACTGGTAATGACTCTTTGAGGAAGAGAAGGCAGTTACTGGCCGGCTCTCCTCAGCAATGGGCATCTGGTAATACCCCCGTACCAGATCCAGCTTCGTAAACCACTCCATCCCATGCATACTATACACACACTCAGATACCACACACATCGGAAACCTTTCTTTCACAGTCCTTTCATTCACCTTTCGATAATCCACACACAGACGCACTCTTCCTTCCGGCTTACGTACAGGTACAATTGGACTATTCCATGCACTCTCGCTCTCTTCAATCACCCCCAATTGCTCCAATTCCAAACATTGCTCCTCAATTTCATCAGCAACCGGACGTGGGAAATGCCTCGGCCGCTGATAGATTGGGGAGTCCTCCTTCAGGACAATCTTGAATTCCGGGAGCTTTGCAACCCCGAAATCCAGATCACCCTTACTGAGGGCTCCCTTTTATTCAAATATCATTCGATACACATCCTCCCTTTCATACTCAGTCAAACATCCATCCAATTTCACTATGTCCTTCCCCTCATTATACATCCATTCACATGTCTTTTCATTCGCAACATTCACCCTGATATCCGTGCTATCATCCATACCTACCTCAGTGACAGTGGAGAGGTGTCCTAGTACATCTCCGACTTGGATACCCCTCACCTGTCCCTTCACCCTTGGGGTCCGCCTGCACACATACAAAAGGATCATTCATTCTCATCAAGCCATCAAACACACAAGCAACACGCCTTACCTTATAATATGCATCCTTTCCATCTAATATCACATTGTTGTCACCCACATTCAAACTAACATCCTTACTCCAACTCACTCTAACTGACACCCTTTCACCCTTCACAAGCCTTACATTCTCCATAGCAGTCACCTCAATACCAGTAAACACACTACTCAAAACGCTACCATCTTTCCCTACATACAACTCATACACCCCATTTTTACCAATCTTTCTCTCAATCTGATCACTCGCAGGATGCACAACCATACGATTCATTTTCATAAAATCATAGCCCAAAATCACACCATACTCACTACTCACCTTATCAATCACAGAAAATTCACATTGATTCATCATCATACCATGCATTCGAACAGGTGACCTTATCATTCCAATCACAGGCACTCTCCTATTACCAATACCTACTAAACTACCCTTGCACTCAGACAGGAGGGCTTTCTCGCTAACCTTGTCATACACATCTTTATACACCAAGCTTGCCTTGCATCCAGAATCTATTAAAGCCAAACACTAAATTCCATTCAATTCCACCTTCACACTCAGACACTCATACTTCCTACCAGACAGCACTTTGACACTAGACAGACTTACCAACACATTACTCACACTCATGCACCCAGAGGATACTTCAGCAGGTACCCTCTTACCATTCAGTTTCTTGCTTCAGACTTTCCATTCACACCTTGCGCTCTCAGTCTAATCCAACACTTTTCACTTGAATGTCCTTCCATCGCACAATAGCTACATACATTCCTCTGGTCACGACACATCCTTGCATAATGACCAGCCTTTCCACAATTACCACATGCATATTTCATACTTTCCCCAGCAGTTGCTCCACCATTCAACCTCGGACAATCTTTCTTCAAATGGCCTATTTCCTTAAACTCAAAGCACTCTTTCACACTTTCCTGGCAATCCTTTATCATATGCCCTTTCTTACCACACCCAAAACATGCACCAGATGTCTGCCAACATATGACACTTCTTTCCACACTGACGACATTCCACAATCTTTCTCCCACCATTCGGTCTCTCGTTTGCTGGGACATACCTCGGTTTCTCTCTCATATATCTGTTCCCACACTTGAAATTCATCTGCCCCCTTCCGTTCGACCACCCTCCATTTACCCATTCATTCTGCCAGCCCAGGAAGTTCGACATCACTCCAGCTGGTGCAGCCTTCAGGGCATCCCTGTAGCTGACAAACTGCTGGGGTGGATGAAAGCTCCTGGGCTTCTTACCCCCAACATTCACACTGTACCATCCATCCTCTTCTAGATCGCTTTCTCCATCAAATCTTCCATCTTCCAACAGCTCCAACACATCCTCCCACATCAACCGTTCACCTGTCAGTCTCATTCTCTCCTTTCTCTTTCCACTCAGCCATTCACTCATCTTTCGCGGGATCGTGTCCAAAAACTTCCTCATCAGTGGTTTACATTCATTTACATCATCATCTCCATACCTCTTTCTTGCCATACTCTCAAGCCTATGTGCATACATGTTCACACTTTCACTCTTCCCCATTCGAGCTTTCTAAAATTCATTCACCCTTTTATTCTTCACACTCTCTTTCATTCGTTTCACCTGCCCAATCAATCTCTTCTTCACCACATCGTACCTTGGTTCCCCCAATACTTTTCCCTCCAAACATTCCCCCAAAACATTCATCCAGTATCCCTTATTCTCCGGGTACTTGAGCTTACAACATCGCTCAAATTCCCCGAAGAATTCTTCCACATTTTTTCCACCATGTAACCTAAATCTATCTATCTTTGGCACTTTCCTTATCAAAATACCCTTTCCCACATTCACTTCACTCTGGAGAGACTTGAGCTGCCTTCACTCTCACTCATATCAATCATACCATCACTCTCTCCTTCATCCGAGTACAATGAGTCCACACTCTTGCCTCTTACCTTCCTATCCTTCCCCTTTGCACCACTCTTCCTTCTTCTCTTGCGTTCAACTCTCTTCCATTCTCCATCCTTCCTATCACTCATTATCACCCTATCCTCTCTAGACTCGCACACACTCCCATTGATCCCATTAGTCTTATCCCCGAAAAGCAAAGATGGCAAATAATGTTTCCGTCAGTCATCAGCGAAACG
Source organism: Ceratothoa steindachneri (assembly GCA_963969495.1). Lineage (NCBI taxonomy): Eukaryota > Metazoa > Arthropoda > Malacostraca > Isopoda > Cymothoidae > Ceratothoa > Ceratothoa steindachneri. The sequence goes on from OZ018339.1 coordinate 13,038,935, forward strand.
GGAGTCCATCAGTGACAGTACCGTCATTGGTACTGATGGACTGCCCATCACTGGCAAATAGAAATTGAATTATGCATCTGTGAGTATCATTGAAAATAATATAAATTTTGAGGGTGATCGGATACTTTTTGTTGGCGCACTATATATTACGAAAAAGGGTAATTTTTAATTAAAATTATTTACAATTTATTTAAGTCATATGATATTAAAATATAAAGAAAAAGGGTAATTTCTTAATTATTTTTATTTATAATTTATTTAAGTTGTAGGATATTAGCACATTCCTCTATAAATGAATAGTCTTAGATTTATAAGAATTTGTATGTGATTTTTATCCTCCTTAGAATACTTTTGGAGAGATAACAATAAACAAAGAATTCTTTGAAGATCCACCGGTCACTTATTTGGATGTATATGAGAATTACTATTAATCTGCTTTATTATTCATTTAGTTTTATTACACTTCTCTATACTCTATATAATTCTAATTAATCACTATATAGAATAGTTTTTAATGAGATATAAATCACCATTAAATTTATATAAGGATGATTGTGAAGAAATCCCAGCTCAAATAATCAAGGAAGAGTTTTTTGAATCATGTGATGGAACTGAGCAAGGATTTATTGGTCATAGTGGTTTAAACTTATAATAAATATTATTGATGAAGGATAACAAATAGTTGATGTTGCCTACAATAGAGAGAGAGAGAGAGAGATTGTTTACTATGAGAGTAACTGACTAGAACTGAGTCTCTCATGCTTCCCTGAGCTGGCTTGCTGGTAGGCCTCATTTTGTACCTAGTCTTTTGTGAATGTCAATTTAAACCAGATCCCCATCCAGAGATTCCTGTTGTCAGATGCAGCTACTATCCAATATACCCAAGTTTAAAGAATGTAGGGCCATTAACCTAATAATAAAGTAGCTAATAATATAGACCAAGATGAAAATACATTAAGGTATCAATTAAATATACTTCCAGCACAGCACAATAATACAGATATTGAGTATTAATTATATTAGGAGACATCCCACACCAAAAACCAAGAGACATGTGCCTGAAAGGACCTTTTTAATATACAGTTAATCCTTACTCAATGACATATTAAGAAGTTTTCTTTACCTATTTTTATAAGACTAAAGAAGTTTTCTTTTCCTATTTTTATAAGATTAGTAATTCCTTAGAAAAGGTCTTCAGTGTAGACTGTTAGACCAGGTAACTGGAGGAGTGGCACTCCATTCCAGTCATGGTGCAAAAGCAGTCTCAAACTAGATTGAGATTACATAGGGTTTATTCCTTTGGTCGTCTCCATTTTAGCTTTAATGGCACATTGTTTACAAGGTTTTCCTGCATCTACTTCCTGTCAAAAGGTTTCCCATTTAAACTTTAAAAGCAATAAATTGTTAAAACAGCAAAAATGGACAAGGACATTACCTAGCGAGTTTTTAAAAATTGTTGGCACAGAATATTGTGAAATATTTTCTTGTACTTCTCTTGCCTCAATTCTTTTTAGTACATTGTATAATCACAATGTTTTTAACTACAAATATTCATCAGGTTCACTTGTTCAAATTTTTTTTATACATTAAGTGTAAACAATGAATTAGTAACTACTGATTACTCATCACATTCTCTTACATATAAATATATTTGTATTTAGGAAGAGATTGGACAGATTTTGATGAAAGAAGAGATTAAGGAAGAAGATCTGGACTATCAAAGTTCGCTCAGTGATAAAAATAAAGAGAGACTCAATTTCAAGGATGAAAACTCAGCAAATGTCACTAATCAAACAGGGATACAAAACTGCCTTCCAAAAAAGGTAATTTTGCTCATTTTAATTTGCAGCACTAAGTTTAATAAAAAATTCTCATTCATTGAAAACCCATGTAAGTGTGGTTTAAATTTTAAGAGACTGACCATGAACAACAATCTTAACTATAAAATTGCATAAGATTAAATATTTTCATATTTGAGAATAATAACACTAGCCTACTTTTCAAAACCTTTCTCCAACTGATTTAGAATCATTTTTGCATGCTGAATTTAAGCATATAATTAGTTTTCTTTGGTCAGGTTTGGTTTTGAAGAAATGCTTGATTTATATTAGAATGTATATTCCAAAATAGCACTATCATCCAACTATTTATTATTTCTGTTTTGTCATATCTAGTGATGAGTAACCATACATGACCTATTTTATTCATCTTTTCAGGTCTAGATTTGCATTACAATGGATCGTATGTGTAAGAATCATCTTATTAGGTTTTGTTACATCTGCGGCCATGTCTCTCTTCTAGACCGTTCCTGAGCCTGATTTGACCATCGTTTCTAGCTCTGATTCTGTGGCTAGTGTTACTACTGATACAGCTGAGTTTGATGCATACAAGCCAGAAGAGGGCGACCATCTGGTACCATTTTCACAAGCCAAACTCAACAACCTGACACAAGCCTGAACCTTTCCAAATAATCTGCTCAGCTATTGGGTTCACATCTTTGAGAGAAATGTATGCTGGCACCAGGAACAACATTATATTGGTATTGTGCTACGAGAAAGAATTTAGGAAATTTTTTATGTTTGATGAAGTCTCTTTACTGGTCTACTGTAACAACATTACTGACTTGCTCAACTTAATGGTCTTGAAGTATTATGCTATTATAGAATGGAGACTTTTAATTGATTCATCTAACAGAAGTCTCAAGGCAGTTCTTAATAATGGCAATAAGTTTTCATTGATCCCTGTTTGACACTCACTGCAATGAAAGAAACCTGCAATACCATGGACTGTCTGTTATTTGCTCTCAATTACCAGGATCACAAATGGCCGATCTGTGGAGATCTTAAAGTTGTTGGACTCTGCTAGGCTTTCAAGATGGGTATACAAAGTAGCCATGCTTTATCTGCTTGTGGGACAGTTGGGCTGATGACCAGAATTATGTTAGACAAGAATGGCCATCAAGATGGATTAGAACCCAGTTCACACAACATTCTCTCCCAAGCTCTGGTTGAACTGAGCAAGATATTGCTTCCACCCCTGCACATCAAACTCGGTTTGATGAACTTTGTCAGGCAATGGACAGAGAAGGTAGAGGATTTACTTTCCTCCATCCAAAGTTTCTATGAGTTAGCATGAAAAAAATGAATGTAGGTGTATTTGATGGTCTTTGAATAAGGGAGCTCATCAGGGACACCAGTTTTGATTAAGTACTGAATCTTGCTAAACTCTGCCTGGTTTTCCCTTAAGTCAGTCATTGTATATCCCTTGGCAACCACAGAAGTCCTCAGTATGAGAAGGTGGTTGATGAGATAAAGAAAAATTTTTGTAAACTTGGTGCATGCATGTCAGTGAAAATGCACTTCTTTCAGTCCCACCTGGACTATTTTCCCTAGAATTGTGGAGACTTCAGTGAAAATCAGGGTGAGTGCTTTCACCAAGATATGTGTGATGGAGCTACCAAGGGTGTTGGGATGTCAACTTTCTGGCTGACTACTGCTGGTGCTTGAAAAGGGATTTGATCTCTGCTAGGCACAATCGGAATATCCTGAAGAGACCATCCCCTTAAAGGGCGAGGCAATCTTTCTTCCTGGCCACCATACTTATGGGACTCAGCACCTAGTCTAGCCCCAGCTTAGCCTCTTCTCCTTCTTTCTGACACCTTGTCTCCTTAACCTGCTTCCTCACTTTCTCTACAACCTCCCACAGCTTCTTCTGGCTGGCCTCTAATTTCACTGAGTAAATGCCAACCAGCTTTCTCTCACCCAACCATCTTCCATCAAGGCTGAGAGGGAAGGAAACAATGATCCCTCACCCCTGAACTCCAGTTTGATGGGGTTGGTTTTTAACAATCTGCTTCATCCCCACTCACACCTTCCTCACATCCCCTTTCTTTCTAATTTTACCGTCCCCTATATCATCATCAGAGCCGCCTTCAGGCAACTCCACTGAAAAAATGGAGGGGTCCTCTCAGGGGACCCTCCAAATTTCTTCTACTGGAGAAGAGGCTTACTTCTCTCCTAGGCATATGTGTGTAGGGGACTCCCCCTCACCCCATTCTCTGGAGGTGCCCTTGGGTGCCTCCCTCTTTCCAGCATCAGTTACTCCTTTTATTTCACAAGGGAGTGCTAATAAAACAAGCAGGCGGCCCAAAATTGACCACTCCTAGTGGAAGCCTGTCACTAAGGCCAACCCCATTAGGGTGGCAAGGGATGGCAGGGTGTGTTGGTCTGTGTCCCCTAACATTCTGCACTGATTCATTAAAACAGGGGGTCACTGTATGTGCACCCTCTCTTCCTCAATGGATGCCGGTTTGCCAGCATTAGTTGAAAAGGGAACCTCAGATGGGATATGTGATGTCTCGGGGTGGGTGGGGGAAGCACACAGAGGACCCCACTGAGATGGACTTGGTCCCTGAGGTGACCCAACGCCAGATAGTAGGGTCTTCCATGGGGTCAGACCTGGGTTTGGTGCCAAGCACTGAACCCTAGTCTGCCTTTGTGCAAGGTCCTCCTCAGATGGCTTGGGTCCCCTAGGCCTTACAAAGAGAGGAGGGACCTCCTCCCCTGGTTGGTGCCCCTGTGACACCCAAGATTGGTCCATCTGGCCTAGGGGCTCCTGCCGGTGGAGGGGAGAAGCAGGTTCATTCCCTCCCTCCTCTCCTAAAAAGACAAAAAAGATTTGGGGCTTCCCTTACTCCGTGAGAGCCATGGGGACGGACGGGGCTGCTGCCGTTTTGGTATGTGACCAAGCCAAGATTGGCATGTCCGGTTCTGGTGCTCCCTCATTTAGGGAGTCCCAGACTATGACCAAAAGTGGGTATAGCAGAGCCTCGATTACATCGGGGCCCCTCATTCAGAGGTACAATTTCTAGCTTGCTGGCTTTAAGCGCTTCCTTGTTATTCGCTCCACTTATGGCAGCATGTTGGCTAAGGGCAAAAAGATCTATCTGAGGAGAGCTTTAGCTAGCCTTGTTGGTAGACACTAGAGAACCAAAGGTCACCAGTTTCTCAGACTGGAGCCTTCTGTCGAATCACTCAGAGGTGGCAATAATTAGTGCCCTTCAGACACTTTATGGCACGCCGGTGAATGTGATGCTGCACTCTACCATGGACTTCGTGAAAGGAGTAGTTTATGCGAGGGAACTCGTGGACTAGTCCATAGATGACATCACCTTAGAGCTGGCCGACCATGGAGCGGTACGGGTCAAATGTGTGATGAGAAAATAGGGAGGGGCTTTGAGACACACCACTACGCTCTTTGTCACATTGGATTATGACAAGCTCCCCGAGTCAGTGCATGTAGTTTGGTATCGCTACCGTGTGGAGGCATTCGTGCAACTGCCGCGGAGGTGCTACTACTACCACCGCTTCGGCCATACGAATCGCTGCTGTAGACGTGCAATCTCTGGGTTACCCGAAGTCTGTAAGTTGCTCCAAGGCCGCGCACGATAAGTCCAAATTGGGTGTGGCCAAGTGTGTCAATTGCAGAGAGCTGCATCCTGCTTCTTCGAAGCAATCTGGTATGTATTTCCTTGAAAAGGAAATCCTGGCCGTTCAGGCTACGGATCGGCTCTCTATTCACGAGGCTAAGGACTTGGTCCTGGCGAGCACGGCGCTGTCTGGGACCTCCTATGCTTCACTGCTAAGAAAGACACTAGGCGCCTGGCCCCTCCAGGCCTTCGAGCACGGTCGTTTCCACGCCCATTCAGAACCCTTCTTCAGGTTCTACCAACCCCGGGCGTTCCATTGGTAAAGCTGGTGGCACAATAGGTTCATACCCAGCCCCAGTTGAAACCACCATGACCATTTCCCGCAAGGCGAAATGGGCGCTCAACCGAGTCGTGAGGCCATCTTCCGGGGTTCCTAAAGCTGCCCCCCGAAAGGAATACAGCACTACTCCTTCACCCACACCCAAGGTGGGCTGAGTGGCTTGGAGATGGTGGGTCCTCGAAAAGAGGGATCCCCGCCTCCAAAGCCGCCCCGCTCACCTAAGGTTTCGAGGCAGAGAGAGGAAAAGACTTGCATGGCGAGCACAATCTCCCCCAATAAATCCTCGAAAGCCGCAAAGGGTTCCGTCGCGTCCTTGGCAGAATCCTTCACGACCGCTTTCTCTAGCAGTGATGCTGATCCGCCAGCATTCAATGTGCGTCATGATGTCGAGGCCGAGAACTCTTCAACAACAAGTTTACTTAGAGTGAGTTGAAATCCACTCTCACTTTGTGCACGGACACCGATCCTGGTCTGGACGATGTCCTGTACGCTATACTTCGATACCTGGGTGAGCGAGGCAAGGCCTTTCTGTTAGATTTTTTCAACAGGATCTGGGTAGAGGGTATCCTCCCAGAGTCTTGGCAAATTGTTACTGTGCTTGCTTTACACAAACAAGGGAGAGATCACGCTACCCTGGCCAGTTTCCTCCCAATCTCTCTAACCTGCTGCTTGTGCAAGATGATGGAGAAATTATTAAATGTTAGATTAGTTTTTTTCTAGACAGGGGAGGCCATCTGTCTTCTGCACAGTGCGGCTTCCGTAAGTTGCACTCCACGTCGGATGCTCTGCTCCGACTGGAAAATGCCGTCTGCGAGGCTTTCCTTCGTACACAGCACTACGCCACGGTGTTTTTCGAGCTGGAGAAGGCCTATGATACCGCATGTCGATACGGTATCATGGAAACTCTCCACACGATGGGGGCGAGGGGACGCCTCCCAATCTTTATATCTGAATTTTGGCGAGAAGTCGAATTTGCCTACGGGTAGGTGGCTTTTTCTGGCTACCGGAAGTGTGCTCAGTGTAGCACGCTTTGCCCCGAGCATCAACGACATCACCTTGGTGCTGCCGGAAGATGTTCTCGGTACGCCCTACATGGTCGACCTTTCGATCTCTCTTGACGCTCCGAGATACCAACTCAGGAGCTTCGACTCCAACAAGCCTTGAACCGCATCTCTCGGTATGATGAAGTGCACAAGCTTCCGTTTTCCTTGACCAAGACTAAGGGGGTGCACTTCAACTGCGATCTGCGGCTCCAACCTGACTCAGAGTTATATCTAAATGGGGTTTGCCTGGAATTGGTGCACTTGCACCGTTTCCTTGGTCTTGTATTTGACTGACGTCTCCCCTTGGAGGCTCATATTCGCAGCCTTAGGGGCTCTTGTACCTGCGCCATGGATATTCTTCGTTCCGTGACGTTCAACGCCTAGGGAACTGATAGGGCTACTGCCTTACTTTTTTATCGATCCTTTGTTCGTTTGAAGCTCGACTACGGATCCGAGTTTTATGAATCCGCAGCCGAGCATGTATTGCGGAAGGTTGAGTCAATCCAACACACTGGCCTTCGCCTGGCGACCTGTGCCTTCTGCACGTCCCCCATTGAGAGCCTACTTGTTGCTGCTTTGAAGATGCGACTCGCTCTGCACCATGCACAGTGTTTGAAGTCAGCGGGGCTCTGCCAGGCGCTGCGTCTGCCTTCACGACCGAGCTGGTTGTAATACACCGCTCGGTACGGGAGATAACTCGACGTGCTCAGTTCGGTGCCCGGATTGTGATTTATAGGGACTCACAAAGCCCCCTCGTGTGTTCCTTGTGCATTGGAAACTCCGCATACCCTGTTTCGCGATATCCGTGATGCCGCTGTTTTGGGCGAGATTATCTTCTGCTTATTTCCTTGACTTGTAGGAATTGCGGGGAATGATGGCGCCAAAGAGTCCGCGAGGGCTACGTGACCAGACCAGCGTTTCACTCTTCCTCATACTGATATCATGGTAGGAATACGGGCTGCACTCCGGCGGCTTGGCAAAGAAGATGAGAGACAGTTGAGGTGAATTTAAAGTTAAGTGCTATCACGCCGCGACTGTTCCCATGGACTTAGCCCCCAATGCTACGACGGCTTCAGGCTGCTTTCCATCTTCTCCGAATTGGACACACTCGCAGCATGCACTGCCATTTGATGCAGCGCTCGCCTGCGTCTTATTGTGATGACTGTGTTGTCTCCCAGACTGTTCAGGCACATTATTGTTGAATGTCCCAGTCTGGGTGATCTTTAACCACGTTACCTGTTCTGGTACCGGGACGAGTGGGGTCGCTACTGCTTTTCTCTTGTACTCGGGACTGGTTCATGCACACAGCCTACTTGTAGACTATACAACATTTTGGAGGAAGCTGATCTCCTCCACTTTATTTGACTGTTTTTTTTTTTGTAGGTCACTTGTTCTTGCGCCGGTGGGAGGCGAGCATATCCCTGACCCTGTACCACGCTTCCTCCTTTTTGCCTCCTTTTCCTTTCTTTTTTTAGCTGTGTAGCCTTTATCTTTCTTTTTCTCTATGTTATTCTAGTAGGCTAGAATAAAAAGCAAATGCTTTTTATTCTAGCCTACTAGTATACTTTAGCGTGAGTGTAGCGACTTTTGCCCTAGTAGGCAGTCAGCAGATGTGCTCTCTCTCAAAAAAATGACCCTCTTGTCTCTAAAATATATTCTTTAATCATTTTGTCTCCATTCATTAAATGATAACAAATAATACATAATCAACTTTAATTCTTAAAGTCTCATGATGTATTGAATGGTTTTCTCTCTCATTGCTTCTTAAATCCTGAAAACTAATTCTACGAGGGAATTTTTAAAATTGTGTATGGATCTCTATGGCTCAATAAATGAATCATGGAGATCAGGAGCTCCCCAATTGCTATAACAAATTAGCCCTTTGATTTGAAAATATCAGATTGTACTCAGATTTGAACCTTCTTGGCAAGTGGATCGATGCGCTTATCTGTGGCTCTTTCTACGGTTCAAGTTATCTTTTGTGCTGTTTTTTAATTTTGTTTTTTTTGCAGTGTTATTGCCTGTGCTTTCACCATTTGCAGTGTTGCTTTTTTGTGTTTTTTTTCAAGCCGCCCGTTGTTACCTCCGCTCTGTCTTCCCGCATCCACATGTTTTTTTTTTCAAGCCGCCCGTTGTTACCTCCGCTCTGTCTTCCCGCATCCACATGTTTTTTTTTTCCAAGCTGCCTCGTTGTTACCTCCGCTCTGCCTTCCCGCCCACGCCTCCCTCCCATTCCCCTCACCGACCGCTAATTCTGATTCGTCACTATTTTTTTCCCTCGTTTCTTGTTTCTATCATAATTTTATTTGTTCACACTATTCGATTACTCTTTATTTTGTCTCGATTGTTGCTTCTCCCGTTATTGTGTCGCTTAAGCCACTCTACTTATATAGTTAATTTGCTTTTTTCCGATTATTGTGTCGCTTAGCCACTATGATTGATAGGTTAACGATTCTTGCCCTCATTGGAACTGCTACCAGTGTTTCTCAAAACACTCTTACTCACATTAATGCATTGGGAATTTCTCGCCCCAGCCGCCAGACTATACGTAGTTTCCGTTTAGCTCCTGCTCTTAGAAAACTTTTTTACTTGAATCAAGCCCCCCCACTTAGCCCTGATTCTTCTTCACCTGCCCCTTCACCCGTTCTCTCAGCGTCTCCCCTCAATGTCAGAAGCCCTTCAAAGAAGGCTGACTACATTCATGACCTGCTCGTTAACACTCAAGTCACTCTCCTTGGACTCACGGAAACTTGGCTTGCCCCTTCTGCTTGCTGTTTAAGTCTCGCTGGTGGAGTTGCTCTCATTCACAGTGCCTCCTTCCCTCTGAATAATCTGCCCTCTCCCCCTCTTCTTTCTTTTGAGGCGCTCATCAATGTCTCTGATTCCACCCCCTCTCTAACTATCTTAGTCCTCTACCGCCCCCCTAGCTCCTCCCTCGAGCTATTTCTTGATGAATTTAGTAACCTCCTCGCTGGCCTCTCCCCCACTGGTTCGCTGCTAATCCTCGGTGATTTCAACCTTCCTGGCCACAATCCTAATTTCAAAGCCTTTTCTGATATCCTTGATCTCTTCTCCCTCACTCAACACGTTTCTTTCCCTACCCACTCTCACGGTAACATTTTAGACCTTGTAATCTCTGACTGTCTAATTTCCAACCTGACAACTACAAATTTGTCCAATGCTATATCTGATCACTTCCTTATCAACTTCAAGTTCTCTATCCCATTCCATATACCTCCCCAGCTGTCTCATAATCCTAAGCCTTTCCGTCGACTAGCCTCCATTGATATTCCCTTCCTATCTAATGATGTGGCCTCCAAACTTCCTCCCATTGATGCTTCTGCCTCTCCTGACCAGATTCTCTCTTCTTTGGAGCAATCCCTTCTCACTTGTCTTGATGCCCACTCTCCCCTTGTCACCCCTTCGAACTCCCGTTGTCACTCTATGGAACTCCTGACTGCTAGGCAGTCCATGCGTGCCCATGAAAGAGTCCTTAGAAATGCTCGCACCCGTGGGCAAGACACAACCCCTCTCTCGCTGGCGTTCCGACTTGCGACAGCTTCCTACGTGGCGAAATTAAAATCTGCTCGTGAAGCCTACTCACGTAATCTGCTTACTGATAATAGGAATGATCCCCGTACCGTTTTCCGTCTGCTCTCCCGTCTTACTTCACCAGCCCAGGTCTCCCCACCCATTAGCCCTGCTACTCTCTCGAATTTCTTCGCAGATAAGGTCACTAACCTCCGTGCCTCCCTCCCTCAGCCTTCTGTCCCGGCTCCTGCCATTCTCCCTGACTTCCCGCCTCAGCCTCTTATCGTTTTCCCCGCTGTGACCGCGGTGAAGCTTACAGCCCTGCTCTCGCGTTCTAAGAAATCGGACTCCCTAAAGGACATTTTTCCGCCTAAACTGTTATGTAAAATTCTGCCTGCTATCCTCCCAACGCTTCTTCACCTGTTCAACACTTCACTTGCAACTGGTCTTGTTTCCTCTTCCTTCAAACGTGCCCACATCCGTCCGATTCTTAAAAAGCCTCAACTGAACCCCACTGACCCTTCCATTATCGCCCGATTTCGCAACTTCCTTTCCTCTCTAAGGTTCTGGAGAGAGTGGTTGCTTCACGCATCAACAGTCACATGGTGACCTGTAACATTGATGAAACCTATCAATCTGGTTTCAAGTCAGGTCACTCCACAGAAACCGCCCTTCTCAATGTGTCCGATTGCTTACGAAGAGCCGCGGACAGGGTTTGTGTCTCTATCCTCGTTCTACTCAACCTCTCCTCTGCCTTCGATACTATTGACCATACCGTCCTACTTGATCGTCTCCACTCTTTCCTCGGCATATCAGGCACCGTGCTTGACTGGTTCCGCTCTTACCTCTCGTCTCGTACCCAATCCGTTGTGATTGACCACGTTTCATCCGACTCTACCCCCATTTGCTTTGGAGTGTCACAAGGCTCTGTCCTGGGTCCTCTACTATTTCGTATCTACCTTCTCCCTCTTAATTCCCTCCTCCGTAATCTCGGTCTATCCTTCCACCTATATGCTGATGACACTCAAATTTTCGTTTCCTCATCCCCCACGTCTCTTGCCTACTCTATCACTGACCTCCTGGCTGCCTACTCCTCCATTTCTGACCGGCTCTCTACCAACTTCCTCAGGCTTAATCACTCCAAAACTGAGGTCCTCCTCGTCGGCACCCCTGCTCTTGTCAAAAAATCTAAATCTCTCTTTCCCTCGCTTACTCTGGGCGGTAATACTATCATTTTCTCTGACTGCGTTAGGAATCTGGGTGTTGTTTTTGATGAGCATCTCTCCTTTAAGCCTCATATCCGCAATGTCGCAAATCCTCTCTATGTTTCCTTCGTAACTTCTCTCGCATTCGCTCTCACTTTGATCGCCAAAGTCTTAAGACTGCTGTTCATGCCTTCATCACCTCACGCCTTGACTACTGTAACTCACTGCTTGTGAATCTGCCATCCTCCTCTCTCTGCCCCCTTCAACTTGTACAGAACTATGCCGCCCGGCTTCTCCTCCGTCGCCCTCGCTTCTCTTCCTCGAAACCCTTGCTGCATGAACTGCACTGGCTCCCTGTCAAATTCCGTACTCACTTCAAGATACTTCTCTTCACATTTAAGGCCCTCCGTCTTACCTCTCTTCTGCCCTCTCGCCACGCCATGTCCCTCGGGCCCTTCGGTCATCACATGCACCTCTTTTGAATATTCCTCGTTCATCCCTCTGCTCAATGGGGGACTGCTCCTTCTCAATCTGAGCCCCTAAGTTGTGGAATGCTCTTCCTGCTGAAATCAGGTCTTCTCCCTCTCTTACCACATTTAAGCGTCTCCTGAAAACGCATCTTTTCAGTATTGCCTTCTCCCCCCCCCTCTTGAATTTTCATTGAATTTCCATTCTCATCTCAGCACAAAGTGCGCTCTGGGAAGGCCTCAGGCCTTGAAGAGCGCATTACAAAAGACTTATTATTATTATTATCAAGAAAAAGGGTAATTTCTTAATTATTTTTATTTACAATTTATTTAAGTCATATGATATTAAAACATTCCTCTATAAATAGCCTTAGATTTATAAGAATTTGTATGTGATTTTTCCTTTATAGAATATTTTTGGAGAGATGACAATAAACAAAGAATTTTTTGAAGATCCACCGGTCACTTATTTGGATAATATAAAGGTATCTGAGAATTTTAATATTACTGTGCTCCTATTATTTATTTAGTTCTATATACTCTCTGTAATTCTAATTAATCTCTATAATAGAGTAGTTTTTAATAAGATATAAATCACCATTAAATTTATATAAGGATGATTGTGGAGAAATCCCAGCTCGAAAGATCAAGGAAGACCTTTTTGAATCATGTGATGGAACTGAGCAAGGATTTATTGGTCAAGAACCAGCAGTTGGTTGTTGTGATGAAATGTCACAAGATTGGTCAGTTAAAGAGGTAAGTGTTTCAAGTCTTTATTTTGAAATGGCTATTGGATGATTCAGTATCAAAAGCAGCTCATTTGGAATCTCCACTGGATTGGCAAATTCATTTTGCTGAATTTCAAATCTTAATTCAGTTTAGAATTAAAAACACAAAGATTACATTGATGACAAAGAGTAAGCAACAATTTGTTAGTTTTACCACCAATCTGCACTTTTTTGAGAGGCCTGTGTTAATGGTGACCTAGAGTTTACTCTGAGCTCTGAACAATGACTATCTTCAGCATATGGCAGGTTTGAGGAAGTTGACTTGAATTGGGAATCTAAACAGTGTTTTTCTTCATTGAAGACAATTCCATATCACAGTGTCTGCAAACAGGTTTGTGATGAAAGTTGTTCAAAATTCATATAAGGTAGATAACTCAAGTTTAATGTGGTATGATGGTGCCCAGATTAATCAAATTGACATCATAGTGGTCTAAACTTATAAATATTATTGATGAAGGATAACAAATTGTTGACGTTGCCTACAATAAAGAGAGGGAGTATACTAGAAACGAAAACTCAGTGCCTGATTAGAGAGAGAGAGAGAGAGAGATTGTTTATGATGGGAGTAATTGACTGGAACTGAGTCTCTCATGCTTCCCTGAGCTGGCTTGCTGGTAGGCCTCATTTTGTACCTAGTCTTTTGTGAATGTCAATTTAAACCAGATCCCCATCCAGAGATTCCTGTTGTCAGATGCAGCTACTATCCAATATACCCAAGTTTAAAGAATGTAGGGCCATTAACCTAATAATAAAGTAGCTAATAATATACACCAAGAAGAAAATACATTAAGGTATCGATTAAATATACTTCCAGCACAGCACAATAATACAGATATTGAGTATTAATTATATTAGGAGACATCCCACACCAAAAACCAAGAGACATGTGCCTGAAAGGACCTTTTTAATATACAGTTAATCCTTACTCAATGACATATTAAGAAGTTTTCTTTACCTATTTTTATAAGACTAAAGAAGTTTTCTTTTCCTATTTTTATAAGACTAGTAATTCTTTAGAAAAGGTCTTCAGTGTAGACTGTTAGACCAGGTAACTGGAGGAGTGGCACTCCATTCTAGTCATGGTGCCAAAGCAGTCTCAAACTAGATTGAGATTACATAGGATTTATTCCTTTTAGTTATTTCCATTTTAGCTTTTTTGGCACATTGTTTACCAGGTTTTCCTGCATCTACTTCCTGTGAATAGGTTTCCCATTGAATGCCAAAATTTCTTGTATCTTCCACCATGTGGCCTTCCCTCTGCATTTATCTGGGAAGAGCTCTTTCTCAGCTGATTGGGAAATAGGCGATTGTCCTTCAGGGAAGTGTCTTCAGGATCTTTCTTTGTGCTCTATATAGTTAACTTTTCACTCTCTTTGTCACAGCTCAGATGCCTACTCTGGATTACCAGCTCCAACAGGCTCTCAACTGCCTCTTTTCATCCTAAAATGCAGATGTTTTGCTTTTCTTTGGCCAAGCCCAAGCTGTTGCACTTTTTCATGCATCACCCTGACCTGCCTTTGTTTCTATATGAGGCTTGCCTAAATAGGGTGAACTCTCAGAAAATTTTTGGTCCTTCATTGGTAGGAGCCTCAGTTGATAGGAGATTATCAACAACCTTATCTCCAACAGCCTTCAAAGATGAAGTCATGGAAAGACTTGTAAACAAAGAAACAAGAAGTTATGGAAAAACTTCAGAACAAAGACAAAAAGGAACCAGGAGCATTCCTAAGTAAAAACTGGAGGAGGAGGAAGGGCGACGAGGGAGGGGCAGGACTGGAAGCGTGTAGATTGGACGAGATCCTAAACGACCATGACGCCTCGCTGGACGGCGGAGAGTTATATAGTTCTCTCGGCCGTTGCCGCCAGCCAGGCAAGAGATATTTGGACCAAGGCTCTTGAGGCGTTATCTGCGATGTTGTTTTTACTTCTTATATATGCGATGTTATGGGCGGCTCTTCTATAGATTCTGAGATTAGGCTGTGTAGGTTATCAGAGGTGCGAAGCAGAAGGGAGAGGGGAAGTTTGCCTCTAATGGTGTTGTATATAGCTGGTAGGTAGGTTATCCCAAAAGATCCTTGCCCTGGGTGGAGAATGATGGCCATCCACAAAGCGACGGGCACTCTCGAAAATGGAGCCAAGCGATGGCATGTTCTCTCGAGAAGCAATAGCGAATCCCGAGGGGCTCGTGTCGGAGAAAATTTCCATGGAGGAGGCTTTGGGGTGGAGAATTGGGAACCACTTGGAGGTTACCAAGGGGATTAAAGGGGTAAATTCACTAGTGCGGGGTGAATATAACTGCTTAAAGCATAGCTGAACCCACAGAAAAGGGAAATGTATAAAGGGGCTCACAAAGTTGAGTAGGCAAGCGACGCGTAGCTTTTCTACTGAGATGATGGACACGCGATCATTATTACACTGCGCAATTTGTTACACTTATGCCCAGAGAAGGCCACCCTTTTTCTCTTGAGGTATATATGGACCCCAAGGTACACTAATTTTGACACCGGGATAAGCACACTTTTGTCTCTATTTATATTAAGGGAGGGACTAAGAATAGCACTGACACACTTATGTATGTTTCTGCGGGGTCCCGGAATAAGGATGTTATCCAGATAGGTGTGGGCGAAGTACCCATGGGAGCGGGCGAGTGCGTTGGTGGCCGCCGAGACAGCCATTTGCATGATATAAGGGATCCCAGGGAATTCCATGGGAAGGCGAGTGAAACGGTACTTGTTACCGTTAATGCACACCCCAAAGAGGTGTCTCGCCTTGGGGTGGATGGGGATATGTTAAAATTCGTCTTTGAGGTCCTATTTTGCTGCCACGTGGTTTCGCCTGGATTAGGCGAGGACCTTTCGGACGCTGGGAAGCTGGAGGGAGGCGGGGGGGGGAGTATAAGCGTTCCTCTAACGCGCTCATGTACACGATTCTAGCCGACCCATTGGGTTTTGAAACTGCGACGAGCTTGTGGCAATGGGTGACCTCGTCGCTTTGTTCTAACACTCCGAATGCAGGAGTTGTTCGATCAAGGGGAGAGTTCTTTCACTGGATGCAGGCCACTGATGGTATCTTGAATTAATAAAGGATTTAACGCCTTTTCCTTGTATGCTCTGCATGATGTAGCTTACCGGGGGATGCTGGAGAAAGAACCCCAAGGGTTGGAGATCCAGCCTAGTGTTTGGAGAGGCGGCGCGACGTTCCTCTTGAAGGGGGTCTAGACTGGAGCTAACTCCTTCCCAGTGGTTTTCGTCCTGTTAGTTGTTATTGTCTTCGCGTTCTTCATCGTCTGTTGCGGGCCCTATTTCCCGCAGGGACAAGGATGTCCGGACGAACGCTCATTATGTCCCTTAATATATCGCCGTGTTCCGACGGGTGGCTTGATACGATCGAGACGTTGTCCTCTGGAGGGGTTCTAATGTTGATTACCGTAGGGACCGCGAGTGCAGGACCTGGAATATGGGTTATAGAGGAGGGTGGATGCCTACCTGGAGGTGTTGGATATTCGATGTAGAGTGCTCCCAATTCCTCCGCAGCTTCCTCGAAGAACGCATGGATGTCGTCAGGGTCCCTGGGAGATGGGGGAGGAGGAAACTCCAATTCCACGAAGTCCTCCAGGTTGATGTCAATCACCTCTCTTACCTCTGCTACCGGAGGGCTGGGGTCCATGGAGTCGTCGTCTTCCGAACTGAAGAGATTGTTGACGACTCTTGGAGGGGCGAAAGGTTCGATCCGGAACTCGAAATACTTACAAAGTCACTGTCGATAGTGCCTCTTTCATCCGACCAGACGCGAGGTACCGAGTGGGGGGGAAAGGAAGGCGAATTCTTCTGAGGTAGAGGAACGGGTTCTTGAGTCTAGGCCCAGAGGACGAGCCGAGCGTTGGACTCTCATCCGCCATCTCCAATCGAGCGTCTCAATTACGTCGTCGAGGAACTTTTGGGTGACCTCTATTCCCTCTGTGCCGGCGCTCTGCTTCGATTACCCATCTGGGTAGTGGGGCTTCTCCATTGTCCATATCTCAGGGGTGCTGGGTTTCTGTTCTGGTAGGAGATATGATAACCTGACTGACTGATTTGTATTCCGAGGATACTGCCGCCTGCTCCTCAGCGTCTCGCAACGCTACTCCCCAGCTGTGTACAACGACTGTATGGTAAAGGCGAAGATGATTTTGGAGACGTAGAAACACACTCGGGTCAGCTGGGGATGGAATCGACGAGCTAGAGATAGGTGTCCTAAACGTGGATGATTTTACGCATCACTGCCCGAGAAGCACTTATTTTCTTGTCTCGATCTATCTATGTGCTCTCCGCATGCAAAGCCTGATTTTGGGTCGGGGTTGTCGATGACCTCCATGCTAGGTATCACTTTCCCATTTAAATATCATTTTCTGGGCTGCTGCCGCCCGAGAGTCCGCCCCCTTGTACTTAGCGCGGGCGTGGCGATCCGCATTTAAGGAAAGGACTGATTTCTTTATGTCAGTCGAGGAGTTTAAGTCGGTTGATGAGGCCGTTGAGTTCTCCGGCAACCTCTTCGTCGTGCGCTAACTACTATTCCCAGAATGTCTGGCCGTTTTGCACTCCGACCAGTCCCGTGGTGGTCAGCCGAATGTGAGACGCCCCTCAAACAGAAGCGTTATGCCTATAAGCGCCGCCCGAACGATTTCACTGTCGGTGAATTTCATCGGACTAGGTCTAGGTTCCAGTATATTTCGAAGCACGCCCGCCCGCTCTTCATGGCGGGCATCCGTGTCTTCACTTAACGGGAAGACCCTTCTGGTAGAGGTGTGGAAGCGAGTCATAAGGATTCGGGACAAGTTCTCGCGGGGCCCCCTGCCGTTCTCCAGGAGAATGGGACCGCAATCTCGGACCCTGCGTCCGTGGCGTAATACTTCGCGACCGCTTTCTCCGCCTTCTCTAGCTGGGATGCTGCTCCCCCAGCATTGAATGCGCGTCGTGATGTCGCGGAAGGACCCCGGCTGGACTTTTACTGCAGAGGCGAACACTTCAACGACAAGTTTATTCTGAGTGAGTTGCGTTCCGCTCTCGCTTCGTGCGCGGACACAGCCCCTGGTCCAAACGATGTCCCGTACACCATGCTTTGACATCTGGGTGAGCGAGGTATGGAATTTATGTTTGATTTGTTCAACAGGATCTTGGTAGAGAGTATCCTCACAGATTCCTGGCGAATCGCTACTGTACTCGCTTTTCGCAAACCGGGGAGAGATCACTCTACCCCGAGAGGTTTCCGCCCAATCTCTCTAACCTCCTGCATGGGCAAACTGATGGAGAAATTTGTGAATGTTAGATTAGTTTTTCTTCCGGAACGCGGAGGCCATCTGTCTTCTGCGCAGTGCAGCTTCCGCAAGTTCCACCACGTCGGATGCTCTGCTCCGACTGGAAAATGCCGTCTGCGAGGCATTCGTAGATAGCATTACGCCATGGTGTTTTTCGATCTGGAAAGGCCTATGATATTGCAGGGCGATACGCTATCATGGACACTCTCCACACGATGGGGGCGAGGGGATGCCTCCCAATCTTTATATCTGAAATTTGGCGAAATCGTCGCTTTTGCGTACGGCTAGGGGGAGCCTTCTCCGGCCCAATGGAGCAGGGAAGTGTGCTCTGTGTAGCACTCGTTGCCCCGAGCATCAACGACATCACCTCGCTGCTGCCCGAAGATGTTATCGCTACGTTCTACGTGGTCGACCTTTTGATTTCTTTTGGCGCGGCCCAGATGCCAACTCTGCAGCGTCGACTCCAACAGGACTTGAACCGCGTCTCTCGCTATGCCGAAGCGCACAGGCTTCTGTTTTCCTTGTCCAAGACTAAGGTAGCGCATTTTGGCCGCCATCAATGGCTCTACCCTGACCCAGACTTGTTTCTCAATGGGGTGCGCCTAGAAGTGCTGGACTCGCACCGTTTCCTTGGTCCTGTATTTGACCCACACCTCACCTGCGAGGCTCATATTCGCAACCTTAGGGTCTCTTGTACCCGCGTGTATTGTGGAAGGTGGACTCGATCCACCACTCCGGCTTTCGCCTATCAACAGGAGCCTTCTGCAGTCCCCCCAGTGAGAGCCGACTTGTCGATGCAGGGGAGATGCCACTCGCTCTATGTAGTACACGGTTCATTATTCGCCTGTAGACGCGAGGACGGCGCCTCCTTCAGTCGCTAACAGCTTTCGCTGCTTTCTCAGCTGATCTCGACGGGGCCTATACTGATAGACTCCAGTCATTCCCTAAACCCTTCGTGTTAAGAGCCAGGAAACTCCTTCGAGAGCTAAGTATAGCTCTCGGGCCGGGGCGACCCTGGTTCTGCCCAAGATGCCACTCTGGTGGGTACCACCTTTGACCATTTGTCGCCACTCCTCTGCTCCTAAAGCTTATATAGCGCCGAGAGTATTGTGTTCCACCTTTTTGGAGCACATTTCGTGTAACACTGGAACTGTGCCAGTGTATACGGATGGCTCCAAGTCCCCAGAGGGGGTCCGTTTCCACGCCGTATCCCCTCTGTTTGAATTCAGCGGGGCTCTGCCAGGCGCTGCGTCTGTCTTCACGGCCGGGCTGGTTGCAATACACCACACGGTACGAGAGATATCGCGACGTGCCCGTTTAGGAGACATGATTGTGATTTATACCGACTCACAAAGCGCCCTGAATGCTTTCGGAGCATTGGAATCTCCACATTCCCTGATTGCCATTATCCATGACGCCACGGTTTTGGTGAGCCGGGCGGATGTCGAGATTATTTTCTGCTGGGTTCCTGGACATGTAGGAATTGCGAGGAATGAGCACGCTGATGAGGGCGCTATAGAGTCCGCGAGGACTGGGCGACCAGACTAGCGTTTTACCCTTCCTCACACCGATTACATGGCATGAATACGGGCAGCTCTCCGGGCTGCCTGGCAAAGAAGATGGGAGACGTCGAAAGGAACCTAATGTTGCGTGCCATTACGACTGTTCCCATGGTCCTACCCCCGCCGCCGCGACCGCTTCTGGTTGCTTTCTGCCGTCTCCGAATTGGACACACTCGCGGGACGCACCTCATTTGATGGATCGCTCGCCGCGCCTTACTGCGACGACTGCGTTGTTCCCCAGACTGTTCGGCACATTCTTGTTGAATGTCCCAGTCTGGGCGATCTTCACTCATAGAGTCGAGCGGGGTCTCTACCGTTTGTCCCTTGTACTCGTGACTGGTTTGTGCACACAAAGTTGTGGACTATACGACTTTTTGGAGCCTTCTCCACTTTATTTGACTGCCTTTTGTAGGTCGCATGTTCCTCTGCTGGTGGGAGGCGGGCTTACTAGTTTGCTGTGGTGAGTACGGCGACTTTTTCCCTAGTAGGCAGTCCCTAGATGGGCTCCTAATATTTACTTTTTTTGCTAATTCTTAAGTCAATTATATTGATTTATATTTGCATGAGTATTGTCTACATGTAATTTCTGGTAAGCCATTTTCTTCTGAGAAACTTTCTAGCTATCTCCTGATTCCTGCATAATGGTTTCCTACCTTTCTTCCTTATGACCCTCATTGGGATACATCGTTCTTGGACTAAGTTTAATACATGTTTAAAGGTATTCCACATCCCCCCCCAAAAAAAATTATTCCTTCCTCAGAATTCTACATCACACTCAACTAAATTTAGTAAATTTCCAAGCTTTTCATAATCCCCTTTAATAAAAATCTGAGAGCTTTCATGGCATTTTAAGATATTTAGCCTTTCTCAGTTCCTGTGTTAAAACAGAATATCTGATCACTATCTATACCTCCCCAATTGTCAATTTCTGAACCTAATGATCATTGTTTGAAAGTATGTACCTGATCTAATTTATTTGCACCCCCATTTTGCTTATTAATCAATTGACTCAAAAAATCATCCTCGATATGTGGTAAGGTCTCTTTTGACTTTGCTTGCCACACAATTATTCTTGCAGTGTTGTAGCTAATTTTGATCCTCCGGTTAAGTCTTTTGTTCATAACTTTGTTTATGGCAACATTGAAATAAGCCATTTTGTTCTGAATGTTTCCTTTGCTCACAAAATTGATTTGAAATCCAGAGCTCACTGTGATTTTAGAGATAGTGATGTTTTATATTTTGACTAGATTCTATCTATAGACATGATGTGACTTCTGGTGTGAATGAATATTTAGTTAATATAATTCAGAAAAGAGTGCCTACAAGAATAATGAAGTTTAAAATTAAAGACAAAGCTTGGTTCAATGATGAGTGTAGACATGCTTCTATCAAGAAACATTCAACATATCTTTTTTGGTCTAAGTAATAAATATAATATTCATTAGAGATATTACTTTTTATTATGAGCAGTGACTCAATCTATGATGAACTAGAGGGGAACTCAGTTCTCTTTGGTCTTCATCTGATTTTGCTCACCCTACTCAAAACTGAGGACTGTCTTTTATCTGTGAGACAGAAAAGGAGGTTTCAGATCTCTCTTATCACAGTGACAATAGTAAGGAAGATATTATAAAGGAATTCATGAGATTTAAATATATTTTAGCATTGTTAAAAAAGATTTAAACTTCAAACTCAATAAATTGTTAAAACAGCATAATAGACAAGGACATTTCCTAGCAGGTTTTTAAAAAGTTGTTTGCACAGAATATTGTGAAATATTTTCCTCTATTTCTCTTGTTCCGATTCTTTTTTTATACAATGTAAACAACGTATTGCTAACTACCGATTACTCATCACATTCTCTTACTTATAAATATATTTGTATTTAGGAAGATTTTGGAGAGATTTTGATGAAAGAAGAGATTAAGGAAGAAGATCTGGAATATCAAAGTTCTCTCAGTGATAAAGATAAAGAGAGCCTCAATTTCAAGGATGAAAACTCAGCAAATGTCACTAATCACACAGGGATACAAAATTGCCTTCAAAAAAAGGTAATTTTGCTCATTTTAATTTGTAGTACTAAGTTTAATAATAAATTCTCATTTATTGAAAACTCATGAAAGTGTGGGTTAAATTTTATGACACTGACCATGAACAATATTAACTATAAAATTACATATTAAATATTTTTAAATTTGAGAATACGAACACTGACCTGCATTTCAAAACCTTTTTTCAAAGGTCAAGTTGCCCAAAGGTTAAAGAAGGTTCCAAAGTTCAGCTTTATTTCACTGAAATAAACAATTGCAGAACACAGGTATACAAAGAAAATAATACATCTAATGAACACACTCTCACATAAGCACACACAAATATAGGCACATATACATTTCACAAACAAAGAATTAATATAGGTGGCATAATGTTGGTTTCACAAACCTAAGAGTCCAGTTAGTAGAGGAACTGCAAGATCTTCATCTCCATACATTATGCACGTCATCGCACATTACGACACACTCTCTGTTTTAATTTTATTTAATATTCAAACCAACAGAAAAAAACCCACAGGTTAGTTATAAACTTAATTATAGTAGAGCGACGAAGAATAGATTCAGGGGAGGCGTCACTGGGAGCAGCTGGAACTTCATGACATGTATCGTTTTCGATAGAACAGTCAAGTTTTCTATATCGAGTAGATCGACGAGGGATATTTTCAGGAGAGGATTCAGGGAGAGCAACTGGAGGAAGAACATCACATGATGAATTAGGATCTCATTCAGTTTCAACATTTATAGGAGCATCAAAAAACGTAATGGGGGATTTTGTATCGGAATTTAGATTAGGAATATCTTCGATCTCATTTAATTGGCTCTCTCTAGCTGGGTCCAAATCGTGGATAGTCACTGTATCTTCTCGGCCATCTGGAAATCTGACGTGTGCATATTTAGGATTGGCTTCGATTAGTTCCACTTCGCGTACTAAGGGATCATCCTTATTCCGTACATGTCGTTTTAACAGTTTTACTAGGTGAAGCAAGCCAGCTAAGTATACTCATTCCTGTCGTGGTCTTTTTGAGAGAATGAAAAAAAACGTTCGTGAGTAGTTGCGTTCGTTAAAGTACATAACAAGGAATGAAGAGCATCCGAGAGGACGTGTTCACAATGGTTAATGCTCAGGTGTCTAGACTCCAACGCCAAGGTAACAGTTTTCCATACAATTCCTACATAGAGCTCGCATTGTCCATTCCCGGTAGGATGGTAAAGTGTTGAACGACTCGTTGGAACCCCTTTCTCATGCAAAAATGATTTTAGTTTAGCAGACATGAAAGAAGTACTTCTGAAAAGAGAAAACGTAGTGAGACACTGTATAACAGTTGATGAAGAAATATCCTTACAAGGAAAAGTAAAAGCAAAACGCGAGTATTCATCTACCAGAACTAATAAATACTTATTGGGAGAAGAAGAGGGTAGTGGCACTTTAAAATCCAGGTCGATTCGATCAATAGGGCGCATTGCACGGATAAGCTCTTGCCTCTCTGGGCGATAATAATGGTTTTAATCTTCGACACGTTTCTCAGCCTGACACCACTCGCTTGACGTCATCTACAGAATAAGGCAAGTTGCGTGCTCGAACAAAATGGTGAAATCGTGTAATCCCTAGATGACAGAGAGCTTTATGAAGCTCGACAAGCTTGTTCTGGATCATGTTAAGCAGAAAGTGCATAATATGGCGTCAGCAGCTCTGTTGAGCGAATCAGGACGATGTATAACTTTGTAGCAAAAGGGCATCAATTTTAAACGCCATCTAACAATCTTTCCGTTCTTTATTTTACTCTTATGACGTGAACCAAACATGTAAGATACAGATTTTTGATCTGTAATTAAGGTAAACTTATTACCGAGAAGAAACTAACGCAACCTTTTGATCGCCTCAATAATAGCATAGGCCTCTTTTTAGAAAAGAGCAGTGATTTCTCTCGGAGGAATTTTAGGATCTCGGAAGAAGAGGCAACGGGTCGTCCATTCTGGCTCAAAGTGGCCCCAATGACGTTATTTGAGGCATCAGTTTCCAATGTAAACGGTAAATTTTCATCTATTTTCGCCCTAACAGCGTTAATAATAGCTGATTTTAATTCTTCGATTGCGTTTGTAGCTTCTTCAGAAAGTGGAAGCTGACAATTAATTAGGGGAAAATTCTTTTTTGAAAATCTTGGAACCCACCGTGAGTAGTATGAGAGCAATCCGACTTATCGAAATAATGATTCTTGGCTGGTCGGTACGGGCATATCCTTGATAGTAGCAAGACGTGAAAGATCTGGGCGCACTTCATTCTGGCGAACCTGATAACCTAGAATATATATAGTATTAGTTGAAAAGGTGCATTTGTTTTTATTTAAGGTCATTTTAGGTTTCTCAGCAGCTTCGAGAAACTTAGTTAGGTTTTTATCATGTTCCGCTCGCGTGCGGCCGAAAATAGTATCATCTAGGTAAGCATATGTGTCAAGATTATTTTTACGACTGAAATCGTCGATAATTCTCTGGAAGCAGGCGTTTAAATTGAAAAAGCCTCCCATCCGCCTCAAAAGCAGTGTAAATTTTATCAAGTGAAGTGGAACACAATGATGAGCACTACTTAGGTCGATTGGGCTAAATATCTTATAGGTCGATATCTTATTAACCAATTCTTCAACATTGAGTAATGGATACGCATCCAAGTAAGTAAATTCGTTAATCGTCTGAGAATAGTCAATTACTAACCTTTTCTTTGATTGATTCGACACTTGAGCTCGCCAGGGAGAGGTGCTTGGTTCGATGATGTCTTCCTTGAGCATGCGCGCTACTTCAGAACGAATAAATTCAGTCAGACATTTTAAATTTGCGTTACTTCGTAATGACTGGTCTACACTCGGATGATAAGTCGTGAAAACTCTTGGAGGATCCGTAATCATAGAAACCAGAGAGCACACTTCGACATCAAGTTGAGGACCTCCAAAGTTTAGCTTAACCCTCTATGACCCAAGTTATTTTTTTAGAAATAACCGCTATTGGACAACTGGTATAAAGGCGCTTGAATGAAATATTTCACAAATTATTGTTCAGATAAAGTTTCTTAGCTACATATTTACTATCTAATTTCACGCAGCTATTGAGCGAAACATTGTGAATAAAGTAATCAAGCTCTATGAAATCTAATGTCGCTGAGGAACGCCAATGGGTCATAGAGGGTTACAGGAGGAATGATTACTTAGCAAGGGGATTGTTAAAATAATGTCAGCTCAACATTCAGGTAAAACAAGCAAACGTATTGCCCAGTGCTAACCTCACATCATTCCTCGATAAGAGATGTTAAATTTGTAGAGTCCCCCTTCCCCCCTAACAGGAGCCGCCTTTATGTGCTAGGGGGGATTACGTGTCACGATGAACTAACGAGCCATGCTAGGGGAGGGCCAAGCTTCCTACTCCGCTCAACATTGTGGAATAGACCTACCCATACTGGACGGGTCGCCAACAAAGCGGCGACCCATGCTAGGGGGAGCTGGTTCCCCCTACTTCACCCATCATGGGAGAGAGGGTTACCCATACTAGACGGGTCGTCAGCTAGGGACCAGACCAAATGGCTCCAACTTATGTTTCAAGTAAGGGTCAACAGCGCTGCTCGCCGGAGGGATCACTCTTTAGATTCGTCCTGTGCTGGATTGTTAGGGATGCGTGTGGCGGAGGGGTCAGCTTCAGCGAGGACAAACTTTCACATCACGGGGCCTACTTTTTAAAACGAGCAGTCTCCCATGCGGACGAGGTACCTCGTCCTCGTCAGCTAGCGCCCAGTCCCTGCGCAGACCCAGTAGGTAGGGGTTCTTGGCTCCTGGAGCCAAACAGGAAATTAATAGGCATATCGGTGTAAAAAAAATTCTTGTCCTCGGGAGGTGGTCTACCAAGCCCCAGAGGCATCATCTACTGGCTGTTGTGGTACTGAATAAAAGCAAATGGGAGCATCTCTCACTGCTTCAGCAATTCATAATGGGAAAGTTGGTAGCAGGACACCTGCTGGGTCCTCTACATCATCACAAAACAGAGACACACTTATGATGACTGATATCTTACAAAGCCTCACATACATCGCAATACAGGCTATCATGAAGTTTGGTACCGTAACTAGAATTCAAATCTTTACGAGAATAATGATACCACCAACAGATTCTGTGTGTTCTTCCTGACAAAGGAGGCCGCTAAGACAGCCCTTGAACAGTCAACCTCCTTACCCATATGCGACAAAAACCTCTGGCATACTCGTAATATCTAGGAATCTGGAAGAAACAGTGCAGGACTACTGTCCGAACGTATTTGAAGAGCATCTGGCAAAGAAGGCAACAAAGCCACGAAAAGCACGCACGCCATACTGGTTCGTTACCTACTACAAAGAAGGTAAGGGCAATTTCATCCGAGCCGCCCGGTATTTGGAGAGAGAGATGATAGTATCTTCCCTGAAGGCCATCTAAAAAAGTATGGGAAGGTAGTCCTCATACACGCCAAAGATGTCACCTAAGCAAAAATGCTCTCCAACCTCCCATGCCCATCGGATGGCATGTCTGAAACTATTAAGCCCCACAAGACCTTTAACTTCAGTAAGGGGTGCATATACAGATGACCTTTTCGACTTCTCCGAAGAGTAAATAGTCGAGATATACCCTGACAATGTGAGCCATGTCACAAAAATGAATGGGGGCAAAAACTCTGATAATTTTGGTTTTCTTTGGATACTTCGCACCCGACAGAATCAAGATCAGCCCTCAATCAATGAAGGTGAAACCTTTAACAGAAAGGCCCCTCCTATGCTACTGGTGCTTCAATTTTGGACATGGGAGGAAACACTAAAGATTCACCATGATGCGCATTTGCTCTGCCCTAGATAATCACTGCAGGGAAGGTCATCCTGGAATTCCCGGCAATGCCAAACCTATAAATTTGTGCAGAACATCCTACATCTGGCCAACTCACAGAAAATAAGTCTGGGGAGCGCTAGAAGAGAGCTGGTGTTTCGGCAGGGGAAGGAGGGAGGAGTGAAGACCTTCTCCACTGTGGCTAGCCGCCCTGCCAAAGAAAAAAGCTGCTCTGCCAAAACAATGCCACAGTCCTGCCCCCTAGAAGGTGCATCTGTTGCATCGGCAATTGGGAACAGATTTGATGCACTAGAAAACGAGGCAGATTCACCACCGGTCTACTTAGTCCAGGCTCCAGAGCCCAAGCCAAAGAGGGACCTACCTACAAAATTCTCATAGCAGAAGAGTTCTTGAACTCGGTGGAGGTACTACCACCGGCTAAAATCATTTTGGCAGCGGCGGCTCAGGAGGCGGAGGCAGTACGTGCTCTCTCCACTCCACATCTTCAGTACCCCTAGCAAACAAAGACCAAGACACCGACAACATGTCAAGTCACGGCGACACAGAGAAACGGGAGAGCAACACTGTCACTAGCTCCAACCTGAAGCTCCGCTCAGCACCCAATAAGGGGGATGACTTCTTTTCACCCACTGGGGAGTTAGTCCTCCCAAGAATTCCAGAAGGACACAGAAAGGTGATAAGCAGCCATCAGTGGGTCACCCCACAAAGGGGACCACTGGGGCTGCACAAAACCTATAAAGCTCCCTATAAAGAATGATGGAGAAGAAAAGAGAAAAAGATCTCCAACCCTTACCCACACCTTAGCTTTACCTCAAGGGCAGGTTAAAAAAAGAAAGTTAAGTTTCACTGCACTGCAGGAACACTAGCCAAAAAGACAGGCCTAGTGGTATAAGGGCAAACTGGGAGGAACTTGCCACCTTTGTGGCAGACTAGTTCCCAGCAGTTATCTGCCTTAAAAAGACCATGATGAGGCAGAGGAATTGTCCCTGCCCCACGGGATATGAGGTGCTGCAAACCTCTACTCTAGGTAGTTGAAGATATCGCGGCGGCAGTTGCTTATACCACCGTCGTGATGTTCCCTTCTAAGAAATATAATTACAAACCCACCCTGCAGGCTGTGGCAGGACTATCCACCTAGGCACAAACTACACAGCCTGCTCCATTTATCTATCACTAAGTGATGACATTGTACCCCAGCACCTAGCAAACCTTTTGGGTCAGCTCCCTCCCCCATTGTTACTGCTCGGAGACTTCAATTGTAATCATTTGTTGTGTGGGATTTCATCTGCAATAGCAGTGGTGTCTCCCTCCTCACCTTTATTGATGGGCATGACTTAGTTGTCCTCAAAACTGGTGAGTCTACCCATTTCCATACTCAAATAGGCACATCCACTGCCATAGACCTCTTGCTCTGCAGCTCAAGTATATCGGCGGATTTTAATTGGATGGTGGATGAAGATTACGCAGAAGTGACCACTATCCTATAATTCTAAAGACCCTGGAATCTCCTCCCACTACTTGTCTCCCAAAGTGGTCTCTTCCCCCTGCAGATTGGCTGGAGTTTGTGGAATCCTGCAGCCTATCAACTTCCTTCCAATCTCACTCACACCGTGCATGTGCAAGCTACTTGAGAAGATAGTCAATGTCCGACTTATGTGGATCCTGGAACACCAAAAGTTCTTTCTCTCACAAAGAATTAATATAGGTTGCATAATGTTGGTTTCACAAACCTAGGAGTCCATTTAGTAGAGGAACTGCAAGATCTTCATCTCCATACATTATGCACACCATCGCGCATTACGACACACTATCTGTTTTCATTCTATTTAATATTCAACCCTACAGAACAAAAACACAGGTTAGTTATGAACTTAATTAATTATAACAATAAATTATAACAAGAGGTCATAGGTTTTCCAACTGATTTAGAATCATTTTTGCATGCTAAATTTAAGAATATAATGTTTTATTTGCTCAGGTCTGCTTTCTAAGATATGCTTGATTTATATTAGAACCTATATTCCAAAATAGTGCTATCATCCAACCGTTTATTATTTCTGTTTTGTCACATCCCGTGATGAGTAACCATACATGACCTATTTAGTCATCTTTTAAGGTCTATATTTGTATTACAATGGATCGTAGGTGTAAGAATCATCCGAATAGGATTTGTTACATCTGTAGACATGTCGCTTTTCCAGACCGTCAAGCGAAAATCACGAATTTTTTGAAAAAGGCAAATCATGCTTACTTTGGAGTGAAACTCTGGGGTGAGGATAAGTCATTTTCTACCATATTTGCTGTAAAATATGTGTGGAAAATTTACTGGATTGGAGTAATAAGAAAAGGAAGAGTATGCCATTTGGTGTCCCAATGGTGTGGAGGGAAGGCAAAGCTCAACTCCAGATTTGCATTACAATGGATCGTACGTGTAAGAATCATCCGAATAGGTTTTGTTACATCTGCGACATGTTCTTACAGACGGTCAACCAAAAATATCGCACCAGGGACAGCATTCTATTGGAATCGGGACTGCGCGAAAGAATTTTGGAAACTTTTCCCGTTTGATGAAGCCTCTTTACTGGTATACTATTACAACATTGCTGACCTGATCTACTTAATGGGTCTGAAGTATGATTCTATCGAATGGAAACTTTTCATCGACTCTTCTAACAGAAGTCTCAAAGCAGTTGTTCTTAACAACGGCAATAAGTTTTCATCGATCCCTGTTGGACACTCAGCTACAATGAAAGAAACCTCCAACAGTATGGACCATCTGTTATCTGTTCTCAACTAACAAGAACAAAAATGGCCGATCTGTGGACATCTTAAAGTTGTTGGACTCATCCTAGGCTTTCAAGATGGGTACACAAAGTAGCCATGCTTTATGTGGTTGTGGGATAGTCGAGGTGACGACCAGCATTATGTCAGACAAGACTAGTCGTCAGGCCAAGGATTAGAACCAGCTTCACCCAACGTTCTCTCCCACCCTCTGGTTGACCCGAGCAAGATATTGCTTCCACTCCTGCACATCAAACTCGGTTTAATGAAGAATTTTGTCACGGCAATGGACAGGGAAGGCAGACGATTTGCTTTCCTCTGTCCCAAGTTTCCTAGAGTCAACATGGAAAAATTGAAGGCAGGTGTATTTGATAATCCTCAAATAAGGTAACTCATCAAGGATATCAGTTTTGATTAAGCACTGAATCCTGCTAAACTATCAGCCTGGTTGCCCCTTAAGTCAGTCATTGCAAACTTCCTTGTCAACCACAGAAGTCATCAGAATAAGAAGGCGATTGATGAGTTAATGGAGAATTTCCGCAAACTTGGTGCACGCATGTCAGCGAAAATGCACTTCCTTCGGTCCTACCCGCACTATTTTCCCGAGAATTGTGGAGACTTCAAGGAAGAACAGGGTGAGCGCTTTCACCAAAATATCCGCGTGATGGAGGAACGCTAAAAAGGGCGTTGGGATGTGAACTTTCTGGCTGACTACTGCTGGTGCCTAAAAATCGTGTTGGTGTCTGCTAGGCACAATCGGAAGTCCCTGAGAAGAGCGTTCTTCCATAAATAGCTTTTTTTGTATGTTGTACTCTTGGTATCAATTAGAACATTGTGTAAACCTTCTGTGTATAAATCGGTTCAAACTTTACTATTGTATGTACATTCGCCTACAAATAGATTGGAATATAGGGACTTCTGTCATGTGCTTATATCTCAAAAACCTGATCTGATTGGATAAAATGAGCATAATTTTCGGATTCGGCATGTTAAATTGACCTAAAATCGAGTATTATGTGTAATTAAAATAACATTGAAAGGTTATACCCCGTATAGCCTTTCACATTTGGTACCTGGAGGAGCTGCACAACCTTCCGGGCTAGCCCAAGCCTTTATGGGGCCTTAAGCAGAATTTTATTCCTCGGTTACATAGCAGGAATAGGGGCTGTCCTCCGGTGGGCTTAGCAAAGAAGATGGGAGACGGTCGAGGGAAACTTAAAGTTACGCGCCATTGCGCAACAACTGTTCCCATGGATCTACTCCCTATGCTGCGACGGCTTCAGGTTGCTTTCTGTCTACTCCAAATTGGACACATTTAATGGAGCGTTCGCCTGCGCTTTATTTTGACGACTGCGTTTTCTCCCATACTGTTCGGCACTTTCTTGTTGAATGTCCAAGTTTAGGTGATCTTCGTGGGCGTTACCTGTCCTAATACCTCCACGAACGGGGTCGCTACCATTTATCCCTTGTACTCGGGAGTGGTTAGTGCACACAGACTTGTGGACTATACGGCTTTTTGGACGAGGCTGGCTGGCCAATTTATTCGAATGTTTTTTTGTAGGTCGCATGTTCCTGCGCCGGGGGAAGGCGGGCCTAACCCCGACGCCGGAGCGCGCTTCCTTGTTTGCTTTTCTTCTTTTCTTTTTTATTTGTATTTTTTAAACCTCTGCTTATCTGTTGTCTTTTTTATCTTATTTGTTTTTTTTTTAATTTAGCCTAGTAGTAGGCTGTAATGCAAAGTTTGCCGTATTAGTCAGTCACCAGCTGGGCTCTTAAAATGAAAAAAAATCATACTTATTATTTTTAAAAATATTTGTTTAGTTTACAAGCTATAACCATTCGAAATCTAAAAATGATGCTTTTAAGCTTTCTCGAAATTTTAATTTTTTACAAGCAAAGATATTTTCTTATAACTATATTTTTAGAACTGGATGTTTTTTTTCTTGATTTCGATGTTATTTTGTGTGGGGGGTAGGGGTAGATACTTTTTTTCTTTTGGTTTAGATATCTTTTTAGAGGGGGAAGGATTATAATGGGATATTTTGATTCCTATAAATGGACACACTATTTAATGCAGTGCATGTCCAGCCTCCTGTTCATTCCTTAAAAAGGTTTTTAAGAATAAAGACGAAAGCGCTCGGAATTGTTTTTCATATATATATATATATATATATATATATATATATATATATATATATATATATATATATATATATATATATATATATATATATATTCCTTTCGTATTTATTGAAAGGGAGGAGGCGAGTGTGAAAGTGACATTAACATATTACAGACTACCAAAGACCCCAAAGTCTACACAACTACCTTCTGGAAAGCTAATGTAGAGGATCATAGTTGTTTGAAATAAATCGGGGAAAGTGGGGAGATAGCTGGTCTAAAATATAGTTGAAAATGACGTTCCCTTGTCATATTAATGTCATTATTTTTACAATAATTGAAATTATTTGCAGATTGAATGTCAACCTTCAAAGGTGATGGGGAGTGCTATTTCGCAATCCAACTCTAATGCACCTCTGTGTGTCAGAAAAGAGCAGCTTAAGAAGAAGAACCGAACTATTCAGAAGTCTTTCAAATGCAGTTCCTGTCCATATAAAACAGCAGAGTATAATAATTTTAAAAGACATGAAAGAACCCACACAAGTGATAAGCCATTCAAATGCAGTTCCTGTCCATATCAAGCAGCCCAGTGGGATACTCTTCGGAGGCATGAAAGAACTCACACAGGTGAAAAGCCATTCCAATGCAGTTATTGCTCTTATAAATCAGCTCAAATTGGGACTCTTAAAGCACATGAAAGAACCCACACTGGTGAGAAGCCATTCAAATGCAGTTCCTGTCCATATCAAGCAGCCCAGTGGGTTAGTCTTCATAGGCATAAAAGAACCCACACAGGTGAAAAGCCATTCCAATGCAGCTCCTGTTCCTATAAATCAATCCAACCTGGGGCGCTTAAGTTACATGAAAGAACCCACACGGGTGAGAAGCCATTCAAATGTAGTTCTTGTTCATATCAAGCAGCACGTATGTCAGCTGTTAAGACACATGAAAAAACCCACGTGTGAAAAGCCAATCAAGTGCAGTTCCTGCTCCTATCATTCAGCCAAAATTAAGCCTCTTAAAGCGCACGAAAGAACCCACTCTGGTGATGAGCTATTGGAATCCAGTTCCTGTTCCTATAAATCAGCTCAACTTGAGGTTCTTAAGGTACATGAAAGAACCCACTCGGGTGAGAAGCCATTCAAATGCAGTTTATATCCATATCAAGCAGCCCAGTGGTTGTCTTCATAGACATAAAAGAACCCACACAGGTGGAAAGCTATTCCAATGCATGCCCTGTTCCATAAATCAATCCAACCTGGGGCGCTTAAATTACATGAAAGAACCCACACAGGTGAGAAGACATTCAAATGTACCTCTTTTTCATATCAAGCAGCACATATGTTAGCTGTTAAGATACATGAAAAAACCCCACGTATAAAAAGACAATTTAAATGCAGTTCCTGCTCCTATCATTCAGACAAAATTGGGACTCTTAAAGCACACGAAAGAACTCACTCTGGTGATAAGCCATTTAAATTCAGTTCTTGTTCCTATAAATCTGCTCAACCCGGGGTTCTTAAGGCACATAAAAGAACCCACACGGGTGAGAAGCAATTAAAATGCAGTTGCTGTCCATATGAAACAACTAATAAGATGAATCTTAAAAGACATGGAACAACACACTGGTAATAAGCTATGCAAATACAGTTCCTGTCCATATCAAAGATCCGAGAATGGGAATCTTAAAAAGACGTGAAAAAACGCACACTGGCGATAAGCCATTCAAATGCAGTTCTTGTTCCTATAGATCATCCCAACTTGGAGTTCTTAAATCACATGAAAGATCCCACTCAAGTGAGAAGACATTCAAATGCAGTTACTGTCCATATCGTAGATATGAAAGAAGCCACACAGGTGAAAAGTCTCGTGTAGTTCCTGTCCCTATCAAGCATTCAAATGCACTTTTTGTCCATATCAGGCAGCATTTAAGAAGTGTTAAGACTCATGAAATAACCCATACGGGCTTGAAGCTTTTCAAGTTTAATTCCTTTCCTTATCAAGTATTAGATATGAGCACTTGAAAAACATGAAAACAAAACTATATAAACCTTTCAAGTCATATCATATCCCTTTCAAAAGGCCAAAATTGATGATTTTACGATACAAGGGAACACAAATATTAAAACTTTCAAATGCAATTAATTTCTTTTCCTGTCAAGCAACCAAACTAGGGCTTTAAAACACACAAACAAACCCACACCGGCGAGAAGCTTCTTATGTATAGTTCTTTTCCCTCTCAAGCATCGTGAATATCGACTCTATAGACACATATAAAAAAAAGTCAAAGGCCTTTCAAATGCATTTCTCTATCAGTATCCAGAAGTCTTTAAATATCATTTAATCACGCAGGCCAATATAAAACATTTAAAAACTAGTTCTGCCCTTATCAATGCAAGTCCATTTATACTATTAAAAAAGCATTTGAAAATACACCAAGGATTTGAGGGCTTCCTCATGAAATGTACCAAAGAGCCGCTGGTGCAGTTTTGCAGATATCACTAGTTAGATTTTTTTTTCTTTTGGTAGTGGATACTTCCATATACGCATGAAGGAAATTTTCTTAAGTGAGCGCTTTGCCTACCTCCAGTCGTGAGGCAGCGAACTCAGAAACAAAAGGTGTCTACATTCTGTACAGTGAGACGGTGCTGGTGACGTAGTTCAGCTGATACCGCGCACGTGAGCTGATTGGCTGTACCGCGTCTCCATCACCGGTATATATATTTTTATATCACGTTATTGACGTGATAGAAGAGCGTTCCGTGTTTTTCGCTTATTACACCGTTATTACGTGGAATCCACTAGTGACATGACTACCACATTGGCATTTTATAACGGCCAAAGCGTTACCACCCCTTCAAGTTAGTCGGGGATAGCGTCAGTGTGGAGGCGGTGTTGCTGCAAGACGCATCGCCCGTAAGGGGCGCGGCGATTTGCCTTCCCCCTCGCCGTGCTGAACGGACTTAAGACCCCGTCCGGCCCCAGCTTAGCCTCTCCTCCTCCTTTCTTACCTTGCTTCCTCACTTTCCATACAACTTTCTCTGGTCGGCTTCTAATTTCACAGGGTAGATGCCGACCAGCTTCCTCTCGCCCAACTATCCCTCTCTGAGATCTTTTCTTCAGGGGTTGTTCCCAGAGAGGCTCTGGCCTTCTCGTGGCGAGGGGGGTCAGCCCTGGGCTTCCTAGGGGACCCATGGTGCTGCCAACAAGACTTTTAACATACCCCTCTTTCTTTCCTCCTCTATTACGCTCTTCCACTGCCCTTTATTTCCCCCTCTTCCTTCACCTATCTAGTGGTCCATATCAATACCCGACCTCTGCTCGTTTAATGGATTGGTTCTGAATTGTTCTTTCATGAAGGTGAAAGAGGCTGGGCATCTCCACCGCCTTCGTCTGCCGAATGCCCAAGGAGAAACCCATCGTTGGCCCCTTTTCTCCGTGCGTAGGAGAACTCGGGCAGCCTCTTAGGGTTATAAAGATGGTGTGGTGGATCCGTATCCATTCTGCAAAAGGACATACCGGACGTAACTGATTGTATAGTTGCATTAGTGCCGGACCCTTGTAGGCCTCCATGGTGGGGAGCCCCGAGGGAGAATGCGAAGTTTTTTTCTTTTTGCAATGGCTAGCCATAAACCAAAAACCTTCCCTTCTCGTAAGGGTTCTCGTGCCAAACGTTCCTTAGCTTCCCTTTAAGCCTTTCCTCGCTCGTTGGACCCCTATTCCAACGAACTAGACCCAGATCTTGATTATCCTCGCTTTCTTGTCATGAATTCATCATCTGACATCCCACTTGCAAAAGTCGATGTGTTTGACGTCAATGAATCTTTTGAGTCCCGCTGTGGTGAACCCCGCCGGATGTGGTCAAGAGGAAGTGGTGATGTCGTAGTCGAGGTGTCATCCCACTCTCAACACAACCTTGTGCGAAATCTATCTTCGATAGCTGAAATTCCAATAACTGTCTCGCCCCATCCGCGTCTGAATTTCGTCAAAGGTGTCGTCCGTTCAAACGAACTAAAGGACTACGACCCCACCCGCCTTCAGAGTAAGCTCGGTACCCAACGTGTCACACACGTACACAGGGTAACTAAAACATTAGGCTCTACTAAAGTTCCAACCGCCACACTGATTTTAACATTTGAACGACAATAACTGCCTCAGTATATTAAAGCTGGGTACCTTCGTGTCCCGGTAAGTCCCTACATCGAACTACCCAGACGCTGCTACAATTGCAATCAATTTGGACATGTTGGCCGAGCTTGTCGGCACCCTCGTTCCTGCGGGAATTGTAGCTCTGACTACCATGGCCCCGAATGCACCAAAACGCCCCACTGTGCCAACTGCGGAGGTACCCACAGTGCTGCGTCGAAACTTTGCTCTATATTTTTATATGAAAAGGAAGTTCTCGCTTTGCGCGACTCCCTACGTCTAGATATGAGAGAGGCCCGCTAGCGTGCCCGAGCACAAACCTCGCCACTCGGCCGGCTCTTCTCTGACGTTTTACGTGATGCTGGACGAAACCGACCATCACGCGCGAGTTCCGACCAGCCTGAAGCACTTCACCCTAGATCTACTCGCAGCATCGAAAATATTCAGAATATGCAGTCGAAGCATCGCTCTCATACCGAGATAATTAATGTAGCCCCCCTCTCTCCAGCAGCTCTAGCTGCGAGAGACGCTCAGGGTGAGGCGCTTGAAGACGACAGGCGCTATTTGAAAGAATCCTCAACATCGACCAGTGAAGGTTCATCCACCCAGCCACGAGACTCAAAGCCCAGTGGGAAGAGAAAGAATTCCTCACCTGGGTCATCGACCACCAATAAGCGGGCAGCCTCTGGAGGCAACTCGGCCGAACCCCGAGAATCTCCAATAGACTCCTGCCCTATGGTTGAACATTCTCTGCCCTTAAGTCCGTCTCGCCCTTCACAGGACGTAGGCACCATCCTGATCCAAACTATGGCAGAAATACACCCAGCTCCACACACCTCGCTCAGATCACCTGTTCGTCCCACTCACCCTCCAAACCAAGATCCGATGGAAGCAGTTGATACTCCAACTTCACCAACTGCGGCGGCTGGACCAACTCCTCAGACACCGAAAATACCCTCGACCCATGAATCCGGATCTACCGGCCGAAAATCCCTTCTGGATCTTCCTTTTCCGCCAGGTTGCGAGCCCGAATTACAATCAAGGGCCTCGGTCGGTTCTCCAAAACCCACGAAAAAAACCTCAGTTACTACTCCATCTAGGATCTCTCCCCCTGCAAAAGCAGGATCTTCAAAATCAGCTCTCCGTCTCCCAAGCTCTTTGGGAAGAACCTCAAATACATTATCGGCCTCAAAAGAGAAAAAGATATCCACAGTGGTATCTAATCGTCACACATAATATCTTCCATTTTACAATGGAATTGTCAAGGAGTTCTTCCAAAGTGGGAAGAACTCAAGGTTCTTTTGACGACTATCCGCCCCGCTGTTATTTGTCTCCAGGAGAATAAACTGGGTATACGGCCCTTTCCGCTGGTACCCGTTTTTCTCACTTTCAACTCTATTGCTCCTGCTGGAAGCCCCTCTCATGGAGGGGTGTCAATCATGGTATCTTCATCCTACCATGTTTCTCTCATCTCCCTACATACTACCCTCCAAGCTGTTGCTGTGAGGGTTTTTCTTACTAAGCTTTTTACCATTTGCTCTATTTACCTACCCCCTTGTTTATCATTGTCAAGATCCGACCTTTTAGAACTTATAGACCAGTTGCCCTTCCCATTCTTATTACTAGGAGATTTTAACGCCCGTCACCCATACTGGGGTGACATCACTCGAAATGCCAAAGGCAGTGTTTTAGAGTCTCTTTTATTTTCTGACCTTCTTTGTGTTTTAAATACTGGCGATTTTACCTCTTATCATGTCCAGACGGACTCTTAGCTGTGTTGACCTATCTGTTTGTTCCCCTGATTGCTTCACGGAATTTCGATGGTCAATTCTTGACGATCTCCATGGGAGTGACCACTTCCCTATTGTCTTGTCGACCCTTCAAGTTAGCCCTCATACAACCATGCCCCTTAAGTGGGACTTAGGTCATGCAGATTGGGAAGGTTTCCAAGAGGCGTCCTTCACAAACGCATCTTTGGGGACCTTCAATGGAGTGGACGCAGCAGTAAAATACTTTACATCGACTATCTACAATGCAGCAACACATACCATCCCACGGAGGCGACCTGTCACGGGCCGCTCAACCGTGCCCTGGTGGACTTCGACGTGTGCAACAGCTATCAAAAATTACAAGTTAGCCCATGCCCGATTTCGAAAGAACCCAACTTTGTGCAACAAGGCTAACCGAAACCGAGCTCGTGCGCTTCGCCAAAGAACCCTTCGTCAAGCTCGCTGAAATTCATGGCGCAGATACGTTTCATCGATCTCCTCTATGACACCTACTGCTAAGATCTGGAAGAGGATTAATAAGATCAGGGGCCGTTATGCTAATCATCATACCCCCACACTCAACTTAGACGATTCCTTGGACAATGACGGCCTGGCGATCAGCAATGCTTTTGCTGACCATTTCCGCGCCGTCAGCAGTGTCAGCCGCTACGATAAGGCTTTTCAATCCTACAAATCAGAGGAAGAATCTCATTCTCTCAACTTTACAACAAAATCCAACCTTCCATATAACGCTCTGTTCGGCATCTATGAGCTGCAAAGCGCTTTGTCCCTTTGCAAATCTACTTCCCCTGGCCTTGCCGATATCCATTTCGACATGATTCGGCACCTACATCCACACTCTACTCTCTTCCTGCTTGATTTGTACAACCTTTATGGGTGAAGGGTTTTTACCCGTCATCATGGCGCATTGGGATCATCCTTCCTTTTGTCAAACCGGGCAGGGACGGGTTGAATGCAGATCACTATCGCCCTATAGCTCTCACCAGCTGTTTGAGTAAGTTGCTGAAAAAAAATGATATTGGAGCGCCTAAACTGTTTCCTAGGAGCCAATCACCTTCTCTCTTCCTGCTTGATTTGTACAACCTTATATGGGTGAAGGGTTTTTACCCGTCATCATGGCGCATTGGGATCATCCTTCCTTTTGTCAAACCGGGCAGGGACGGGTTGAATGCAGATCACTATCGCCCTATAGCTCTCACCAGCTGTTTGAGTAAGTTGCTGGAAAAAAAAATGATATTGGAGCGCCTAAACTGTTTCCTAGGAGCCAATCACCTTCTCTCCCCATTTCAATATGGCTTCCACAAAGGTCATAGTACCCTTGACCTACTAGTACGTTTCGAGGGATCAGTCCGGAAAGCTTTCTCATTAAAGCACCGAGTCCTAGCCATATTTTTCGATATTGCGAAAGCCTACGACACAACATGAAGATACGGCATCTTGAAGCAGTCATACATCTGGGGGATAAGAGGCCTTTTACCTTCACATATTCAAAGTTTTTTAGCATCTCGATCCTTCAAGGTACGTGTTGGAGACGCATACTTTGACCTGCAACCCCAAGAGGAGGGAGTTCCTCAGGGCAGTGTTTTAAGTGTTTTATGTTTTATAATTGCCATCAATGATATTATTTCGTCTCTCCCAGAAGGTGTATTGGCAACTCTGTTTGTCGATGATTTAGCACTATACTGTTCCTCACCTCGCCTTTCATCAGCAGCGCGTCGGCTACAACTGGCGGTCGATGCTGTATCTAAAAGAGCACAACTTAAGGGATTCCGCTTTTCCACGACCAAAACCAAAGCAATGTATTTTCACCAGGGCAGAGGGGTTTTTGTTCCGCCATCTATATCCCTACACTGCGAAGATATAGAGTTTGTCTCCGAGTTTCGGTTCCTTGGCGTAACTCTCGATCCAAAGTTATCCTGGTTACCACACCTACGCCGACTTCGAACAGGCTGTCTGCGGGCTCTAGACATTTTGAAAGTCCTCTCACACACTTCGTGGGGCAGTGACCGACAAACATTTTGAACATTATAAAACTGACGAGCTAAGAGTGTGATGTTCAGACATCACCTTCGAGTAATTGAACGGTTGAATCCCTGTTCGTATCAATAGATGCAGTCATGAATGGCTTTGTCACAAGTGCAGGGTCTGAGATGTTGGTCTTACATTCCTGGAGAACAGGATAAGTTCCGCAGATCTTCACTTAAATCCATTGAACATGCTTTGTTGTTTCATTTGACGGAGTCTTCTGGAGGGTGACAAGGGAAGAACCACCAAAATTACCACGATACCCCTAATTCTAGTATTGTTTAAATAAAAATAACAATAAAATGTGATAGTAAACCGATAAAATGATAATAATAGGGGAATGTTTCATCTGGGCATCTGCTGCAATATAAATGAGTATTTTTAGCGTGTGATGTGGTTTTTCTGTTCTTTTATTTATTTTTTTTCCTAACATCTTTTCCATTTTCTTCTAACATTTTTGCCCTCTTCAGTTTTCTTCTTGAGAATAAATTGCTTGCTGAGCTTTGGCTTCACTAGCCTTGGAGTGGAAGGTTCCTCACATCCCAAGAGTCCCATTGCTATTTTTTATTTGAACTCTTTTAGCTGCATCTTTCTATTAGTTGCTTTTGTGTAAATAACCCATGCATTTATCACAGATTCTTTTGACAGTAATCAAATAGCCAGTTGTTGGTACCACTCTATACCTTTTCTGAGTGCTATTTCATAGGCCATTTGATCAGATACATCTATTCTAATTTTACCATGGTTGTCTTCTTATTTGTCTTCTTGCTGTAGATGATCAGGGTCTTGCTATGACGTTTTTTTCATTTCTCCTGTTTTCAATACCTACCATCACTGTCGTATGCTTTGTTGATAGCAATCTCACATCCCTTGAATCTTTCCATTTTAAAACTATAATCTCATTTTGATCTTCTTTGACAATCATTTTGGTTTTCTTTAGATTAGCATTCCTAACATTTTGGGGCATGTTTATCTTCTTGACCCTCAATGTTCCAGCAATGTGTTTTCGGCTGTAGCAATGCGATTGGTTTAAATGAATATTATGTTGCATAATAATGGATGAAAACACCCGTTGTTTGCAATTGTTCACCGTTTTTCCCGAAGATAACCCATGAAAGGGTTGAAAGACATCTTGGCTTTTAATAAAGAAATGCGACTTGCCAGCATTTTCCCTAACCTTACGTTTCCTGAATAGGAAGTCGTTGAAAAGATTAAAAGGCTGCAGAATAAACTAAACCAAGCAGCTGTCGCCGTCTATTTAACAAATAATGTATACATCACCTATCACAATATATATATATATATATATATATATATATATATATATATATATATATATATATATATATTTATATATATATATATATATATATATATATATATATATATATATATATATATATATATATAGATATATAGATATATAAATGATAGGGAAACTACTGTATAGGAGCATAGAATTTATTCGCGAGACTAGTTTCGGTATGAAGTTTCTTTGCTTAAAGAAAATTTAACGAAGTTAAAAGTCATTGCCACTTCTGAGCCCAAGCTAATAACTTAAGTCACGT
This sequence comes from Ceratothoa steindachneri, assembly GCA_963969495.1. Classification (NCBI taxonomy): domain Eukaryota; kingdom Metazoa; phylum Arthropoda; class Malacostraca; order Isopoda; family Cymothoidae; genus Ceratothoa; species Ceratothoa steindachneri. Next base: position 13,079,921 of record OZ018339.1, read on the forward strand.
CACTCTGCACGTAGTTTTGATATGCAATATAATTAAAACAAATTCGCATTCTTTGCTCATTGACTTTTTGATATATCGATATATTTACAGTAAAACAAATAATAGTCGAAATATGACCGCACAGGATGTAAACACTACTCAGCTGGACAACAACAACAAGGACGTATGTGCACTTTGTGACTCTGATGAGAGTCTAAATAAAGTTATACAATATTATGACTCCAAGTGTGTGGGGGGGAACGGGGGCACTATAAATGCTCTAAATTACCACTCTACCAACTTTGGTCCCTGGCACACTCGAAGAGAAAATATTCATGTGAAAAGTGTTGTACTCTGAAGATGGAGACTGGAGACCAGGATTGGATTACTGAAGGTACTGGAAACATGGCTTGTTATGTTGGAGTACGTTGGTAAATTGCTTCATTAGGCCTAGTTTTATATGCAGTGCTGGAAAATGATATTCTTCTTAACTAGTGACTCATGAATGACATTATCCAGGCGTCATATTTTCCCCGAGGTGACCATTCTGAGCGTATATAATGTTCTGATCTGGCCCTACTGTCCCACTTGCAAAGGAAGCACAACATTGTATCCAGTTTTAGCCCATTAAGTAGGATTACTACTTTCAAGTCAGCACAAATTAGTTACTCATACCAGGGTTGGCAAATCCAAAAACCCAGCCCTCCAAAACCCGGGTTTTATTACCGTTTTCTTTTTGTTTTGTTTTTCAAAATTACACTTTGTTTTTAAGAAATGAATGCTATTTATCATTATTTTATTCAAAATTCATATTTATGTTTCAAATTTCAACAAATATGCATCAAGTTAAGATTATTTCTCTGATACTGACTTATAATTCTTAAATTATAGAGTTAGCTATTCTTTTTCTATGTTATTCTAATACTTGTAGCATTTGTTTTTTGAAAAACCCCGAGATTTAAAAAAACGTAAAATAAAACTCGGGTTTTATTGGGCTTTTTCAAAATTTTGGGTTTTTGCCAACCTTGACTCATGTTCATTTTAACTTATGCGGTCTAGAATAAAAGCAAGGTTCTCATACGTCTCTCTTAAAATGACTGAGTGAGCAACTAGAACTGAAGGCATGGCGTTTCCAATGTGCAACAGAACCGCTTTTCTGCTGTAAAGGGATGCATCTATGAATAACCTCCACTCATTTGGTTCATAGGTCAGCTCAGGGGCATTGAATAGGCCTCTGATATCATTACAATAAGTTAACTAGATCACTGAGTTCCGGTTGGGTGATGAGGTGGGGTTTCTTGTCAGACTCAAGCTGTGCCACATATGCTGTATCTTGAGATTCTGAATCGTCCGAGTTGCTCGTGTCGCCGCTTAGTTCAGAGGGCGGCTGTGGTACAGGGATTGCACTTGAATGTCGAACTGGGCTAATAGCAGACTGAAGATCTGGATACATGATTGATTTCTTGCCTTTTCTGTTGCGACCTGCAGTGAACTAAAATAAAATCAGACTAAAAATGGATATTAGTGGCTGTGATCCCCTGCAGAAATAGTGGAAGCACAACATAGTATGTATTTTGAGCTTTATAAATGATACATCTCTTGAAAATATATTAAAGACCAGGAAAGGAAACACAGTGAATACCCACCTTTAATATCTATTAAGAAGAAGTAACAATCTGTTGAATGATCCTTTGTCTGCCTCCAGACCATTAGTACACCAAACATGAGGCCAGGCACAAAGGGAATTTGTACACCTGACACAACATATGTGAGGTGCCTAGCGTTTGTCCTAGTTACCTACTTTACAACCAAAGCACAACTCATAAAGTTTATTCGCATGTTTAGTTAACTGTCTCTTGTATTGTCTTAATGTAACTGATCCACATATATAACAGAATCTGTCTGAGGAAGGTTTGCATTATCTAGGCATTTTAGCTGTCTCCTGTAAAGAAACAAGGTCTGCTGACCAAAGTCGCGTGGTCTCATTTATTCTTCTTTTTTACCTTACGAACTACAAAACTTTCAATACTTCCCGGACTAAGTTTGGGAGGACCTTGTCAATTATAACATTCGAAAGAGATTGTAAAACAACATAAGGGTTTCAAATTTCGTTAGAATCATCGTGAATAGTTATGATGTTATTTTCAAATAATTCCACAGCTAACCTTGGGAGGACTTTGGCAATTATATAATTCAAAAGTGAATGCAAAACAACATAAGGGTTTCAAATGTCGTTAGTTACAATGTTATTACCAAAACAAAACCAAATAAAGCAAAACGGGGACCGACCGACCGACATAGTGAGATGTAGAATCGCCCGCGACTAAAAACACTAGTATGTGAAAAATAATATAAATAGTAACAGCAACAAATATTAAATAAAAAAAAGTAAAAATAGGAAGCATTTATAGTAAGATACAAAATTATCAATCTACACATAAGAGTTACCACGGATTCGGACCCGTATACCAAAAATATTTAGTATACCTTCATAAATTTCATTCGTTAGGTTGACAAATACCTTAGGAACACCCCATTAAAGTTATATCAAAATCCGTTTGTAACTTTCACAGTTCTCAGTTTCGGCCCAATCTTGTTTGCATTGAATTCCTACGGAACCATCAGTGTATTTAATGTAAGTAAGATGGTAATTTACGAGGAACTGGAGGGTCGCAGAAAGAGACGGATGTTACATTCGTGATTTACGCAAAATATGCCCCTAAAATAGGTTAATCTCATTTGTTGTTTTTTTCATTTTTGTTCCTGTTTCATTAATGTATAAATGCAAAGCAAATTGTATACTTGTAAATAATGAAAAACCGCTAGGGAATGAAATCGCTGTGCTTCCAAGGTAAACACAAACGTTCCCACATTAGGAAACAGCTCAGAGCCGACGGTTTTGTCCGCGCGGCGATAAGGAAGAGAGTTGAAACAGCTGTTCATACAAGGATATACAGCACTATGCAGAACTGACTCAATCTCTGTACCGGACCAGTTAAACCTACAGTGTAGCGATAATGGGACCGGAAGCAGCAGTGGACGACATGACTGTGAGTTAGCCACATCAAGACGAATCTAACTAAGAACAAGTAAGATACCTTCTTCAGTCGTATTCTGAAAATGGAATGGATACAAAAGTCGGTACACAGCCTGAGATCGGTTTCCGGGAATAGGACCAGGGCCTGTTTAAGTAGCTGCGAGGCCCATAGCACAAGGAACAGCGGAGCCCTCACCTGTATATATATATATATATATATATATATATATATATATATATATATATATATACACTTTGTACCCCCCCCCCCCCCCCCCCATTTTCCTTTGGAGAGAGGGGAAAAGTTATCTGAGGAAATTAAAAGAACTGCCAGTATGCCTGGGAGGACTCAACTGAAAAAAGAGGGTTTTATTTTGTACACTTTTTATTCCTTTTTAAAGAACAACACCCTGTACTACTATAAAATAATGCCAGACTTATTATAATATGCAGTATGCTCTAGTGAGGTTTTCTATATTTTTCTTATATATAATAATATAAAAAATAAGGAAAATGAATAATTATTTTGTCTCGGCCTTCTGTGCCTAAGGGCAAAAACTTAATTATTACTAATTTTTTGCATCCACGCGGGGCCCCCTAAAGCGCGGGGCCCGTAGCACGTGCTACATGTGCTACTAGGTTAAAACGGCCCTGAATAAGAGTTACATTTAAATTGATCTTCAGAAAGATTGAAATTGGGAATTTCTCCTATTAGTATCGATTCTACATTTTTTCTTTTACGTAAATTTATACAATTGCATATTATTTGGGTCATCAAATAATCTATTTGGTGGTTGTAATTGCTAATGTTATTAAAAATACTGGATGTAGTACTGCCTCGCTTGACATCACCTTTATGTTCATATATTCGGGTTTTTTTTTTAATATTTTCCCAGTTTCTCATATATAGAACGAGGGACAGTTAGTGGATCTACAAGGGATTACATATAAACCTGTCTCATTTAATCGTAGGGAAAGAATTGAGGATGGATAAAAGGATATTTAAACCTGGTTCGATTTGGAGAAATAACACTGTTTACTCCTTTGTATTAACTCCAAGCCCTCGATTCATAGTGGTTTCCAAGATCACAACAGATATGATCAAAGCATTTAATGCTCAAGAAAATATTGTAGCTTGGATTAAGAAGATCATTTTGGTTGCAGAGTTGCAGAAGGTGACATGTGGCTAGTTTTATTCGCCTGTTTTTAGAAAGAGATGCCTTAGCACTGTATTTAGAGATGGCTGAAAAAAATCAGACAGATTTATGGAGTATTGAGGGGGGACCAGTTTTGGTATTGGAGGGGTGACCGGACCGAGGGTTGAGGTGGTCGACTCTATTTTCTGTGGAGATTTCGCCAAATTTCTTCTTCTTCCACTCTTTCTTTCGAGGGGGGCCGGTCATGGAGCCTACCTCCTTGGAGAGAAGCACCCCAAAACGGGCGACTAGGCCTACCTCTTCAGGCTGGAGGCAGGACGACGGGACGCTAATAATAATAAAAGGGACTTAGTTGAATGCCTCTAATTGAGTCTATCCGACCAAATGACAACTGATTCTCTATCTTTATAATGTTTACGTTCGTTTATTTATAGTTCCCTTGCTTAAGGGGGCGTGATTTCTTTTTTCTCCTTCTCTAGGCGCGGAGCGGATCTAATGATCGGAAGTATATTTGGTAGTCTCTTCGTTGACCGTTGGGTGGAGTTACCAGAGGTGGGTGCGTTACTAAAGTAGCTGTACACATTTCAGACTGGGTTGCACCTTTGCAAGTGTATGTATGTGTGGCCGCGTGGGAAACCAGTTATTCGCTTGGCTCTGTTATGCTTCTAATAAATGTAGAGTTGTGATAAAGGTATTTCTCTCTATTTTACCTTTGTTCACTGCTTATTACATGGCATATTATCTTATTAATTAATGTATGTACCCAATTTCAGGATTTCATAGATCCACCAAGCACCCATTTGTTGGAGTTCCTCACTGGGCCTACCTATTCTTCAATTTGGGGGCAACAGGCCTACTTTCCTTGCAATTTGAGTGCCACAGATTCATAAAAAATTGAAGATAAATTAAAGTGCACTTGCTGATGGTCCATTTGCAACTTATGGGAAATTAGTACAGCAAAGTAGTGTGGTCAATTGTAGGTGTACGAGGGTGGTTAATAAGTTTTGCGAATCGGTAGGGCAAAACAGAAGAAGGGAGATGGCTATTTGTGGGAGTGTTAGGACAAGTTATGACAAGTCAGGACCTGCAGCCGCACGCTCCTGCCTTTTCTATTTAGGAAGCAGTAGCTGATCGCAGATCATCAGGCACAAATTTTCCAACAATGGAGAAGGTTGAGCACCGCGAGGTGATCAAATTTTTGACCAAGGAAGGCAAGAATGCAAAAGAGATCCATGAACGCATGGTTGCAGTGTACACTGACACCGCTCCTTCCTATAAAACCATTGCTCGCTGGAATGGGGAGTTTCGCCTTGTCGTGAGTCCCTTGAAGATGACCCCCGTCAGACGTGACCAACGAGGAAAATGTGGCCCGTGTGGAGTGCATGATCCTCGAAAATCGACGGGTGAAGGTCAAAGAAATCGAGCGAGAACTTGAAATATTACATGAAAGTGTTATCAACATCACCCACGAAAATTTGGCTATGACCAAGGTCTCTGCCCGTTGGATCCCTAGAAACCTCACGCCCCATGATTGACTTCAACGTCGTCAAAGTCTACAAGGCTAGAATTGCACAAGCTACCCTGCGCGAGTGCAGATTCGAAGAGCTCAACATCCCCCCTACAGTCCAAATCTGGCCCCTAGCGACTACTTTTTAATCCGCCAGCTCAAGGCTGCATGCGTGGACGCCGGTTTGGGGACGAGGAAGATGTCCATCTCGCTGTCCAGGAGTGGATTGACAGCAGTCGGGAGATTTCTGGTTATCGGGAATTCGAAGCCTAAGGGACAAGTGGCACAAGTGCATTGAAGTCGAGGGTTGTTATATTAAAAAATAATAAAACACTTTTCCTCATATCTCGTTTCCTTATATCCGAATTGCAAAACTTATTGACCGCCCCTCGTATCTTCGAATGAAATTAGTAAATTACGAAATGGACTTTATTAATGATTTCCCAGAGTCTGTTAGGGTAGAATTGTCGCAAGTCCAGGGTGTCGTTACATCACCAATGTCTAATGTAATATCCAGAGCAAGAGTTTTAATTGCTAATTTAAGTACTAATATTTAGTGTTGTTACCAGACAACTTCCTAGAGGTACTGCAAACATGAATTGAAATGAAGAAGGCCAACCATTTAAAGGCAAATGCTTTAAATGTTAAGGGCCCCATATGGCACGATTTTGTACAGCAAAGAGAAGTAAGAGTACATGTTGTAAGTGTAGCTAAGTGGACACCATTTCAACTCACTGCACCTATTAACCCAAACAGGAAAATGAATAGAGGCAAACCTTTGCGCTGTTAGTTACTCCCACAAATGAGTGAAGGCGCATTTATTCCAAATGCCAGTCAGTCATTGAGATTAAAGTTGAAGGAAGAACTGTAAAGGCTTTGGTGCATATTGGGTGCAGTACAACCATTGTTACTGCTAATCTGGTTGGTGATTGTGAAGGAGAAGAAAGTATGGTTGTTGTTGATGCAAATGAGATTATGTGTAAAGGCATACGTATGGTAAATATAATAGTAAAGGTAAGAGAGTTGACACTTCCAGTCATGATTTGTAAAAAGATAGTTAATATCATTGATGTGATACTCATAATTGATATGATAAATACATATATTAGGCGGTGCTTATGTTGCAAAGCGAAGGCTTGCATTTGGTTATCTGCAGTGTGCTCTTATTGTGGAGCTTCTTGTTAATGCAAGTGAGGAAAACAAGGGTATTGCGAATGAAGATATCTTGTTAGATAAGGATTTCAAAGCTGTATTTGATTGCATTTTTTGAACTTTTGAGAGGGCATGGAAGAATGATTTGAACCCTGTCCTTAAGAATAGGGTAACTGGTTATGATAAGCAGTTAGAGGGCAGAAAGTATGAGAAATTAGAAAGAAAAATACAGAGGTGGATTGAAGTGTATACATTAGTACTATGGAAAGAGAATGTGGAAAGTGAAATTCTGTGTTTAATGGCTGTGGAGCAGCCCATTAAAAATAATATACGGCCTGGGCTTAATTAGAGAGAACTAAATACTCTTGTAGAGTTTCATACTGGATATGATATCACCGATGTATACAATGAAAGATTAAGGCAGTGAAGACGAACGGAGGGTAATAATGCTGTTGTCGACTTGAAATCTGCTTATTTCCAATTAGGGTTGAAGATAAATTGTGGATGTACCAACTTGTAAGTTATGAGGGCCAAACATATTGCCTTACATGATTAGGGCTTAGGTTGAATCGTGCACCGCGACCCGAATCATGTAAAATGTCTTCAAGACTCTCTTAGCCAAGAATGATAAAATCAAAAAGTCAAGAAGCTCATATATCGATGATATACCGGTCAATGAGTCACAGGTATCTATCAGAGAGTTGCAAAGACACGTAAAATATTTTGTATTTGTCATAAAACCCCGCTGAATCATTAGATGGGATGGAAGTGCTTGGACTGTAGTTAAAGATGAATAAGGCTAGGAAATTATTATGGCCAGCAGAGTGTGAGGCGACCCTCAAACAGAAGCATTATGCCTACTTGCTCTATAGGCGATGCCAGAACGATTTCACTGCCGGTGAATTTCGTCGAGCTATGGCTAGGTTACAATATGTTTCGAAGAAAGCCCGCCGCTCTTCCTGGTATGCATACGTGTCTTCACTTAACGGGAAGAGCCCCTCTAGCAGAGGTTTTGAGGCGCGTGAAGAGGCTTCGGGAAAGTTCTCACAGTAACACTTCCCTTTCTTCAGAAGAATGGGACCGAAATCTCGGACCCTGCGGCCATGGCACAATCCTTTGCTACCGTCTTCTTCTTATTCTCTTGCCGGGATGCTGCTTTAGCAGCATTTAATGTGCGTCGTTATGTCGCCGAAGGCCGCAGAATAGACTTTACCTCCAGAAGCGAAGAACCCTTCAACGATAGGTTTACATTGAGTGAGTTGCGTTCCGCTCTTGCTTCGTGCGCGGACACCGCCCCTGGTCTGGACAATATCCCGTACGCCATGCTTCGACACCTGGGTGAGCGAAGCATGACCTTATAGTTAGATTTGTTCACCAGGATACAGGGTATCTCCCCGACTCATACCGAATAACTACTGTGCTCGCTTTTTGCAAACTGGGAAGAGATCACTCTACCTGGCCGGTTTCCGCCCAATCTCTCTAGCCTCCTGCGTGTGCAATATAATAGGGAAATTGGTAAGTGTAAGATTAACCTTTTCTCTGGACATCGGAAGCCAACTGTCTTCATTACAGTGCGGCTTTCACAAGTTTCACTCTACGTCGGATGCTCTGCTCCGACTGAAAAATGCGTCTGCGAGGCCTTTTTTCGTTGACAGCACTACGCCACGTGTTTTTCGATCTGGAAAGGTCTCTGATACTGCATGGCGATACGGTATCATGGAGCATCTCCGCACGATAAGGGCGAGGGAACGCCTCATAATCTTTATATCTGAATTTCTGCAAGATTGTCGATTCCACGTACGGGTGAAGGGAGCCCTCTCCTCCAGCCAAACGGAGCAGGAAGAGGGGGTCCCGCAGGAAAGTGTCCTCAGTGTCGCACTAATTTCCTTGAGCATCAACGGCATCGCTACGCTCTACGTGGACAACCTTTCGATCTCTTTTGGCGCGGCCCCAATGCCAACTCTGGAGTGTCGACTCCAACTAGAATTGAACCGCGTCTCGCGCTATGCTGAAGCGCACAAACTTTGTATCTCCTTGACCAAAACTAAGGTGGTGCACTTCTGCAGCCATTCACGGCTCCTTCCTGACCCAGACTTGTTTCTAAATGGGGTTTGCCCGGAAGTGGTAGACTCCCATCATTTCCTTGTCTTGTTATTGACCGACGCCTCAGCTGGGAGGCTCATAATCGCACCTGGGGTGCTCATAATGCCACTGCCTTTTTGATCGATACTTTGTTCTTTTGAAGCTCGACTAATGATGAGAGTTTTATGCATTCACAACAGAGCGTGTATTGTGGAAGGTGTACACGATCCAACACACCGGCTTTCTCTTTGCACCCGGTGCCTTTCGTACTTCGCCCATTGAGATCCTATACTTCGATGCTAGGAAGATGCCACTGGCTCTGCGCCGTGCACAGTACATGATACGTTTGTACACGTGAGCCCGGGCCTTCCTAATTCGCCAACAGCTCTCGCTGCAATCTCAACTAATCTTGACAGTACCTATGCCACCGAGAGATGCCAGTCAAATCCTAAGCCCTTTGAGTTTAGGGCTAGGAAACTCGTTCGAGAGCTCGGTATAGCTCTTGGGCCGGTGGCGCCCTCGGTTCTTCCCAGGACCACCTTTGACTATTTGTCGCCACGCCTCTGCTCTCACAGCTTCTACAGCGCCAGGAGTAATTCATTCGGCCTTCTCTTTGAAGCCAGCGAGGCTCTGTCAGGCGCTGCGTCTGTCTTCACGGCCGAGCTGATTGCAATGCAACGCTTGGTACGGGAGACAACGCGACTGCCCGGTTCGTAGACCGGATTGTCATTTATAGCGACTCACAAATCAGTTTTGGCGACTATGCGGATGTCGAGATTATTCTCTCCTGGGTTCCTGGAAATTTAGGAATTGCGGGGAATGAGCGCGCTAATAATGGCGCCAAAGTGTATGCGACGACGGGGCGGCGAGTCAGCGTTTTACTCTTCCTCGCACAGATTACATGGCAGGAATTCGGGCAGCTCTTTGGGCTACTTGGCAAAGAAGCTGGTTGAAGGGAACTTAAAGTTGCGTGCCATTGCGCCGTGACTGTTCCCATCGACCTACCCCTCCAATGCTGCAAAAGCTCCGGGTTGCTTTCTGTCGTCTCCGAATCGGAACCACTCGCGGGACGAATTGCCATTTAATGGGGCGCTGTCCTGCCCCTTATTGTGACGACTGCGTTGTCTTTCCAGAATGTTCGGCTCATTTTCGTTGGATGTCCCAGTTTGGGTGATCTTTGCGAACTTTACTTCTCCCGGTACCAGGACGATCGTGTTAGCTACTGCTTGTACCTTGTACTCTGCACTGGTTCGTGCACAGAGACTTGTGGACTATATGACATTTTGGAGAGGAATGGCCTCCTCTAATTTGAGGTTTTCATGTAGGCCACTTGTCCCTTCTTTTATTCTCTCTCTCTCTCTCTCTCTCTCTCTCTCTCTCTCTCTCTCTTTTATCTGAATTTTTCTGTCGCTTTTCGTCTTTTCTATTTTACTCTCCCTCTTGATCTTTCTCGCTCTCACTCCTGTTCAGGCGTGCTTTCTAGTTCCTCTATCTTACTCCCTATCGCTTTCTCGATTATTCTCTCTATCTACCTTTCTCTTGATTTCTCTCATAGTCGAACACTGTTGAACGTTCGCTCTTTCTCCCTCTCTCTGATTCTCTCTCTCTTTATTTCACGTGGACTCTATTTCTCACTTTCTTCCTATTTATCGTTCAATCTCTATCTCCCTATTGCTATTTCTTTCGATTTCTATTACTCAATTGCTTTCATCTCTCTTTCTCTCTATTTTTTTTCTCTCTTGATTTATTTATCTATTTTTTGCTCTATCTAGATTTCTTTACATATTTTTTAAAATCTTACTTAATATCTGTTTCTCTGTCTCTGTGTCTGTTTGTCTCTCTATTTTCCTTTCTCTCGCGTTCTTTCTTAAGTTCTGTCTATCTATCTCTCCGTATCACTATATCTATGTATTGCTTCCTCTGGCGCTCATTCTCTTTCGCTCCGTATCTTTGGCTCTCTATTACTCGACCCCCATCTCTCTTCCTATTCCCCCCCTCATTATTCCTTCTTTCTCTCTCTCTCTCTCTTTCTTTCCCTCACTCTGTCTTTCGGGTTATCTTTATCTTTCTCTCTCTTTTCATCTGTCATTATCTCTCCATATCTCTTTCTCTTTCTTTCATTAGCTCGCTCTAACTTGCCTCTTCCCCTCAATCATATTTTCTCTCACTTTATTCCTACCCACACTAGCTCTCTCTTTCCCTTCTTTCTCTCTCCTTTCTCTTTACCTCTCATTCTCTTTATTTCTCTATCGCTAGCTCTACCTCTAACTAGGCTCGTCCTGGTGAATCTCGCTCTCTCTCCCACTCCCTACCACTTTCTCTCTCGCTAACTCACTGGCTCTTTTATTTTTCTTTTCCTCTCTAGCTCTCTCTTCCCCTCTGTCACATTCGCTCTATTTTTCTTTCATTTTACTCCGTATCTCGTTGTCTCTTGCTTACTTTCTCTGTTTTCACCCATATATCTATCTCTTTTCAGAACGCGCAATCACGGCTTCAAACTTGAACTGAAGCGTTACAACCGCAATCTGTGTGGAAATTTTTTCACCTACAGTATCTGCGGTAAGTGAAACGCACTTCCAGTGGAAGTTGTCAACAGTGAATCTGTTGACCAGTTCAAGTCAAGACTAGACATAGTCTTGAGAAGTGGCCGTTTAGGGACGCAAAACAATTGAGCAGCCATGTGCCTGCTCGATTGCTAGTCCAAAGGTACCCTCTTTGAATGGACCGTAAGGTCTCCTAGGGTACTTACTTTCCTTGTTACTCCTTGTTACTCTTTATCTTGTCTCTCGATTACTTTACTCTTTTTTTCTATTTATCTTTCCTGCTCCTCAATCTTTTTTCTTTCTCTCTCTCTCTCTCTCTTTTTCCTCTCCCTCTCACTCTCTTCTCTTCCACTAAACTCGTATTTCTGTAGTATTTCAGCAGTAGTCAACTAGGAAGTTGACATCCCAACGCCCTTTTTAGCGTTCCTCCATCACACGGATATTTTGGTGAAAGCGCTCACCTTGTTCTTCACTGAAGTCTCCACAATTCTCGGGAAAATAGTCCAGGTGGGACCGAAGGAAGTGAATTTTCGCTGACATGCGTGCACCAAGTTTGCGGAATTTCTCCAATCACTCATTCAACGCCTTCTTATACTAAGGACTTCAGTGGTTACCAAGGAACTTTGCAATGGCTGACTTAAAGGACAACCAGGCCGAGAGTTCAGCACGATTTAGTGTTTCGTCAAAACTGGTGTCTTTGATAAGCTCCCTTATTTGAGGACTATCAGATACACCTGCCTTCAGTTTTTACATGCTGACTTTTGGAAACTTCTGACAGTGGAAAGCAAATCATTTGCCTTCCCTGTCCATTGCCTTTACAAAGTTCTTCATCAAACTGAGTTTGATTTGCAGAGGAGAAGCAATATCTTGCTCGGTTCAACCAGAGGGTGAGAAAGAACGTTGTGTGAATCACGTCATAATCCTTGTCTTGACGCCCAGTCCTGTCTGACATAATGCTGGTTGTCAGCTCAACTGTCCCACAAGCACAAAGCATGGCTACTTTGTATACCCACCTCGAAGGTGGGTATACAGTACACCAGTAAAGAGGCTTCATTAAACGTGAAAAATTTCCTAAATTCTTCCTCGTGGTCCCGATACCAATAGAATTTTGCTTCTGATGCCATCATGCATTTCTATCGAAGGCGTGAACCCAATAGCTGAGCAGATCCTTTGTAAAGGTTCAGGTCTCGTTGTTGAGTTTGGTTTGCCTAAATGGCACCAGTTGGTTACCCTCTTCTAGCTTATACGCATCAAACTCTGCTGTATCTTTAGTGACCCTAGCCTCGGAATCAAAGCTAGAGCTTATGGTAAAATCAGGCTCAGGAACAGGAAGATCGTGGCCATGTGGGACTGGCTTTATAGCAGAAGAAACATTGGGGGTATTTAAAATGGTTCTTGTTCTTGCGATTGATGCCTTTCAAATTTGCCATGCAGAAGTAGCAGCCACTGAGGTGATCTTTGCCTTCCCTCCACACCATTGGGACACCAAATGGCATACTCTTCCTTTTCTTATTACTCCAATCCAGTAAATTTTACACACATATTTTACAGCAAATATGGTAGCAAATGACTTATCCTGACCCCCTAGTTTCACTCCAAAGTAAGCATGATTTGCCTTTTTCAAAAAATTCGTGATTTTCGCTTCACGGTCTGGAAAAGCGACATGTCTAGATGTAACAAATCCTATTCGGATGATTCTTACACTTACGATCCATTGTAATACAAATATAGACCTTAAAAGATGATTAAAGTAGGTCATGTATGGTTACTCATCACTAGATGTGACAACACAGAAGTAATAAACGGTTGGATGGTAGCTTTTATCGGAATATACGTTCCAATCTAAATCGAGCATATCTTAGAAACCAGACCTGACCAAGGAAAACTAATTATATGCTTAAATTCAGCATGCAAAAATGATTTTAAATCAGTTGCAAAATCTATGTCCTTTGAAAAAAAGTTTTCAAACAAAGGCCAGTGTTATGATTATTGACTAAAATATATATGTACTAACATTACTTATAAAATACAATAATATCGGTAGTTATTCAAAGGTATCGTCTCTTGCATCTACATAATGAATCTTTGCAAAAACTACCCTCTTATCATTATCAAAGTAAGTTTCAAAGTCATTCTATTCCTGTAGGAATAATTCTGAGCTTAATCGAATCTCGGAGTGATTTTTAAAGTGGCTCTTAGTTTGTCTTAAACCAGGGCTCTGTCGATTATGACTTTTAAGACAATGCCAAAGATTGAATTGTCAATGAAATAGGAAAAGGTTTCAATATTTCTTAAGGAACAAACATTACTTTCCTTTGTTGTTTCATTGAATAAAGGCTCTGGAGGATTATGTTATTGTATACGCAGACATCAACAATTGAATCACTCCGAAGACAAATTTAATAGAGAGAAAGAGAAAAGACTTTTAAAAGTGAGTAAAGATGTGTCGATTCAATTTAAGAACTAAGGCATTATTCAGTGAAATTGTGAAAGAAAGACCTCACATGTTCCTTAGACAGGTTTTAGCTTCAAGTTATTTAGTGTAAAATTGCAGCGAATCTATAATTTAGAAAGTTAATATGCAAAAAAATGCAGGAATATTTATCCATGTTTATATGCAAACCAAACTCTTCGAATGGCAATGCAAGGCCTTATACTACCTGCGAGGATGGTGCAAGTACGATCTTTATCGTGTAAGGATATTATAATGGGATATACACAAAGGACAAGCGAGGCGAGAGGATATTAAGGTCTCCAGAAAATTATTAAGATAAAAAAACACCGAATTTTGCACAAAATCCTGATTTATATACATACTTCAAAATATGCCGATCAGCTGAAGAGGGTCTGATATTCATTAACTAATATCGTTAATTAATAGCTAAAAACTAGCATAAACCTTGCAACCATACATGTAATATCCATATATAATTTCCTTCTTGGTTATGTAGGCTATTGTAAAATAAGTATCCTTTCTAAAAGCAAACTGATTAAAGAGGATTTTAATAAAATTATCTAATATGGGTAGTAGAAAGAAATCGATAGTTTAATCAAGAGGAAATCATTGGCAGATGGTAGTTAGCTGAGTAGTTAATTCACCAAATTTTAATTTTCAAAGGTCCTAAATTCCCTTTTCATCATTACATTAGAAAGTCAGCTATGGGATACCATACACTACAGTTTGTTACTAAAATCATACAAAACATAGCGCCCACATTTAAGATGAATATGAACCATTGTATGTGAAATGCTTTTATATTTGTCATATGTGGATTTGGCAAACCCAACCCTTAAATGGATCAACACTGACTCGTTATTAAGTCAGCTCCAGAAATGAGTACTAGATACTTACATTGTGGGGAAATTCCACGTGGAATTTCTTCTCCAGCACGGAAGTGAAGTCCTTGCGCTGGAGAAGATTCTAGAAGTTGGTTAGGCTTAAATGGGGAAGCCTCCTCTCCCCCTTCCACAAGTGGTAGCCTCGAACCGCGTCCACCACGGACCACCTTTACGCGGGGTAGAATCGCCTCGGCGTGAAGATTCGAGGCTTTTCGAGAGTAGCGCTGTTTCCCCCCACCCCCACGGGGAAAGCCTCGGATATATATAGGGCTCGTCTTCCATGGGGCAGAAACAGAGTTGAAGAGTCTCACCCGGACCCAAGAAGATTCCCCTAGTTCCAAGTCAGGTGCTAACAACAAAGCAAAGTGACTGCTGAACTTTTTATGTGTTGGAATTAGCCCCAGCCAATGAGGTAATTCCATTTGACGACCGCTAACAAGCCATTTTTCCGAATTCACTCATCAACTCCTGTCAAAGCCCTCCTCGTTTGCCCCTCGTTTTCGGGTGGCCAAAATACTCTCCCCTGGACCAGACTTTCCCGCCCATTCCTTTTGGAGAACCGTCATCAAGTTAACTTCCCGCTCAGAAGCTGTGAGCGCCCTCACCTCACGTGCAGAAGACATCCGTGAAGCCTTAGCCTGACGTCTCACCTGGAATCCTCCGTAAGCCAACCCCTCTTCCCCTTCAGTAACCCATTTGAGTTAATCCTTCTCATTTGAATAGTCTCCTTCTGTAATACATTAAATTTTAACTTCAGAGTATGATGCATAATTACAATTCCCCCCCCTCACTTACCGATGTAATTTTGCCCATTAATTCTCTTATTTTTATGTGGATAAAATTATATTTTTGCACATGCCTCTTTAAATAACCTTGGGCTTTGCAATTGCCCAAATTTTACCTGACCTCGTTGTTCTGCGCGTCGAAACTCGTGGTGTTCCGTTCCTTATCGGTTCTCCTGTAAGTTATTGGTCCCTCCCCCATAGATATAATATGGTATTGATATAATGTAATGACATACCATGACATATATATTTATTAATATATATATTATATAATTTTGGTGTCAAGTGTGTTTGGGGTTTTTACGAACCCGTGTCATTTTAATTTCGACATTAAAAGTTCTCTTGTTATTCACGTCTATCCCTTTTATTTTAATTTTTGTATTGTACTGGCAGAAGGCAAGTTCAAGTTAATTAAAGAGAAGTGGCACGTAATCTATTTAGATTTTGTGTTGGACCCCAGGTAATTAATTTTTTTTTATTGTGTTTGAATTTTGGAGACTCTCCTGGTCATTAATAAAAAAAGAGTTAAGGTCTTTGGTGTCCTAATTCCGGTAGGAAAATTTAAATTTTTTTCCGCTTATAAACAGCAGAGGTAGGTAGCTGTATCATAATTTTTTTTTGTGTGAACAAGGCCTTCACGAATATTCAAGTATTCGTCGTTTCGCGTGGGTAGTGTCCTAGCTCGTTCACGTGTCAGTGTTCACTCAGCTAACTGCGTAACAATGTCATCCTTCGAAAAATTCAAGAGTCAGGGTAAAATGTCAGGCAAAGACATGTTAAATTACGTACAGGGAGAAGAGAAGAACGAAAGGGCAGAGCGAAAGAAGGAGGAACTAAGAAAAACGGAGATGGAGAACAAACTGAAGATGGAGATGGATGAGAACAAACTGAAGATGGAGATAAAGAAGAACAAAATGGAGATGGAGAAGAACAAAATGCAGATGGAGGAGAACAAACTGAAGATGAAGGAGAACAAACTCAAAATGGAGATGGAAGAACGTGAACAAATTAGGCAGCATGAGCTGGAAATGAACCGAAATCAAATGGATTCTCAGCCCATCGATTCCCGGGCGGAAATTCCCCAAACTACTTCAGTCAACCTTCTCGCTTTTAATGATGTAGAGGACTTTGGGTCATTTTTGACCCATTTTGAGAGAATCTTTCAGATCATTAGATGGGATCTCGAAAATGATGGCTTCGCTCGCTTACTTTTCCTCCTAAATGCCTAGTTGAGGGATATCTTCGTCTCCCTTTCCCCGGAAGCAACTTTGGACTATTCCACGTTAAAGTCCGAATTGTTAGCCGCTGTTCACATGAATTGCGAATTCTACCGCTCCCGATTCCGCCAGGAAAGGATCCGCCCTGGCCAAACATTTCGACAACACGGGTACATCCTCCAAAGACACCTTCAGTGTTGGCTGGATGCGTGCAAGATTCCCAAGGTCTACTAGTCCCTTCTGGATTTCTTCCTTAGGGATCAAATTTTAGCTGCCGTGGCTCCAGAAATTCGCGCCTTCATTAGGGATAAACGTTGTGCCACTTTCAAGGAGTGCTTGGAAGAGGCCGATGTCTACGCGGGTAGTCACGATTTATACCCTAAGGATGTTAAAAAGGCTCCCCAATCGCGCCCCCCCCCAAACTAAATTTTATGGTCATAAGACCCCCCTAAATTGGTTCAAAGATTTACCAAAGTTCCTAGTCCATCGAAGCCAAGAAACTTCCATCCATCAGAACACCGAGACGTTAAGCCCCTAGTTTCTTCTCTCCCGGTTGTGCCGTACCAAAAGAACCCGATCGTCTGCTACACCTGCGTAGTTTCCAGCCATTACCGCACGAACTGTCATCAAAACTCTCGATTCGCAAACTCTCAGTCCCACCAAGTGCACCAAATCTGGGCCGTCCCTGATCCCCTTCCGTCGCCTCAGGAGACCCCCGATCCTCCCTCGCCCGCCAAAGGTCTGGTCCATCAGGTAAACTTCCTCTTTAATGAGAACAACCCTGGTGGATTGAAATTCGAGAACGGAACTGTGAACGGTCGCCGAGTATCCACCCTCGTCCGTGAAACCGGGTGCACCTGCATCATAGTGTCTGAGGACCTACTCCCCCCTGTTGGCCCCGACCACAAGAAGTTTGCGGTGGTTCACGACTACCTTGGCCGGGCCAGTTGTTTCCCAGTAACTCGTTGTCACATCGAGTGTGACTATATTTCCGGTTGGGCCGAAGTGGTAGCGGCCCAATCCAGTTCTGCTCCGTTTTGTTCGGTCAGAACCCCGTAATCCACGACCATCCCGTGGCCCAACCCGTGATTACCCGTACACAGGCAGCCCTGGAATCCCATGCACCCGTTTCCCTAGAAACTTCTATCGACCCGGAGTTCCAAGCCCTCTGGAGCAACAAGTTTGCCCGCGCCCAGAAGGAGTGTGCAACTCTCCCCCCCCCCCCTTTGGGACAAAACTAAAGCCCTCGAGCGTGAGTCCACCCGAGGTAACAAACGAGTGTCGTATATCGTGAAGAAGGACTTATCGAGAGGTATAAGACCTACTTTGACCTTAAGTCATGAGAACGAAAATTCAAGCCTGGCGCGGAGGTGCTGGTACTACTTCCTACGGGAAGCAACAAACTCCTTAGCCAGTGGAAGGGACCCTACCCCGTCCTCGAGGCTAGAGGACCCGTGGATTACCTCATCCCTACTCCTGCGGGAGCGAAGGTTTTCCACGTGACTTGTATATATTATCTCATTAATGTTCTTAATTATGATTTTTTTTTTGGTCCACTAAATTGTTTAGTCATTAGTCCCATATTTATGCCTCCATTTAATTCCATCCTTTTTTGGGGGGGGTCCACTGAAATGTCGCCAATGTTCTTCTGTGATTTTTTTTTGTTTAAAATTGTACTAGTTAAATTGCCTCTAGAATTGACCCTTTTAAGGCTTATGCCCATAAATTACCCGCTGAGATCAGATTCACGTTTTTTTGTGTGTACACCTGTCGTAGCAGGTCAGAATTTCCCTAGACCCTTGATAATTCTAGTTTGACGGGTGGGATGATCCTTTCCTACGCAAATGCTCTGTAAAGCATCATCTTTCGGTTGGGAGATGTGTGCGGGAATTCCACGTGGAATTACTTTTCCAGCACGGAAGTGAAGTCTTGTGCTGGAGAAGATTCTAGAAGTTGGTTAGGCTTAAATGGGTAAGCCTCTCCCCCCGCTTCCACAAGCGGTAGCCTCGAACCGCGTCAACCACGGACCACCTTTACGCGGGTTAGAATCCCCTCGGCGTGAAGATTCGAGGCTATTCGAGAGTAGCGCTGTTTCCCCACCCTCGCGGAAAGAGCCTCGGATATATATAGGGCTCGTCTTCCATGTGGCAGGCACAGAATTGAAGAGTCTCACCCGGACCCGAGAAGATTCCCCTAGTTCCAAGTCAGGTGCTAACAACAAAGCAAAGTTACGGCTGAACTTTTTATGTGTTGGAATTAGCCCCAGTCAGTGAGGTAATTCCATTTGACGATCGCTACCGAGCGTTTTTTCCGACTCCACTCATTAACTCCTGTCGAAGCCCTCTTCGTTCGCCCCTTGTTTTCGGGGCCTGAAATACTCTCCCCTGGACCGGAGGGTACCACCCACCCCCCTTTTGGAGAACCGTCATCACGTTAAATTCCCGCTCAGAAGCTCCAAGCGCCCTCGCCTCACGTGCAGAAGACATCCATGAAGCCTTAGCCTGACGTCTCACCCGGAATCCTCCGTAAGCCAACCCCTCTCCCCCTTCAGTAACCCATTTGAGTTAATCCTCCCCATTTGAATAGTCTCCTTCTGTAATACATTAAATTTTAACTTCAGAGTATGATGCATAACTACAATTCCCCCCCTCACTTACCGATGTATTTTTGCCCATTAATTCTCTGATGTTATTTTGCCCATTAATTCTCTTATTTTTATGTAAATAAAATTATATTTTTGTACATGCCTCTTTAAATAACCTTGGGCTTTGCCATTGCTCAAATTTTACCTGACCTCGTTGTTCCGCGCGTCGAAACTCGTGGCGTTCCGTTCCTTATCGGTTCACCTTTAAGTTATTGGGCCCTCCCCCATAGATATAATATGGTATTAATATTATGTAATATCATACCACGACATACATCATCATCGTATCCCCAATACACAGTCACACAATCCCATTCACTTTTGTTTATAGTTGTATACAGGATGGTTGGAATGGCTACTTAGGCCTCGGGTCTAGGAACAAAATGGAATTACAGAGAATAGGAGAAATTCAAGGCCGAATAACTTTAGTGATCACATCTTATTATTTGCTTCGAGTCCAGGAAATTGACGATCAATGATAAAATTCAGTCTCAAAGTCGAAATGAAATAAAGCATTTAAATATAAATTTACAGATGGGATTTCGGAGAGGAAACTATTACAAACCATTAGAATGCACAAGTCCTTTTAAAGAGATCTTTTAGGAGAGGAGGTCAGATATGTATCGACTACAAGGACTGAGAGTGGCTATTATTTCCAAACTGTTCAACCAGAGTGTGGTTGTAATCACTTGCACACTTTCGTCGATCATCAGAAGTAAGAGAAAATGACTTCTGAACTAACTTTGGTGGCTGGGGATCTGTCAGAGCACTTCGTTGGATGGACACAATAAGAATATAGAGCACTACTTCGTATAGAAGAGCACTTCGTATGATGAACACAAAATGAATATAGAAGAGCCAACTATAAACAAGTATAAATGACACTTTAAGTAAACTTCTTGAAAAGTAATCCAGAATATGACTAACGGATTTCATATAGGATTGCATTCGACTTCTTCTCCCATTTAATATCCTCTATTATTTACTTTCCCTCCAAATGGCACCGTTCGTCTTCAGGTTAGGTTTTCGCTCTTTTATTTGGATTAAATCTCGTCACTTTTCTGTAGCCGAATTATGGATTAGGTACAGATTTGACTACTCGGATTAAAGGTAAAATAATTCTAAAAAATTCTACATAGTATATTATGTATGGGTATGATAAAATTAAACTATTGTTCCTCTTTACCCCTGTACTAGGGTGAGTAGTTCTTATACTTCTCATCACACAGGACCAATTACAACAAGACTTTCTTTGCTTTTCCGTCTTCGTAAAACAACACACATACACATTCTTTGTTCCAAGGATTCCTGGCACCTCTTCCCAAAGAAGACCAGCCCCTGGTACCCTCGGGCTCATCAAGAATTGTTATACTGACCTTTATGTCTATTTCATTATCCGGTCGGATTCCGCTTGGATCAAGGCAGGTTGGTAAACCACAACACTACTATTACTACCACACCTTAATTAATAATACTGTACTAAAATCTGCCATTTTAAACTCTCGTTCTTCTTATTTCGGTGGAATGAAAAGATTTCACTCTTTCTCCAAGCTTCTCTTTTATTTTGAAAGGGCATTCTTTGAAAGATTGTTTTTACTCAAATTACGCCCTCTTTTGCACCCCTTGAACATCGCCCCCCTCGCCTCACCCTCTTCCATAGATGAGGAAATGGTTAATTGCGAAAAATTTAGTTGGGAGGAAGTTCAATTACCAAAACTTAGTGAGATATTAAAATGGCTACATTAGGGGGTGGGATGCTCCTTTCATTTCTGTGTGGTCAAAGTGGCAAGGTTATTGCCACAAAACTCTTCTATGTATATCAATTTTGCCATGAAAGGATCTCTTGTGTCTAAGTGCCAGTAACTCTTTTGTTTCTTCCTCTCTTGAATCGATGAGCACCGGTTTTGCCTGTCAGCATCTCGTCGGGGAGCGGTTAAAAGAGCCGGAAGGACCGTCGAAAGCGATCAAAAGGTCTGTCAAGAGCAAAGTTGCCCTTGAGTGGCCAAGATCACTCTTTATCTACAGTTTCGGGCTAGCAACCTCTTTTCTAACCTCTTCCATATGGTTCATTTGATTTTAATTATTCATTACACCATCATGCATATCGCGGTAGATATCTGTTTGCTCCAACAAATAAATGGTATTAACGATGTTTTATACACCTAATTGCTTCAACAATAAAAGCAAGGCACTTTTATTTGTTACTCAAACGTAAAATGAGAAAATATAATCTAAAAAATATAAAACTTAACGAAAAACAGCGTAGGTTCCGGTTGTATATGACGTCCTTTGTAATCAAGTACTCTTTGGTTAAACCCTAGAAATAAGAGGCCGTGAACCCGTGGTTTTAAAAAGGTCATTTTGTCCAGAAACGTTCAAACCTGAAATCATGCGATCAGTTGTGACATGAAACTCATGCACGAGCATTTATATCTGGCTCTTAAATTAGACCTATATTTATTTATTTTTTCATTTTAAATTTTTTTGTGTATATATTTTTTAAATGTAACTTTGTTGAGGTTAGGTAATTTTCCTCAGGTCGGGTTAGCTGTCATTGTTGGACATTTAATTTCCAAAATATTGAGCTAATTTATAGTAACCTAACTTTAGGTTAGGTAGGTATAGTCTTTTTCCAAAAATACTTATTTTATTAAAAATAAGAGTTTTCTGCTATTTTGGTAAGAAATAAACTAAGAGCGCGAGTGTAAATATCTCGCGAATGAGGGCGACGTCAAACTGACGGTAACGTTTTTCGATATATTCGTTTAGAGTCAATTTGTTCTTTTCGAGTCACGTCTCACGGCTTCTTATTTCAGATGTAACGCAAAAAAAGTAGGTCAGCATTTTGAAAATGAATTATTCATCAAAAAATGCATTTAGAGGGTATTTTGTTAAATATTATAGCCAAAAATGAAAATGGACAGAAACTAATATTACCTCATATCTTAAATGAAATTTTATTTGGTCTAAAATAATGGCTAAACAAACACATTTGCGAAAAAAATGTTTGCAATTCAACTATTAAAGAAAGGAATAACGTTAAATAGAACTGAAAATATGCATGTAATGGTTAAATATCTATTCCAAGTACTCAACGGTGGAAATGAGTTGATGGTAAACTGGAACGAAATGGAGTGGAAGGTAAAAGGAGCAAAGAAAATTAAAATTGTGATAGAGAGTTTAGGACCCTGAGGATCGAGAGAAGAGGTTATAAGACACTCAGAAAGAAGAAGACGAGGACTAGACAATCAGGGAGCCAAGAGGGATGGGTGATACTGAAGAAAAATCAGGAAAACAACAAAAAAAAGAAGACAAGGAGTAATTCAAGATTAAAATTTATCAATCTTTGTGGAACGACGGCCCATGGCGTTTACAAACGTCTGGCACATTTGTACACGGTATGCTCGAACGATCAGGTATACTTCCGGCCTAATTTTCGGTTGTAGCTGGGGGAGAGAGAGAGAGAAGGGATCCTAATCTGTGTTTTAGCAATGAGATGTTTCAATCTCCTTTCCGGTTTACGTCGCAAGAAACATATTTCTCTGAGAACACATTCCTTTCCAAGCAGGGGACACGCAAAACGGCCTCAAACTTATAACATTAAAATCATCCTGTAAAATTTTGCGGCGTGCAGTTCATTCCGTTCTCTAAACCACTTTATACACAAACCGTGAAGAAAAGCAACGATCGCCGCTAATCTATAGGGGAAATCCATATTCTCGAGAGTCTATCCAATCAAGGCATACCAGAAGCTACCGGTTGTTCAAGATTCAAGACTGCTCCTATATCTCAGTCTGGGCCTTTTAAAAGTGTTCGATGGCTGGTAGACCTTGAAAAAGCAAGCCAAACCTATATACCTTTTATCGACTCGGTTTTACGATGTATTAATTTCCTTTTCGCATTTTTATACGATAATTTGTTGTCCTGTTGTAGTCCTGAGGAGCACATCTCTCATCTGCGAAGACTGTGTACGTCTACAGGAGGTTGGACTTCGAATTAACCCTGAAAAACGTATCTTTGAGATCTCAGAGATTAACTTTCTTTGTCATCATGTCACAAAGGATAGTATCTCCTTTGAGCATGAAATATACGTCATAATGAAGTCAACAATTACGTAGGTTCTTTTGTATGCTAATTTTTTACCGCCTTTTCATTACATACTGTGGGCAAAAATTAGCCCTCTTAAATGCGCTGCTCAAACTGTGAGCTCGGAAAAAGGACTCTCTGCATACGTTAACCTTCAAGGCTTTGACTGAGATAAAAAGCGTTTTCGCTGCCTACACGCGATTATTCCAGGTGAACTTTTCAGGTAATCCTTCCTAACAAAGGTGCATCCGGTGGTGTTGCATGCGTGTTGAAGCAAAGAAGGGGCATTCTCGGTACCAATGCTAAACTTTGCTGAGAGACATTTAGCTACTTTTGAACGAGGGCTATTGGCTGTATACCTCGCTGTGAAACATTTCACCATCAAGTGGAAGGGTGCACATTTACCATATGTATATGCAGACCGTTGAGTAATCATATCCGTGATTCAGAGTGAAAGAATGTAACCTCAACTGTAACTCGCCAGATAAGATATTCCTCTCTCGTTTCCTATTTATACCAAGAGCAGAGCAACTTTCTCTGAGAACACATTCATCTCCTAGTAGGGGACACGCCAGACTCCCAAAACTTGGTGAAATTAAAACAATCCTGTCAAGTTGTCCGGCGTGTAGTTCATTTCTCTCCCCAAATAACTTTCTACAACTTCCTAAACGAGAAGTAGCATTTGTCCCACGACGCGCCTCCATTTCATCTAAATCTCAGGTCACGATCGCCAGTAACTGATCCTATTTCAACACATACGAGCAACACTCCGCGATGCCTTCTCAATTCCTTGGCAAGTTCATATTTGTTTTCCTCATAACTTCACAGAACGTAATGAACATTTAATTCACTCCTCGCGTTAGTACTAACTTTAAAATGCGGTCAAAATCACTAATTCCTATAATAAGTGTTAAAATTATATTCAGTGCAAAAATTTAAAAAAATCGTTTTTATTAGTAATTTCCGTTCATGTGAATAATTCCATAATTTACATGTCACTCTATTCTTTTGCATATTCAAGTAAAATTGTTAATTATTTTTGTAATTATTGTGTATAATAATAAACGACAAAATCCACTTTCTTTCCTTGCAATCAAAGACGGTTAAAAGTATAACATTCAACGTCGTTCAGATTCACACCGAGGTGAATCAAAGCAAAATGAAAGAGGTCATGGCATCCAATTCAGTGACCGTGGTGCCTAAAGATCCTTTGTTTGATTTTCCACGAGGTCGCCATTCAGGCCCTAAGAGAAACGGTACAAAGGACCTCCCAGTGCATGACTTTCTAAGATACAAGGATAGATGGAGAGTAAATGTTATTTGCTTGAAAAAACAACTTGCGATAATCTTAGATCACTAATTCAGCACCTTTTTTTTCCATGCTCCTTCCCACTTTACTCTGAGTTACAATATCACACTCCTCTTTGTAATTACCCACAGCGGCACATTCTAAATAATATTAATACAACTGTAAACAAAATATTTTACAGGTATAAAAGTGGAATATTTTCTTTCTTTTTAAGTTAATCTGCGACATACAATAGCTTGTAAAGTTCTGTAGAATATGTACAATCTTTAGGACCATATTGTAAAAAGATTTTTATTCCTGCAGGTCAACTCTACCAATCTGTGGGTATAATCCCCCACGAAACCCAAAATTCCAACCTTATGTTGAAGTCTAGAGGGGCTGAGAACCACAGCTTTAGATGAATTCATTTTGAGATAACTTCGATTGTGGTCAGTATTTGAGGGTTTATTTGATGCATTTACGATATAGTTTTAGCCACATTCTTGCATTTTTCTTATTATTGTCCGTCTTTGTTTTGACTTTATTTCATCTCTTTCACGCAATCACTTCAACCCCATAAACAGGGTAAATGGTGCTTTCTAATTTCAGTAAGCATAGATAACCTAGGTACATGAGCGCACAGAACACCTGAAACAGTGAAGGCTGCATTATTTGCCCTACCTAGCGTTTGTCTTCTGGGGCGATCGTAAAATTTATCGCCCCTTTTAAACAACCTACAATTCCAAGGTTTACCAAAATTCTAAATTCGGATGTTGCATGCAAATTAAATGAATTTCGGTAAGGTCGGCTCCGGAGCGGAGCCATATCCAATAAAGATTTTATTTTCATAATAAAGGTGAAAACTCGGATGGAAACTTATCTTAAAAGTACAGTGCTCGATAGATCTCTGAAAAAAAACAATTCAAAACTGGAGATAAAACAGTAAGAAAAACAAATGAGATCATTTTAAAAGTTAATTTTTCGGATTTCCACTCTCCAAAATCTTTAATCACACTATCAGATGCTATTTCTTTGACAAGGTCTCCATAGAAAGTATTGGTAGATCAGTTAGAATTGGTTGCCTCATAGCTGCCTTAAAGTAGTTCTTGATTAATATCAGTTTAAATGTTGCATCCCAAAAGACACTAATATTTTTATTTAAATAATGCTAGAAATTATGTATATTTGACAAGGTCTCGTAAGTTTCTTTTATGTCATCTGTAATAATAAGCAAATAATTTTTGTTTGAAAAACAAACCGAAAAACTTCATACTGAGCGATATTTGACTAACGTAAACTTGGATTAAATGAAGTATCATTCGAGTCGGAGCGATCTTCCAACCCCACTAGATCTACTAATGGCTGCATTTAAAGTGGGTTCAGACACTACCTTTCCAGTCCCCAAAAATGTGATGTAAAAACAAAACACTAGTTTAACTAAGGCCTCTTTACTCCCCATCCACGACTTAACACCACGTCACTCCGCTCAGACAAGGTCCCACACAACCTAAGTGGGAAGAACATATACTCAAGTCAAGTTATTGTTACTTTAAACAGCTGCAGTATGGTTATCTATGCTATGCATGATATTCTCTCGTGGAGACAAAAACTATGAGCAGAGATCGCAGAAAACCGCAAACAGACAAAAAAGAATCGAGAAGGGTGAGCCCCATTCCTCTAACAACCTCGATGCAGTGATCTCCCAATGTACAGGAAAGGACACCAGAAAGAGCCAGTTTAGCCACCTCGAACTAAAGTTTCCACCCTCATCAGATATCCACACACGGAGAAGTTTCTATCCGATTATCTTTTGTTTCTGGGGCTTGCCTGAATTATTTCTTCTCTGGCCTGATTACTCTAGTTTGTCTCTATTTACTCGTTCGTCTGACGACCTTCCAACGGCGAATTATTAACTAATTCATTTTGTTCCTCGCAACAGGCAGAGTTTTGTTTGTTGCAATGTAAACCTTTTTGCTTATTAGCTTATACATACCTTCTTGCATATATGTGACCTCTTGTGTCATTGCTGTGGTAAGGATATTTTTGGCATGCTGTTTAAGAATTGTCTTAGAGCAAAGAATTTTGTGGCATAAATGGAAAAGTTACGGCAGGTTAAGATGAGCGGACGCCACAAAACCCGAGGATCTTAAAGGTGAAGCTCCTTGAGGATCGAGGGTTAAATTTGAAACGCATCTCACCCAGTTCTACAACAATGGTTGATCCTTCTACGCAAAGGTTGTACAAGAGATGAAAAAAAAGAAAGTATAAGGTAACTGAGTTATAGGTGGTCGTAAAAATTATTCGAAGTGGCTAGAAAAGATAACCGAGAATAATGAAGGAATGTGTGAATGTGAAATATTACACTGGCTTGCGTTTCGAAACTTTTTTTCAAAGGTCAAGGGTTTTCCAACTGATTTAGGGTCCATTTTGCGTGCTGAATTCAAAAATATCATTCATTTTCTTTGGTCAGGTCTGGTTTCTAAGATACACTCGATTTTTATTGCAGCATATTTTTCCGAAATGGCGCTATCATCCAAGTGTATGTTGGCTTAGGTTTTGCCCTAGCTGGTCATGGGTTACCTTAAATAACTTGTTATTCTTTCTCTTTTCAGGTCTAGTTGTGCAGTACGATGGATCAGAAGTGTAAGAACCATCCTAACAAATTTTGTTTCATCTGTGGACACGTGGTTCTTCTAGACCGTCTAGCGAAAATCACGGATTTTGTGAAAAAGGCTTATTACGTTTATTCTGGAGTCAAACTAGGGGACCAAGATAAGGCATTTACTCCTCATATCTGCTGCAAAATATGTGTGGCTAACTTACGGGATTGGAGGAATAGGAAAAGAAAGAGTATGCCATTTGGTGTCCCAATGGTGTGGAGGGAAAGGAAAGATCACGTTGCCGACTGCTACTTCTGCATGACAAATTTAAAAGGCAGCAATCGCAAGAACAAGCACCATGTTCAATACACTGATGTTCCTTCTGCCATAAAGTTAATCCACCATGAAACAAATGATACTGCTCCTGAGCCGGATATCATTATGGAATCTAGTTCTGATACCGAATATACTGACATGACTGATACAGGTCAGTGTGGTTTATACGAGCCAACAGAGGAGGACCGATCGGTGCCATTGACTCAAGCCAAACTCAACGACTTGACATGAGACCTGAACCTATATAAGGAGTCTGCCCAGCTGCTGGGTTCTCGTCTTCGAGAGAAACATCTACTTGCCTAAGGAACAATGTTCTATTGGTATCGGGAACGCGAGAGCGAATTCCGAAAATTCTTTATGTTCGATGAAGCGTCTTCACTGATCTACTGTAACAATATTGCTGAACTGATGAAATTAATGGGTATGAAGCATGTTGCCATGGAATGGAGACTTTTTATTGACTTGTCTAACAGAAGTCTCAAGGCAGTTCTTCCGAATAAAGGAAATAAGGTTTCATCAATCCCTGTTGGACACTCGGCTGAAATGAAAGAATCTCACAACAGCATGGAACGTCTGTTGTCTGCTCTCAGTTACCAGGAACATAAATGGTTGATTTGTGAAGATCTTAAAGCTGTTGGACTCATCCTAGGACTCCAAGGTGGGTACACAAAATATCCCTGTTTTTTGTGCTTGTGGGATAGTCGGGCTGACGACCAGCATTATGTCAGACAAGAGTGGCCATCAAGACAAGGATTAGAACCCGGGTCACACAATGTTCTGTACTACCATCTATTTGAACCGAGCAAGGTGTTACTTCCACCCCTACACATCAAACTCGGCTTAATGAAGAACTTTGTAAAAGCACTGGACAGAAAAGGTGGAGGATTTGCCTTCCTCGACCACAAGTTCAAACGAATTAGCATGGAGAAGCTTAAAACAGGTATATTTGATGGTCCTCAGATAAGAGAACTCATAAAAGACTCTAGTTTTGATGATTTATTAAATCCTTCGAAACTCTATATCTGGCTGTCCCTTAAGTTAGTCAGTGCAAACTTCCTTGGTAGCCACAGAAGTCCTCAGTACCAGAAGATGGTTGATAACTTAATGGAGAATTTCCGCAAACTTGGTGCGCGTATGTCAGTGAAAATACACTTTCTTCGGTCCCATCTGGACTATTTTCTAGAAAATTGTGGAGACTTTAGTGAAGAACAGGGTGAGCGCTTTCACCAAGACATCCGTGTGATGGAGGAACGCTATCAAGGCCAATGGGATGTGAACTTTCTGGCTGATTACTGTTGGTGCCTTAAGAGGGATGTGGTGTCTGCTCGGCACAATCGGAGGGGGCTGAAGAGACCATTCATCCATGAGTAGCGTACTTTGTGCATTGTACTATTCATGCTATCTACTAAAAATATTCTTTAAACCTTCTGTGAGTAAATCGGTCCAATATTTGCTATTATGTGTTTCATTCACAAAAAATATTTGGAAATATAGGAGTTTTTGGTTTGATATGTGCTCATATTTAAAAAACCTGACTTGATTGGGTAAAATAAGCATGATTTTCAGATTCAGTGCAAAAAATTTAACCAAAATCAGGTATTATATATTTGACC
Source organism: Ceratothoa steindachneri (assembly GCA_963969495.1). Lineage (NCBI taxonomy): Eukaryota > Metazoa > Arthropoda > Malacostraca > Isopoda > Cymothoidae > Ceratothoa > Ceratothoa steindachneri. The sequence goes on from OZ018339.1 coordinate 13,109,286, forward strand.
TTGAAAACAACGCAGATCAGTGTTATGATTAAAAAGTCAGAAGAGTTCTTCTGACCGCTGAAATCTCTTGGATATTAGAAAATATGAAAAATAGATCACAAAGAATTGAACATGTAGTCAATGGTTTTTAACTAATTACTTATAATTTTGGCATGCTGAATTAAAAATTGCGACTAGTTTTCCTCACTCAGGTCGCTTTTTTATTTTAGATTAATTTAAAAAATTGAAAAGAATATAAACCATTTATTTGATCATAACTCACTTACATAACCTAAGGAATATTAAACTTATTAATGATAAAAAGCAGAAATACAAACAACTCAAACATCTTGTTGGACACGTGCCCTCTGATCCTCGCTTTATTCAAAGAATGTGTCTGGAAACTAGGCAATATGTGAGGTGATAAAAAGCATCTTTACAAATATTCTTGCACAAACTTACTTGAATTAAATCTTACCTGCTTCTTCCCTCCATTTGTGTAGTTGTCACACTTAGTATCTTTTATGGTCTCCTCGATTCAAGGACTACCTATAATAGCTGCTTCCAGTTTGGCAACGCTGTGACAAGATCGATCTTTTTAAGAATAGTAAAACTTGGCTTTCTTTGTGTTATGACAAAATTCTCCATTAGTCCAAGTTTTGGGAGCAATGATGGGAGTAGAATATTTTCTGAGTTGTCAGGAGGATGTAATGAAACAATCTATTAACTCAGTTCCAGTTCTTGACTTGCTGCTAAGTCTCGTTGTTTGGAATGTAGCTTATCAGGTTTGTTGATCAACGAACACAAGTAATGGGGGATTGCTGAAGCCTCCAGATAAACTCAGCATAAGGAATAAAAGCTTTAAAAGGGAGATAGTTCTATGAATTTAGTGTTACAGCGTTTAGTATCAAACAAAAGAATATTATAAATGTAAAGGTTTAGAAACCTCGACTTCGGAAATGACGCAGATCTAGGATTTTTTATAATGAGGTGAACAAAATCTCGAACATAATGGCAAAATGTAATTAAAAAATCTGCCATAAAAATATGGTGTAGTTTAGAGAAAGAGCTTAACTTGATTAACCAAAATGAAAAGACTGATTGGAGAAAATTGGCGAGGGAATTCCCTATTCGGTTGATTGTTTTTTTACTTGCGATTATAGGTATGGATTGATCTTCAGCTGTGTGAGTGCATTTAATATGCACATTATTGTGCGTATTTGTTTTGGGTTTGTATATTTATAAAGCTCTAATGATAAAATAATTAAATTGAGAACAAATAATGAGAAATTCTATAAGAAGAAATTCCTATTTGGTCAAGGAAATTTGCTTTTATTTGAAATAGATCGTGCAAAGAACCTTTTTTTTAACATCAAAAAGTCTTCGCAATTGTCATTTTAAATTATTTTTTATAACACCTCATTTAGCTTAGTAGTTGATAATGATCTTGAATAGATCTGTCGGTCTCCGTCAGCTTCCATATCTTATAATTTCATATGTGAACTTTATATATTGCAAAGGCAGGTTATTTCATGTAGTCCCCATCTCCCTGCACCTTGACCCCGGAATGAGTTTAGAACTCGAAGAGGGACTATGGCCCCCTCATTCATCAGTGTTCAAATTTGACAAAATCTACTTGAAGCTTGTTGGTTATTGACGAGGGGATCGAGGAAACCATGCATAATAATCCAATGAATAATAGTTTGAACTAGATGGGCATGATCTAGTGAACTTGCGGCGAAAATGGCCTACTTAGCACCTCTAGCTACTAGGTGGCGCCACCTGGTGGTCAACTTATATCATATTTGAACTCACTGGCCCCAATTACCTTTGGTAGCATTGGTTTTAGCTGGCTACATTGATCCAGTGACTCGTTGCGGACAGAAGTTGAACACAACACGAGATTTGCATGACCCATGGACCTGCTTGCTTCGCAGTAGTTAATAATCGACGAGACGAATCTGGAGAGTAATTTGGTTGCGCAGTCGCGGTAAAACAACCCTTTGTTAAAATAACATGGGTTTGCTGTATGGGTTTGGATTGTATCAAATTTGAAATGAATCGACGTCATCATATCTGGTCACATGGCGAAAAACAAAATCATACCCCGCGCATATCTCCCGCGGACGGGGTGGCGCATGGCCAGTCACTTCCACCGGACCATTCACATACATTATCCGCTGCTTAACCGAGGTGACCCACCTAATACATTTTCCCACCCATCATCAGAGTCCGGCTATCGGGTTCCCCTGAAAAATTCATTACCTACGTTTGTGTGTCACCCTACACAGCTCTTCCACCCTAACCATTCGTCTCCATAAATTCCTACCCCTAGCACGCCTTTCTGCCTCCTCGATGCTCAGGCTCCGTCCAGCAAGGACATCTCTCGTACACTTCCCCCACCCCCTTCTCGGACACCCACGCTGTCTCCTTCCCATCACTCGAGATCTATACACTCTATTTACAAGCCTTTCATCCTCCATTCTCTTTAGGTGACAATTCCATTACATCACACCTTTATCAGCTCTTTTAAGCAAACTCACTTTACTTCCACATCTCTTTTGCACTCTTTCGTTTTTCACCCTGCCAATTAACCTTACACCACAAATACTTCTCAGACAATCTATTTTCATAACTTCAACCTTCCACCTCAACGCCTGTGTTTCACATCCATAAGAGCAGTGGGAACCACTACTCACTCATACAATCCAATTTTCGTCTGCCTGCTCATTCGCTTCCCTTTCGTGAGATTCCTTATCGCACCATATGCTTGCACCCCCCCCTTCCATTTTCCATTTGCTGCAATATTAAGTTTTCACCCCTTCTTCCATCAGCTGCCAGATCCACACCCATATCCTTACAACACTGCACTTCTTCCAGCCTCCTCCCATTTAGACTCACTTGAAGCCCACTCATTCTTTCCCTATTGCACCACATTACCTTGCTTTTGCCTTCATTCACACTGAGCTTTCTTCTGTCACACACAATCCTAAAGGCATCGAGCAGTGCCTGTAGTTTCTCTTTTGAGTCAGCCACCAGCACCGAATCAGCCGCAAACAACAATTGTCCGAGCTCGTACATCTCTCCATTTTCACTCACTACTGCTGCACCCCTACCCCCCACTATTGTTTTCACTTCTCTCATTACGCCCTTCATATGCAGACTGAACAGCCAGGGTGACATCAGGCATCCTTGTCTGAGTCCAGTTTTTGCACTGAACCAGTTACCTTCCTTTCTCCCAACCCCCACTCATGCTTTACAGTCATCATAAAAGCTTTGGATTGCTATTATTATTGTGCATTCAATCCCAAGCATTCTCAAAACATTCCACATTCCCATTCGGTCATACGCTTTTCCAGATCCATAAATGCCATGTACATACTTTTATTCTTTTTCAGGTACTTTTCACATATTCTTCAAAGTAAAAATATGATCCACACACCCTCTCCCCTTCCTAAACCTCCCTAGTTCCTCTCCTATCAGACTTCCCGTGCACCTCCTAACTCTTTCACTTAAGACTTGTCCATATACCTTTCCAGGCACACGTAACAGACTGATACACCTATAACTACCACATTCAGTTTTTTCACCCTTTCCCTTGTAAATAGGAAAAATGTATGCATTCTTCCAATCTTCTTGCACACACCTCTGGTCCATACATGCATTAAGCAACTTCACCAACCCCTCTACTGCACACTTTTCCCCCACTTTCAGCATCTCACTTGTTATCCTATCCATACCCGCTGACTTTCATGGTCCTTTTCACTGCCTCTTCCACTTCCTTTTGCAAATTATTTCACTCTCTCTAATTCTCTCTGATGTCATCCAATCTCTTCCAAGACATAACAGCTGTACTTGTCTTCTATCGTCCACATTTTGCAAATTCTCAAAATATTCTCCCCATCTCTTCCTTAAATCTTCATCTGTACTGATTACTTCACCCCTTCTATCGTTTACTCTCATTTTTATCACCTCTTTCTTCTTTCTAACATAATTTACTTCATTCCAAAATTTCTTTTATTCTCTCTAAAGCACTCAGACACTCTTTCACCCCACCTATCATTTGCTTCTCTCTTTGAGTTCAGCCACTCGTTTATTCACCTCCTGTTACTTCCTCCTATAGTTTACCTACCTCGTTTTTGCGCTTCTGTTCTGTCTATACCTGTTGAACAGTTCACGCTTCTATTTCGCAAGCATTTCCACTTCAACATTCCACCATTCGCTACCCTTCCTAACTCTCCCTTCAACAAGTACACTAATTCCACATGCTTTTCTAACAGCTTCTTATATGCTCTCATGCATCAACTTCAACTCATCTTCCACACCAAAACCATCAGAATTCTCTTTTACCACTTCCCACTCTCTTATCTAACATGTTTCTTTGATCCTCAGTCACCCTTTCTCCCACCTGCTTACCCAGTCTTTCCCAGGTATACTTCCTGTGCTCTTTCTTTTTAAACCATGTGTTGTCAGCCGCCATCTCTCTTTCAACACACATTTCCACGAGCCTAACACCATTCTCATTCAATTTCGGCACTCCGTATCTCCCACCTACCCCATTCACTACTCAATCACCTACCTTTGCGTTCAGGTCAACCATTGCAACTACTTTTTAATTTACATTAAAACCTTGCAGAAATCTATTCAGCTCTTCCCTAAAAACTTCTTGCACACTTTCTGGTTCACCCATATGTGGACCATACACACTCACTATCACCCACCTTCGTATCCGAACTTCACTCACACCACAACACTCTTGAGTTTACCTCCTTGTACTCTCTTATACACTCTCACATTTCCTTACTCATAAGTATGACCACCCCATGCTTCGCTTTCACTCTCTCATTTAGTCCTAGTTTCATCGCTTTGACTCCACCAAACCATTCTACACTTTTCCTTTCAACTGGTTTCACTCAGGGCCTAGAACATCCTGTTTTCCTTTTTCAAACAGATAACCAATTTCACTTCTTTTCACATTATCTCCACAATCAAGCACTTCAAACTAAGGCGCCGGAGTGGATTTAACCTCTCATGGCCATTTCGAGGCCTAAGTACAGAATCGAGGATTCTTAGCTCCTACTTCCGATCGTTGTTGCGAAAAAAGCGGGACATGGGTTCGCGCCATTCCCTCCGCCGGAAACTAATATAAATGGGTAAAATAAAATTAATATTAACTTTCAGAAATTGACCAATCTATTTCTGAGTTTTAATTTTCTTTATCCTTAATAGAACTTAATGTACTAGTTGTTGTTTTAGTTTAACATTAATTATACGCAGCATTTTAGCTTAAACATTACCTCTTTGAGGAGTCTTAAAACATTTTTCTCCTCCATACTTATAATCAACGTACAGTGGCGTCCAAATAGATCAGAACGCTTGTATACCTATCACAATATCTCTCTAAACCTTTGACAGAGAATGGAAGAATTATATACTCGTAGTATAAAAACTATTTCTCTCTCTTATCGCTGTTAAAAGATAAACAAGATGACGTTCGACCGAGGAATTCTAAGTTTTTAACGCGTTTTCCTCTTATCTTTTCGAGATTCTTCCCGAATTTCTGATTTAGCGTATTTCTTCATTCATTTTTTTTATTTGCTAGAGATTTACTAATTATGTCACGTATTCGAGATGTCATTTATTGCCTCGCAATGGTTAATTTGATATTAGAAATTATTTGGAAGAAGATTTACAAAGAGAAACATTGCAACGGTAATATTTGCGTTCATCGTCATTTTCCAAGCTATTTAAGCTGATACGAAAACTCACATAATCATGTTTGTATGTTGATGAGGCATGGAGAGATTATGCGAAGAAATTCTCTTTTACGACTCTGTTCTATTTCTTGACTTAATTCACAGTTACCAAACCTCCAACGTTAAACACGATACAGAAATGAAGTGATAAATTCCGATAGAATATTCGAATACAAGAGAGTTTCAATTAGTCCGCCTAATCAAACCCAAACCAGACTTCATTCAAAGTACTCCTGTTTCCTTGTCCGAGCCTCCATTCCGCGCTCCGTACTCGTTCGCCCCTTTCAAACCCCATTCTAAAACAAAGACCATTTTGACCTCTTCCCTTGCTCACCCGAAAGCAAATCCTCTTAATTAGATGTAAATAACAGTTCTCAAAATTCCCACTAGACGGTCTAGAACACCTTTAGCTTCCTACTTCCCAAATATAGAGTAATAACACTAGGTAACACTATTTTTGTTTCTTTAAATGTTTTTAGTGTTTCTAAGGTGGTTTTACCTCCTAATTCCAAAAATACCATTGAAAATTGCGCAGCAGCGATATTTTTGGAGATAATTGGAATTTTTTATATAAAACTAACCATAAATAGCTGCAATAGGTCATTTTATTTAGCATATTCACATTGTCCATGAATAATAGCTGATAATATTTTGTCTTTGTATTCCTTTTTAAACTAATGAGAAAATGTGATTATAAGAGATAACCTACTAAAAGTGCACTGAAGAACGTGCTTTCATACTGTGAGCTCCTTGATCTTTACGCAGCAGTGAATATATATAGTTCCCTATCATAGCAGTATCCAATCTTCCTTGGTATCTTTTCTTCATAACAGCAATGTCCTGATGAAACCGCTCACCATGCTACTCACTCACTTCTCCGAAATTTTCCCGAAAAAACTCCAAGTGTGAATGCAAAAAGTGCACCTTTAGTGACATTCTACATCCTAAATTCTTATAACTTTCTAAAAGTTTTGCTACCAGCTGCTTTTAGTTAGTTTGTTCTTTATTTTTACCAAGGAATCCATTAACTATATTTCGAAATGCACACCACGCCTCACTTTGGACATCACTCATTGCATTCTCAAGTTGTACTGACTTCAACATTTTCCACTAAATATACCACCCCTAACTTAGGCCTCTGGTAGCTTTGGAAAGAGTAGACGAATCTCTTGAAATGCTTCTCCACCATGATCTAATGCTTTAACAAACTGTTTGACCAAACCAAGCTTTATATGAAGTGGAGGTAGCAAAACCTGGGTAGGCTCTACAAGAGGCTGTCTAATAACATTTAGTTTTCCTGGCTGCAAGTCATCTCGAGGGGGCCACTCAACTTCAACTTTCTGGTAATGTTCATGATTCGCCCTACTGTCCCATAGGCAAAGAAAACATGAATACTTGGTGTACCACCCTGCAATCCGAGTAAGAAGGCAAGCATTTTAAAATCATCAAAAACATCCCATTTAAACCTTCTCGAGAACTTTTATACATTGTCATATTCTTCCTTCATCTGTACCGAGTATGATATAGGCAGGAATGGATACTGATTCCCATTATGTAGTAAAACAGCTTTGAGGCTTTTTGTAGAACTATCTATGAAAAAATGCCATTATTCAGGGTGGTGATCAATTCCAAAAGCAAAGCTATAAACAAGCCATTAATATCTTTGCAGAAGCAGAGATCCTCAATTATCAAAGTATACTTTAAATTCATCATGGTGCTTCCTGTTTACTGTTGATCTGCAGTCCTCCCCCAACAGATTCCATTCATTAAGTCTGGATGCCAAAAGCTCAGCTCCTGACTTAGTGAGACCCAAGTCCCTGATGAGATGATCCAGTTCACGTTGATTTGGAAAGTGTGGGCGGGTACTCATTCTTGGCTCAAACTTTTCATCCATTTCTTCATTGTCACAACCTTCCTACTCTCCTGATGGAACCGCTCCATCATACCTAAAACAATATATTTAAAAAGAGATGCATTTAATATCTAGAGCATAAATATGGATTGCATGTGTAATCACATTACAAAAATACTTAGCTAGATGTTTTGAATATTTCAATATTGATTCTGTTACAAAGAATATAGCTTATAATTTTATAAGATTTACTTATTTTTTTCTGGCGGCCGTGGAACAAATAAGGTATCATCATGTGGCACAGGATAAAATGTTGGGATATGGAAGGGGTTTTCTTCCCTTAACTTTTCTGTACTTTGATATGTCAATCATGCAAAAATAGCAATCATCGGCATGATTTTGGGGCTCTCCCCGAACTCTCGGCACAGCAAATGGCATTGTTTTTCTTGCACCTCTCAGCCATGCATCTAAATTTGATTGACGACTTCCACATATCACATGAGGGGCCCGTGGGTTTTTTTGGTCACCCATACTCATTGAAAAGTACAGTCTATAATAAATCCAGTACTTTGCACCTTTCACAATTTTATGTAATATATGCCTAGGTCCAACCTAGAAACCACACAGAAAACAGAACGAATCTGGTGAATTTCTGCAGCCTCTTGTAGCCTTAATCGAGAAAGTCAATATTTATCAAATAAACCTGAAAAAATAAATTTGAGACAAATCAAAGTGTGCTTTACCAGTACCCCATACATTTCTTTATATTACTATAATTTGTTATATCTTTTAAAAGGTAAATGATAGAGAAAAGATTAGGACATATTTGGAATCAGCGCAAAATTTGTACTAAAAACACTATAAAGAAAATAGATAACAAAAATTTGTGAAAATAGATATTTAACGTTTTATTTAGCAACATGATTTAAATACGATGAGATGAATTCAAATATACATAGGTTAAAGCAAAAGAATAACTAAATGTGATGAAAACGAATTCAAAATAGATAATCACAAAGGACTGCGGATGGTTATAAAGGCATCTAATGGCCGAAAGCAATTTTTTTCCATCGGCTCAAGACTACAATTTAGACGATCATATGCCTCCTAGGGTATAACAAGAATCAGGGTAGCAAAGTAAGAGAAAATGAAGATCATCAAAAAATAGGAAAGTCCTCTCTAATGGGGTGGTCGATAGAGACAGGTCAGTTTGGCGTCCAAGCGAGGAAAAGGGGCTAATCCGTGAGTACAGTCACTGGACAAGGATGTGTAAAATGAGGGCTTCTGTTGTAAGAACTCGGCAAATATAATAGAACTTTGCACTCAATGACAAGCCTCAAGCGTGATAATTGCTTCAGAATTATCTTCGAATGCTTCTTGATTTCTTTGTCACGGAAAGAGGACGTCGCCTTACCAGCTTGACCGCAGCTGTTATCTTTCCTCTTGTACTAGTAATTTTGCTTAAATAACAAGGATTTGTGCACTTTGCAGGATGAGAAACAAAACGATATCCAAACTACCCACTTCACTTAGTTGTCAGGTATTAAAAACTTACCCCAGACAATTCCGCTCCCTCGATAATGAGAAGGTATATTCAGGTTTCCTAATACCCAAGATTTTATCACAAGTTATCCCCGTAAGGGGCGCGGCGATTTGCCATCCTGGCCGCCGTGCTGACGGGATCCAGCGCTCCATCCGGCCCCAGCTTAGCCTCTCTTCCTTCCTTCAGATAGCGCGATTTCTCCCCTACCTCGTCGCTTTTCATACAACCCCTCCCACAACTTTCTCTGGTCAGCCTCTAATTTCACAGGGTAGAATGCTGACCTTCTTTTCAAGCCAACCAGCCCGGATTGGGGCTGAGGGGGGAGGGGACATTGTTCCCTAACCTCTCTGCTCCAGTTCGGGATGGTTTTTTTTTTAATAACCTGCTTCATCCCCACCCATACCTTCCTCACATCCCTTTTCCTCTCCTCTTCAAAATCTATCTTTTTCACGCTGTGTTCAAGGTGGAGCCGCCATGCCGAAGGACTGCCAGGCCACCAGGCGGGAGGGGTGGTCCCAAATGGCGGTGCCTGGCTCTGCCTGGCCTGTAAGCACCTCTTGCAGTGCGGGCTACTGCAAGAGGTGGTGAGCGATTGCGTCCCGTAAAACAAAGAGGGTCACCATGCCCAAAGATGAAAAAAAAACACATCTCCCCTTAATTCCCCCTAAAACAACGGAGCCGCCCTCGTGCAGCTCCACAGAAAAGATGGAGGGCACCCCCCCTGTGCTTGCGCAGGGGACCTTTCCATACCTCTTTAACCGGAGAGGAGGCTTACTCCTCTCCTACGCCTACGGGTGTAGGGGACTCCCCCTCACCCCCTTCTCTGGAGGCGCTTTCGGGCACCTCCCTATCTCCAGCGGCAGTCCCTCCTTTGCTTTCTAAGGGGACTGCCAAGAAAGCCCGCAGGCAGCCCATTGCCGACCGCCCTTTGTGCAAGCGGCTCGGTAGGGCAAACCCCCTTAGGGGGGAGAGGGAAGCCAGGCCCCTTCGGTCGCTTCCCTCAAAAGACCTGATATCAAAAAAATTAAACCTTGCCGGGGTCAAGGCCTGTGCTTCCCCACTAAAGACATATGACGCTGCCAAGGACACCTGCGATGTCCTGGAAGGGGATGGCCAACTGGAGGCCCCTCCTGTGATAGACATGGTCCTTGAGGAAGACCAGCCTCAGACGGTAGGGCCTTCCATGGGGGGAAATCCGGGCTCGGCGCCAAGCACCGAACCCGAATCCGCCCCTATGCAAAGTCCTCCTTAAACGGCTGTGGATTCTCAGGCAGTACAAGGAGGGGAGGGATCTCCTCCGGATGATGCCCCTGCGACCACCAGGACCTTCTCCATTTCGGAGAAAGACCTGGCTGAGGCCAGGCCATCTGGCCTGGGGGCTTATACCGGCGGGGGTGAGAAGCGGGTTCATTCCCCACCCTCATCTCCAAAAAAGAAAAGGACGAAAAAGACCAAAAAGACGAAGAAGACTCGGGGCTCCTCTCCATCCGCGGGGGCTACGGGGATGGATGGGTCTGCTGCCACTTTGGCAAGCAACCAAGCCAAGATCGGCACATCCGGCCCCTCTGCTCCCCTACCCCCCGGGTACGGAGCTCCTGACGATGACAAAGACCAAAAGTGCACAGGGCGGAGCCTCGATGACATCGGGGCCCCTGATTCAGAGGTTACCTGGCGTTTTCGAGCCCGCTGGCTTCAAACGCTTCCTCGTTATTCGCTCCACTGATGGCACCATGTCTTCCAAGGGCAACATGATCCATCAGAGGAGAGGATTAGCTAGTGCAATTGGTAGAGAGCCAAAGGTGACCCGTTTCTCGGACGGGAGCCTTCTGGCGAATGCGGCGAATCCCGCCGAGGCGGCCAAGATAAGTGCTCTTCGGACACTTCATGACGCCGCACTCTACCATGAACTTTGTGAAAGGAGTAGTTTATGCGAGGGAACTCATTGACTACTCCATTGAGGACATCACCCTAAAGCTGGCCGACCATGGGGTGGTCAAGGTCGAACGTGTGATGAGAAAACAGGGAGGGGCCTCAAGACCCACCCCTACACTCTTCGTCACGTTCGACTGTGACAAGCTCCCTGAGTCGGTGCGTGCCGGTTGGTACCGCTACCACGTGAAGGCATTCGTGCCACTGCCGTGGCGGTGATATTACTGTCATCGCTTCGGCCATACGAATCGCTCATGTAGACGTGCAAAGTCGAGGTCACCCGAAGTATGTGTAAATTGCTCCAAGGTCGCACACGATAAGTCCAAATCGTGTGTGGCCAAGTGCGGAGAGCCGCACCCCGCTTCTTCAAAGCAATGTGGTGCATATCTCCTTGAGAAAGAAATCCTGGCCATTCAGGCTTAGGATCGACTCTCATTCCGCGAGGCTAAGAACTTGGTCCTGACGCGCCCAGCTCTGCCTGGGACGTCATATGCCTCAATAGTTAGAAAGGCACCCTCTGCTCCTGGCCCCTTTAGGCCAACGAGCAAGGTTGTTTCCGCGCCCATTCGGAGCCCTTCTGCGGGCTCTACCCAACCTGGGCGCTTCCCTGGTAATGCTGGCGGCAAAAAGGGTTCATACCCTGCCCCGGCTAAAACCAGGGCACCCCCCTCTTCCCCCAGCGTGACCATTTTCCGTAAGGCGAAACGGCCACGCGCCTCCACCGATTCGTTAGACTCACAGGAGGCAACACACCTGAAGATGTTCGCTGTTCCCCGAAAGGAGGACAGCAACAAAGGAGCTTCGGCCCCTTCGCCCACGCCCCGAGGTGGAGCGAGTGGCTCGGAGTTTGTGGTTCCTCGAAAAGAGGGTCCTCCGCCTCCGAAGCCGCAACGCCCGCCTAAGGTTTCGAGGCAGAGGAAGGAAAAGAGTCGCATGGCGAGCCCAACCTCCCCCAATAAGTCCTCGAAGGCGACAGCGCCTTCAGCGCTTTGTTCAGCCAACAGCGCCCGGGGTTCTACCCCCGAGAAGCGCATGGCCATTCCCGTGAGGGTCTTCAATTTGAGGAGGGCCCCCGCGTCTCCTCCGAGCTAGGTTTGGAGGGCATATTCCTTCAATGGAATTGCCGTGGACTCCGGGCCAACTGGGAGGAGCTGCGGAGGCTCTTCTCGTCCCGTTCCCCGTTAGCTATTTTTTGCAGGAGACCATGCTAGGCGCGTGCCCGCTGCCTGCCCTCCCAGGGTATAAGGGTCTTGCGACCCCACCACCACGGGATGGCCGGGCTGGGGGATGCGTGGTTTACACCCGGCATGATTTCTCCGTTCTTCCTTTCTCTTTAGATACCTCCTTTCAGGCAGTGGCTGTGCAGCTGCACCTGGATAGGAGGTATACTATCATTTCTGCGTACATTCCACCGTCAGCTAACTTCGACGCGGGGGACTTCCACCGCCTTGTGGCAGGGTTGCCGAGGCCCTATCTCTTGCTTGGAGATCTGATCAGCAGGCATCCTCTCTGGGGAGATTACTCCATAAATCCAGGGGGACAAGTCCTTGCCAATTTGATCGAAGAGTTTAAGATGGGTGTCCTAAACGTGGATGAGTTTACGCATCACTGTCCGAGAACCGCTTCATTTTCTTGCCGTGACCTATCTTTGTGCTCTTCGGTTCACAGACTGATTTTGATTAGGGAGTGGTCGATGACCTCCATGGTAGTGATCACTTTCCCATTCAAATATCATTTTCAGGGCAACTGCCACCTGAGAGGACACCTCGGTGGTGCTTGGCGCGGGCGCGGTGGCCTGCATTTCAGGAAATGACTGAATTCTCTATCTCAGTCGAGGAGTTTAGGTCGGTAGATGAGGCCGTTGAGTTCTTCTCCGGCAATCTCATCGCCGTGGGCCTGACTACTATTCCTAGGACGTCTGGCCGTTTTGCACGCCGACCACTCCCATGGTGGTTGGCCGAGTGTGAGACGGCCCTGAAACAGAAGCGTTATGCCTACATGCGCTATAAGCGCCGCCCGAACGATTTCACTGTCACTGAATTTCGTCGGGCTAGGGCTAGGTTCCGGTATATTTCGAAGCATGCCCGCTGCTCTTCTTGGCGGGCATACGTGTCTTCACTTAACGGGAAGACCCCTTTAGCTGAGGTGTGGAAGCAAGTCAAAAGGATTCGGGGCAAGTTCTCGCAGGGCTCCTCTCCCGTTCTCCAGGAGAATGGGACCGCAATCTCGGACCCCGCGTCTGTGGCGGAATCCTTAGCGACCGCTTTTTCCGCATTCTCTAGCCGTGATGCTGCTCCACCAGCATTCAATGCAAGTCGTGATGTCGCGGAAGGCCGCCGGCTGGACTTTACCTCCAGAGGCAGAGAACCCTTCAACGACAAGTTTACTGTGAGTGAGTTGCGTTCCGCTCTCGCTTCGTGCGCGGACACCGCCCATGGTCCGGACGATGTCCCGTACGCCATGCTTTGACACCTGGGTGAGCGAGGCATGGCCTTTCTGTTAGATTTGTTCAACAGGATCTGGGTGGAAGGTCTTCTCCCAGACTCCTGGCGAATCGCTAATATGCTCGCCTTTCGCAAGCCGGGGAGAGATCACTTTACTCCGACCGGTTTCCGCCCAATCTCTCTAACCTCTTGCGTGTGCAAGTTGATAGAGAAAATAAAATGGTAGATTAGCCTATTTCCTGGACAGCGGAGGCCATCTGTCTTCTGCACAGTGCGGCTTCCGTAAGTTCCACTCCACGTCGGATGCTCTGCTCCGACTGGAAAATGCCGTATGCGGGGCTTTCCTTCGTAGACAGCACTACGACACGGTGTTTTTTGATCTGGAGAAGGCCTATGATACCACATGGCGATACGGTATCATGGAGACTCTCCACACGATGGGGGCGAGGGTACGCCTCTTAATGTTTATATCTGAATTTTTGCGAGATCGTCGATTCAGCGTACGGGTGGGGGGAACCCTCTCCGGCCCAAAGGAGCAGGAAGAGGGTGTCCCGCAGGGAAGTGTCCTCAGTGTCACACTCTTTGCCCTGAGCATCAACGGCATCACCTCGGTGCTGCCGGAAGATGTTCTCGCTACGCTCTACGTGGACGACCTTCTGATCTCTTTTGGCGCGGCCCAGATGCCAACTCTGGAGCGTCGACTCCAACAGGCCTTGAACCGCGTCTTTCGCTCTGCCGAAGCGCACAGGTTTCAGTTTTCTTTGGCCAAGACTAAGGTGGTGCACTTCTGCCGCCATCTACGGCTTCACCCCGACTCAGATTTGTTTCTTAATGGGGTGCGCCTGGATGTGGTTGAGTCGCACCGTTTTCTTGGTCTTGTATTCGACCGACGCCTCACCTGGGAGGTTCATATTCGCAGCCTTAGGGTCTCTTGTACCCGCGCCATGGACATTCTCCGTTCCGTGACGTTCAGCGCTTGGGGCGCTGATAGGGCTACTGCCTTACTTTTTTATCGATCCTTTGTTCGCTCGAAGCTCGACTACGGATGCGAGTTTTATGCATCCGCAGCCGAGCGTTTATTGCGGAAGGTGGATTCGATCCACCACACCGGCCTTCGCCTTGTGATCGGTGCCTTCCGCACTTCCCCCATTGAGAGCCTGTTGGTCGATGCTTGGTAGATGCCACTCGCTCATCACTCGCCTGTACGCACGAGCGCGGCGCCTCCCTCAGTCGATAACAGCTCTCACTGCATCCGCAGCTGACCTCGATTGTGCCTTTGCCGCCGAGAGACGCCAGTCATACCCAAAGCCCTTTGGGTTTAGGGCCTAGGAAACTCCTTCGAGAGGTAGATATAGCTCTCGGGCCGGTGGCGGCCCCTGGTTCTGCCCAGGACGCCACCCTGGAGGGTACCACATTTGGCTATTTGTCGCCACGCCTCTGCTCCCAAAGCTTGTACTGCGCCGGGAGTAATGCGTTCGACCTTTCTGGAGCACACCTCGTGTCACGCTGGTACCGTGCCAGTGTATACGGATGGCTCCAAGTCCCAAGAGGGGGTTGGCTTCCACGCCGTATCCCCTCTGTTTGAAGTCAGCGGGGCTCTACCAGGTGCTGCGTCTGTCCTCACGGCCGAGCTGGTGGCAATACACCACTCGGTACGGGAGATTACGCGACGTGCCCGGTTCGGAGACCGGATTGTGATCTATAGCGACTCACAAAGCGCCCTGAGTGCTCTCAGGGCATTGGAATCTCCGCATCCCCTGGTTCGTGAAATCCGTGACGGCATGGTTTTGGCGAGCCGGGCAGATGTCTAGATTATCTTCTGCTGGGTTCCTGGACATGTAGGAATTGCGGGGAATGAGCGCGCCGATGAGGGCACCAAAGAGTCCGTGAGGACTCTGCGACCGGACCAGCGTTTCGCTCTTCCTCACACTGACTACATGGCAGGAATACGGGCAGCTCTTCGGACTGCTTGGCAAAGAAGATGGGAGACGGTCGAAGGGAACTTAAAGTTGCGTGCCATTGCGCCGCGACTGTTCCCATGGACCTATCCCCCAATGCCGCGGCGGCTTCAGGTTGCTTTCTGTCGTCTCCGAATCGGGCACACTCGTGTGACGCATCGCTATTTGATGGAGCGCTTGCCTGCGCCCTATTGCACCGACTGCGTCGTCCCCTAGACTGTTCGGCACATTCTTGTCGAATGTCCCAGTCTGGGTGATCTTCGCACACGACACCTGTCCCGGTACCGGGATGGGCGGGGTCGCTAGCGCCTGTCCCTTGTACTCGGGACGAGTGCGTGCACCATGACTCGTGGACTTATTGACTTTTTGTGGAGGCCGGCCTTCTCCCTTTCATTTAACTCGGTTTAATTGTTGTTTTTGTTTTTGTTTTTGTTATTGCTTTGTTATTGTTATTGTTATTTCTGTTTATTGTTTCCTGTTCAATTTTTTAAAGTAGCCTAGAACTAGGCTGTTTGTTTACGGCAACTTATGCCTAAGTCGGCAGTCACCAGATAGCCCCTTAATTAAAAAAATAAAAAAAATTATGACAAGTTATTCGTTTACTACGAATTTAAAATGCAATAACAACGAGGGCGTATTACACATAAAGTGTGCAAGTTCAGCTTCCTAAAGAAGTATTGAAGCTAAACAAAGTGAACACGTGTTGAAAATATATATCCGCACATCCTCCTCAGATTTCGAGAACTGGAGGGCTAACTACAGTTCTTGAAGCCCTAGATGTATACAATCCTGTGCATTTACTTGAAGGGGTGGGGGGATGGAGGCGCCACGGCTGACATCCCCTTGGAGTGTGAATTCAAGGAAACAGGTGGGAGTCAGGGGTAACCGTAATGTGCAAACAATGATACAGGGCAGTTTCACGCTTGGAGCGTGAGGATGAGGGCAATTTAGTTGCACTATCCGGATGAAATAATTAGATGGGGGGGATGGGGGGGGGGAGAAAGCCAATGCGACAAAGTAGCCGGGCTTGTAATTAATCACACCTTTACCCAAACGCATCCTTATCATCCTATTTCATCTTGAGAAATATCTTGCAACAGAGCTTACTATCATATTTGCAAAGGTTACGGCACGAAGAGAAAAACGTGGAATGAATGGGGCTTTGGTTGCCTCATTTCCATTTCCATGGCATGAAAGAATTGGATCTTTGCTCGCTCATTCACACAGATAGATAAACTGTAATGGCTACGAAAAGAAATATAACATTAACTGCTCAGTGGAGAAAGAACAAATTAATATTTTATTTATTAAAACAGGTTTAGACGCAATGAAGTATTTTTTTTTTAAATTCATATATAAATGGGTAAAATTAGAGTTGCGAATATATGTGAGGGGTGCGAACCTCACTTAACTTACACAGGTCTGGGGAATGTGAAAGAGAAATAAGGAAAATAATTGCCAGTAAGAGAAAATTAATTAAATATAACAATGATAAATGATTCATAATTTCGTAGAGAGAAATAGCACCTTAAAGAGCAAATTATTAGGTACCTAATTCTCGCTCCTTGAGCCAAATAAACTCGAAAATCAGGTGATAAATAAAAACTCTGGGGCTCAAAGTCTGTAGTTATTCCTATAGGTTGATTTTCTGATGACATGATACATAAAATTGCAAAGCAATAAAATCTATCCAAATAATTTTATTCTTCCTTTGCTTGGAAAAAATTCGTTTGCCAGGAAAGAATAGGCGCTATAAGAAAACAAATAATCAATGACGATGAAAGAGTGAAAGAGATGTATCGAGACTGCGATACAGTTACACAAACACATATTTTGTTTCAATCAGAGTGACTAAATGGGATTGTAGAGGCATTGCGCCTACACACAAATGATGCGATGTTTATGGAAGATGTGAATGAGTGTCCTTTAGATTCTTGATCCTTTTATCTCTTTGTGGAACTGTGGTTAAAAAAAACTAGCTAAACAAGAGTGATGGGGAGTTTTAACAAAGCGTATAAATACATTGCGCAGCCATAAACCGACCATCAATTTTGCTTTCTCACAGGTGAACATAATTCAAATATTTGTTTTCTTCCTTGAAGAGAAGAAGAGGTAAAGATAAAATAGTCAATATTTTTGAATAAAATGCAAGAAAAATAAAAGTGGTCGGTGAAAATGGTTGTGCTTCTGCGGTATCTGTTCAGTCCAGTTGGAAAGCGAGAACATCGCACGGTATTCACGGAAAGGAAGGAATCTTAAAAAAGGACATCAAATCAATTGCAGAAATTTGATCTCTGGCAATTTTCGAACCACCTTTTACTTTCCATGCTTCTTATTGAGTATTGCGCTTCAGGTTTCCATCCTTTTCTCCTCCAAGCCACACAGAGTGAAGGGAATGACTTTTTCTTCTTGCGTGTTTAGGATATGTGTGCAAATTTTTCCTGACTGCTTCCAATGCATATATTCGATATTTCTTACTCTGTCTGCCCGTTTCCTAACTCTGTTCCCACTGACGGAATGTACTCTCGTGGATAGAACCAGTTTTTCTTTTTCTCCAAAATAAGGAGAAAAAATCTTCTTCAGACAAATAAGACGAGTATGAAAACTGTATCAAGCCAAACTCTGGAATTTTATCGAAGTTGGAAGAAAGTTAACAAAAATATACGAACCCCCATTGCAATTATTAATATATCATTAAGTGTAAATATAATACAAAACAACTGCGTAAAAAACACCGCAATAATTTATCCTCAACCATTTTTCAACAAAATGGGCTCGGCGCGCATCATTGCTACCAAAGTTTCTTTCCCACTTCAAAACCTTTCATGCCATATCGAGCAGAGAGCCAACCATGAGGATGTCACTCATAGTGAAGTGGTTCTATTTGTTGTAGCATTTCATCCAGTCAAGTTTCATCCCTGGGAAGAAGGGCTCTAGCACTTCCCATCGCAAGCCCCGTCCATGCGCACAATCAGCATTTTTCATATAACTTGCCTGCAACAAATTAACCTTATGCAAGGATCCTTTTACAGATTTCTTCTACTTTTCAGTCAATAATAATTAATTAAAGGGCTCATAATCGTGTTT
Organism: Ceratothoa steindachneri; assembly: GCA_963969495.1. NCBI lineage: Eukaryota > Metazoa > Arthropoda > Malacostraca > Isopoda > Cymothoidae > Ceratothoa > Ceratothoa steindachneri. The sequence goes on from OZ018339.1 coordinate 13,127,834, forward strand.
TACCATCTAATCGACTATAACATGTGATTCAGCTGCATTCCTATTTTTTAGATCTCTCTCTCATAATAAGAGACTCTTGCATGCTCTTTAGTTTCACACCTAACTAGTGAAACCGGTTTAAACCAACAAAGCCTATTATATTCACACTCACTTCATCTTCCATTCCCACTTTAATGAACTCGCCAAGGTAATTTACGTTTCACTTTTTTCTTACAAGTATCCTTTTATTCTTATCTTAGACAAGTATTCTTCTTTTGTTTCTCCCATTTCACATATCTGTCCAAAATAATTTCCTGATCTAATCTGGATACTCATTCGTCTCCCGTCCAAATGTTACTCTGGTTAAATACTCGCCTCACTTTCCCAATTTTCTCTTTGAATTTGTAAATGTATCTTCCTTTTGAATCTAATACTCGTTTCCTCTCGACATTCAACCTAAGTACTTAGATTTCTTTTTCTCTTTCTATTAGGTTGAGTAATAAGTTCTAGCGTTTTTTTATTTTGTGTCGATTTAAGTTTTGTTGACGTGATTTTTGCACATATTAAGAAACAATAATAAATAATGAGAGCAAAATTTGCAAAGGTTAGGCTACGTCTATTAACAGAGTAGACTATTAGGCTTTTGCTTAGGCTACGTCTTGAAGTTGAATAATACGTCTTGAAGTTGAATAATAAGTCATTGCTGTTTATTTAAAAGTTGTATTAATTATATATTTGTTCTGTCCCCTCAAAATGGAATGTCAAGTTGAAAGAGAGGCGCATTTTCGACACTTGTTGTTATTCATTTTTAATTGAGACGAGAACAATTCAAACGCAGCCAAAGCTCGTCGCGATATTTGTGCTGTGTATAGAGAAAATGCTTTATCAGAAAGCCAGCTAAATGGCGGTTTTCACGTTTCAAAAACGGTCATTTCAATCTTAATGACGAAGAACGTTCTGGTCGCCACATTAAGTTCGATGAAGATCGATTGAACGACTTTCTTCATGAAAATCCTTGTCAATCGACTAGAGAATTGGCTGTACAATTGGCGTGTGATCAGAAAACAGTAGTGAATCACCTTCATTCGATGGGAAAAGTTCAAACACTTGGTGCATGAGTTCCGCACGCTTTGAGCGAAAGCAACAAACTTCAACGCTCCCCGATTGCCGCAGGTTTGCTTGCTCGTCACAAGGCTACTCGTGGATATAAGGACAGATTTCTTCACCACATCATCACTGGCGACGAAAAGTGGTGTGTTTATGTCAACATGAACCATCGAAACAATGGCTTAGCCCCAATAAAAAACCACTTCCGCGATTAAAGCAAGGACTTCATCCACGAAGAACGATGCTATGTGTGTGGTGGGATTGTGAAAGCATCATTCTTTATGAGCTCCTTTCAAACACCGAGATTGTCAATGCAGAACTCTACGTTCAACAAATGTATCGACTCGCCGAAGCTATTCGTGAAAAGTGACTTCATCGACGTTATGGAGTCCTTCTGCAACACGACAATGCTCGTCCTCACATTGCCAATATGATAAAAGACGCCATCCAAACGTTTAATTGGGAAATCCTACTGCATCCTCCATATTCGCCAGACTTGGCTCCATCGGATTTCCATCTGTTCCGATCGCTCTCCAACAATTTGCGCGGCGTTTTGTTCAATACTGATGTGGAATTAAGAACCTGATTAGACGAATTCTTCGAGTCAAAATCCAGAGAATTTATTCCAGAGGCATCGAAAAACTAGTTGAACGTTGGGAAGAAGTCGTAAATAACAACGGAGAATACATTATTGATTAAATTGCATATTGTTATCAATTAAAAATGAAGTTTTTCTAAAATTGTTAATGGTAATGAATAAATTTGATAAAACCCCAAGAACTTATTCCTCAACCCAATAGTTCAACAATATCTACATGAAGCCCTAATACTACCCACTATCAATTCTTCAAATTTGTTCATATTTTCTCAGTCCTCATTTTCACGCATTTTCTTGGTCTTTCACTAAAACATTTCCACAAAATTCTTCCTTTTCTCTCCTATTTACCTACCTTTCAATTTTTATTTACCCTCTCTCTCCAGCTTACTCATGACTTTTCATCCGTGCACCTTCCACTTTAACCGAAACACAGCAGAATCATGTGTTCGAATACTCCCATTCCTCTAATACTTAGAGCGGGTAAATCAAGAATCAAATTCTTTCTAACTTAGTAGGCACGGATTAACCCTATTCAACTTGGTAGACTCACTCTTACCCAATTAATGTGAAATTATGCAGATATAGTCACTAATTCCATTCATCAGTCGTCAAAGGTCATTCCAGAACCTTTTTCTCAATTTCAATTCTCTATACACTTCTACCCCGCACACACAGTTTTACTTTTGCAAAGTTCAATTTTAATGACAGAATTTTCGAACTCAAACATTCATAGACAACTGTTGCAGCATAATATCACTTCTCACTACGAAGCAATTCCACGCCCGTTACAACCCATCACGATTCACAATAGCACACCTGGAATCAAGAATCACGTTTGTTTTGGGGCTCGCATCTGTTTACAATGCCAACGCTCAAAGGTACAAAGACACACCATTACCAATGAATAGCCACCGAAAGGTTCGAGAAAATCTGCCTTGGCATCGTGCACCCATAATCGCGGTGCCAAGTAAGGCCTAAGTGCTGCTGAATTTGGTGGATTGGTGGTGTAAAGTAGCCCGGACCATTTGGTAAAAGCACTGCTGCTGATCTTCCTTGCCTCTATGAACGATTGAAAGTAAAATATCGGGGGCTTTCACGCCCGCTTTGTTGGTGTAGAGCACCGGAATGTATGATATGTGATCTTATCGGTTACACATCAATTGCTATATATCCATCAGATATCGTCGCCAGCTTCAGGCGCACCATGGAGTAGACCAGGTCAACACCGCTCACGCACAAATTGGAAACTAGGTTCCAGTAGATGGCGTCAAAGAGCCGTTATAGTAGCCATACGTAGGGCCTTTCAAAGTTCTCATATCTACCCCAAATATTAGTTAATTCTTAAGAAAGGTAAAGAGGACATGGTTGCATTTAATATTCTTAAATATGCTCACCTCAAACAATGGCTCTAATGAGCAGGGATTCCCACGTAACAAATGATGAGCTCTTATGATTGGAACTTTGAAAAAATGGAAATCTTCGTTCTCACTAAAATTCCTTCTTTTTTCTCTTCACAAATTTCAGTATGAGGGAGCACGTGTGAAGGACGTCGTTCTCCGGCTTTCCCAAATCTTGCGCAAACGGACAGCGATACTTCAATTCCCGCCTAGCTTCTATCTATCACTTGGAGAGAGAGATGATATATATATATATATATATATATATATATATATATATATATATATATATATATATATAGCAGGAATATGAAGATCCAGGTGATTACATTAATCATTTATTGGCCAGACGTTTCGGAGCTTTACTAGGACCATCTTCAGCGACTATATCGTCTAATGAGAAGGGAGAGGAACATTAATTGATAACAGTTAAAAGAATGCATTAAAAAAAGCGGAAGAAGGCAAGTTAAAATAATAAAATTGACAATTATTAAATTAAAGTAAAGATATTGATTACAATATATAGAATTAAATAATATTACCCAGTGTGATTTAAAAAAAATAATAGAAAGGGAAATTATAACAAACTGACTTGATTATCACACACTTCTAGCCTCGCGTCAGTCAGTCCAGCACGGAGACCTGCAAAGTCAGCTCGTTTCAAATCGAGTTTTCTCGATTTACTAGTTGCAGGCCCTGCCTTCGGGACTTTGACTACGAATCTAATTAGTCGGTGGTCACTGCCACCGAGCTCTTCGCCAACAGAAACGTCCTCAACGATGTCATCCTCAGAGGTGAAAACCAAGTCGAGGATATTGTCTCCTCTCGTTGGCTCTCTCACCCATTGAGTCAGGAACACGTTGTTCGCGAACTCTGGAGTAGTGCGTTCTCGCCACAGGGTTCTCTGGTTTCCCAGTCAACTTGTGTGTTGAAATCACCCTTGACGATACTTCTCCTAGTAGCTGGTACAGATCTCTGCCCTTTTCAACGAGTTGGGCAGGAGGTCTATAAAGCACCAGGGTCCTGTATTTGGCAGGACCTATCTCTAGGTCAACACCTAGTAGTTCATGGTCGGATACGATGTTGAAATCCGTCGAGTTGAGAATATCCTTGACATACAACATCACACCGCCACCCTCTCTGTCTGGCCTATCTTTCAGGAAGAGCTGGTAACCGGGAATCGTGAATTCACCTTCAAAATCTCCGCTTGAGGTTTTTATTCACGACTTCTTTTTGGCCACCATCTCAGGTTCTTCTGTTGCTACGAGGCCACGAAGTTCTAGAAACTTGTTTTTGATAGACCTCGCATTAAACAGAAGAACTTTGAGGAAGTACCCGACTGTAGGACTCCCTACGCTCTTCCGTTTCCCGCTTTCTTTCTCTGTGGCGGGGTCACTCCTTTCTTTGTGACTTCAGAAAAGGTCGTTCCTGGAGTAACACGGGTGTACTTGCGTACGTCCTCCTTTACTCGGGGTCTGACACCCCGAGAGAGAGAAAGAGAGAGAGAGAGGGAGAGAGAGAGAGAGAGCTACAAGGAGCTACAAGAAAAATAAGTACCCTAGAAGACCTTACGGTCCATACAAGGAGGGTACTTTTGGCGCAATGTTCGAAGGTGTCCGTTAGCAACCTTAACGGCGATTTCGCAAGACTTTATCTAGTCTTACTTGAACTGGTCAACAGATTCACTGTTGACAACTTCCGTCGTCGGTGCGTTCCAACTACCGCAGATACTGTAAGTGAAGAATTTCCCACACAGATCAAGGTGGTATCGCTTCAGTTCAGGTTTAAAGCCGTTATTTTTGTCCTCCCCTCGAAGTATTTTAAATACTTCGATAAGCTGACCACGTAGTCTCCGGGTCTCCAGAGAGAACATATCTAATTCCCTTAATCTATCTTCATAACTTTTATGTCTGATAGAGGGAATCAGTTTGGTTGCCCTGGCTTGCACGTGTTCCAATCTCGCGATGTCTTTTCGGAATGAAGGACTCCAAAATTGTACGTCATACTCCAGGTGCGGTCGGACGAGGGAGTTGTACAGACACAGTACTATCTCCTTGTTCCGATATCCAAACTGTCGCTTTATATACCCTAACATCCTTTGGGCTTTCTTCTCCACCTCAATACACTGTTTCGAGAACTTGAGGTCACTCGTGATAGTTACACCCAAGAGAGAGAGAGAGAGAGAGAGTCACAAGGAGTCACAAGGAAAAGAAGTAGCCTAGAAGACCTTACGGTCCATACGAGAGGGTACTTGTTACGAGTCAGGGACTCGTGAGCCTGTCAGCGAACCAGGACTTTATCCAGGCGCCTTTTGAACTGCTCCACAGAGTCGCTGTTCACGACTTCTGGCGGAAGCGCGTTCCACTCGTTGCAGATACTGTAACTGAAGAAGTTCCCGCATCTGTCCCGGTGATAACGCGGCAGCTCAATTTTGTAGCCGTGGTTTCTTGTTACGCCCTCGCTTAGTTGGAACATGTCCCCGTTGCCTACGTGGTCAATACCTCGGAGGATTTTGAAGACCTCGATTAATTGACCGCGCCGTCTTCGGGTTTCCAGTGAGAAGAGGTTTAGTTCTTCTAGGCGGGCTTCGTAACTTTTGTGCCTGATCGAGGGGATCAGTTTGGTCGCCCTGGCTTGTACTCGCTCCAGTCGGGCGATGTCCTTCCGAAGGGATGGACTCCAAAACTGGACTGCGTACTCCAGGTGAGGTCGGACCAGGGAATTAAAGAGAGTGAGAACGATTTCCCTGTTCCGATACCCAAACTGTCGCTTGATATACCCCAAGATTCTCTGGGCTTTCTTCTCCGCCTCGATGCACTGCTTGGAAAACTTGAGGTCGCTGGTGATCACGACTCCCAAGTCTTTTTCCATGTCTGTGCTGTCGAGCGCCGAGTTTTTGAGGCTGTAGACGGCTTGGGGATTTCTGTGGCCGATGTGCATCACCTTGCATTTTTCGACAAGGAACGGCATTTGCCATTTGTCTGACCACTCCCCGAGTTTCCTCAAGTCGGCTTGGAGTCTCTCGACGTTTTCCGCGTCTGCCACGTTCATACCTAGTTTGGTATCGTCGGCAAATTTGGAAATCCTCGCAGTTATGCCATCATCTATGTCGTTTACATAGATGATGAAGAGTAGGGGGCCCAGCACGGAGCCTTGGGGAACGCCGCTTGTTACCGGTAGCCAACCGGACTTTTTCCCGTTCACCACTACTCGCTGCCTTCGACTATGCAGCCAGTTTTCGATCCAGTCACCTACAGCTCCGGCGATGCCTAGCGCTCGAACCTTTTTCAGCAATCGGCGGTGGGGCACCTTGTCGAAGGCCTTCTTCAAGTCGAGGTAGATGACATCCACCGCCTTCTCCCGGTCGTGTTCGCTGAACACGAAGTGGAAGAATTCCAAAAGGTTCGTTAGGCATGACCTGTGCCGCCGGAACCCGTGTTGGGAATTCCTCAATAGGTGGTTGGACTCGACGTGCTGCGTTATTTTGTCAACCAGGATACTTTCCATCAATTTTCCTACTACCGACGTCAGGCTGATCGGCCGGTAGTTAGATGGCTCGCTCGCGTTACCCTTTTTGAATATGGGGTGACTTCCGCGTCTCGCCAGTCCTTTGGCACGCATCCAGTCTCGAGCGATTTCCTGAAGATCGAGCAGAGATGTGGGGAGACCTCATCTCGCACTTCCTTCAGCACCCGTGGTAAGAAGCCATCGGGCCCTGGCGACTTGTAGCGGTTCAAAGCGTCGATCTTTGAACGCACTATCGTCTCTTCGAAGTGAAATCTCTCCAATTGCTCTGAGCCTTCGTACTTGTCACGAGGCTCAGGGGTGGTGTCCTTCTCCTCAGTGAAAACTGACGAGAAGTACTTGTTGAGGATGGTCGCATTCGCTTCGTCACTGAGCTCTAGCTCACCATCCTCTTTCACCAAGGGACCGATCCGTCTACGTGTCGGCTTACGGCTGTTTACGTATCCGAAGAATTCCTTGGGGCTCTCTTTGCAGAGTCTCGCCACACGGACTTCTTCGGCGCGTTTCGCCACCCTTATCATGGACTTGACACTTCGGCATAGACTTTTGTAGTGCTCGAATTCTCCAGTGTTCTTCGCTTGGCGATAGGCGGTTTTTCTCTTCCGTAGGGTTCTCCCGATTTCGGGGGTGAACCACTTGGGTTGAGTAGCTCCGACTCGGCCGCGTTCTGATGAAATGAATCGTGACTGCAGGGCCATGAATGAGTTTTTGAAATTCTTCCATGGTTGCTCGACGTTGTCACTATCTTCCACCTCTATCGCTGCCACGCCAGCACGAAGTCCCGCGAAATTTGCCTTTCTGAAGTTCAGCTTGGCTGCAGCACGAGCTACTGCTTCGCGAGCTGGGACTCGAATGCAGAACCTGATGAGGCGGTGGTCGCTGCCACCTAGCTCCTCATCTACACTAACTTCCTCAATGATGTCATCCTCGGATGTGAGAACTAGGTCGAGGATGTTTGCACCTCGTGTTGGTTCTCTCACCCATTGAGTGAAGAATCCTTCATTTACGAAGTTAAGGAGCCGTATGTTGTCGATGCGGGTTTCTCTGGTGGCCCAGTCAACGTGAGTGTTGAAGTCCCCCATGACGATACTCACCCTGCCTTCAGTTAACTGATTCAGTTGATTATAGAGGTCCCTGTCTTGATCCTCTGTCGAGGATGGGGGTCTATAAACTGTAACAGTCCTGTACTTGGTGGTACCCAGCTCCAAGTCCACGCATAGGACTTCTTGGTGGGCGGTGGTGGTGCTGCTCGTTGCCGTGAATACACTTCTCACGTACACCACCACTCCGCCCCCCTCCTTCGCCAGCCGGTCTTTGTGGAAGATCTGGTAGCCCGGGATTGCGAATTCGCCCTCAAAGTCACGAACAGAGGTTCGAATCCACGACTCCGTGATGGCCACCAGATCTGGTTCTTCCGTTGCTACGAGGGCCACTAATTCCAGAAACTTGTTCCGGATGGACCTCGCGTTGAACAGAAGAACCTTAAGGGAGTTCCCGGCTGGTGGTCTCCCTAAGTTCGACCGTTTCCCGCCGCCTTTGGCTTGGCGGCAGGAACGGTCCTGCTTTCCCGAACAGACCGGACGCAGCGGTTAACCGTCTCCTGGATGAGGTTAGCCAGCATGGCTTTTCCCTTCATCGACAGGTGGGCTCCGTCCCTTTGGTAGAGGTCGTTCCTACCAAAGAACGTCCGGAAAGGGTCCGCGAAGAAGACCCCTTCAGCTGTACAGAGGTCTCTCAACCTCTGGTTTACCAGCTCATTGCGACGGTATGTAATGGGGTTAGGGCTCCTCCGTGGAAGGATCCCGACAACGACCCTCCTCCTCGTCTTTAGTCCGCAGTCGTCGACTGCCCCCATGACGTTCTGGAGTATTGGTTCTGTCACCCCTGCTCCCCCGTTGCGGAAGTAGAGAGAGAGAGAGAGAGAGAGAGAGAGAGAGAGAGAGAGAGAGAGAGAGAGAGAGAGAGTTACAAGGAGTTACAAGGATAATCAGCACCCTAGAGATCTTTCGATCCATGCCGAGAAGGTGCCTTTGTCAATTACCTATGATATTTACATTTAAAAAAAAAAAAAAAAAAAAAAAAAAATAAAATAAAAAATACAGACAATGCTAGAGATAAAGTGACAGTAAAGTTGAAGGCTCTCCCCACCCTCCTCTCCCACCTGCAACGCAGGTACGGAAACTGAAAAGATACCTGGTCAGTTGAAATATAGTGCTGATCCAGGAATTTCACAGTACAGTTTGAAACTTAACCAGCTGAAAATCTCAATATTCTTTTCTGGTATGATATAAGTATCTCGTCATTAAACTATATACACCATCGTTGAATTTAATCCACTATTGGATTTCGTTCCAATATTTATGCTTATCTTAGGACCTTTGTATAATAATGGAAATCCCGTCAATTAATTTATATACACTTTTCTTGATTACAATATGCATTCATAATGTATTGAATTCCATTCTTTTCAGAATCCTGTCGTATTGGTCCTCTTTTATTTACATGGGGTTTTCCCTTATATTTTTAAAGTTAATTAATAATCTAGTGTATGTATTATTTTGTCGAGTCTTTGTTTAAATGTCTCTTTAGTCTTACTCGCAATTACATCATTTGGCAGTTTATTCCAGAGGTTGACAATTTTATATGAGAAAAAGTTTCCTGTTATACTTTTTTGATACCGCAACGGAACCAGCTTCATTCCATTGTTCCTCGTCTCACATTCGTTAACTTTGAACCATATATTAGGGTCTACATTTTCAATCCTATTTAGTATTTTAAATGTTTCTATGAGCTGGCCTCGCATTCTCCGCGTTTCTAGTCTGAAGAGTTTGAGTCTTTCCAATCTAGTTTCATAGTTATGTTTTCTTAAGGATGGTATTAATTTTGTCGCTCTCTCTTGAACTCTTTCAAGCCTTTCAATATCTTTCTTCAGATAAGGTGACCACAATTGAGCACAATATTCCAGATGGGGACGAACTAATGCATTAAATAAATTTAATACTATGGTCTCGTTTCTGCATTTAAATTGTCGTTTTATGTATCCTAGGATTTTGGATGCCTTTTTTTCCGCTTCACTGCATTGCATACTAAACTTAAGATCGCTCGATACATAAATCCCTAAGTCTTTTTCGACTTTTGTTTCTTTTAACTCCATATTGAACAATGTATACACTGCTTGTGGATTTTTCCTTCCGACATGCATTACTTTACTCTTATCAAAGTTTAAAGGCATTTTCCATTTTTTTGACCATTCTTCGATAAGATTTATATCTCTCTGAATCTCAGTTGCGTCTTCTTTGTTGCATATTCCTCTTCCAAGTTTCGCATCATCCGCAAATTTAACAACTTTCGATACGAGACTGGTTTCCAAATCATTAATATAAATTATGAATAGCAGCGGGCCCAACACAGAGCCCTGTGGCACCCCACTTGAAACTTTTGTCCACTCTGAGGCAGATCCATTTATTACCACTCTCTGATACCTATGGGTAAGCCAGTCCTCAATCCAATCTCCTACTTTTCCCGTAATTCCAACTGCTCTAACTTTGGCCATGAGTAAATTGTGAGGGACTTTATCAAACGCCTTCTGGAAATCCAAGTAAATTATATCGATTGACTTATCCTCATCATATTGTTTATATACATATTGAAAGAAGTCCAGCAAGTTCGTTAGACAGGACCTGTTTCTTCTGAATCCATGTTGTGAGTCTCTAAGCAACTCTTTTGATTCAAGATGCGAAACAATTTTTTTGCAGATAAATGATTCTAAAAGTTTCCCTACCACTGACGTCAAGCTGATCGGTCGATAGTTTTTCACGACCTCTCTACAGCCACTTTTAAAAATTGGCGTAACATTTGCATATTTCCAGTCAATGGGAACTGTTCCACTGTTTAATGATTGATTAAAAATTTTGGCTAGGTGTTTACTAAAAACTTCCTTCGCTTCTTTCAAAACTCTAGGATAAAACATATCAGGTCCAGGAGATTTGTTGACGTTCATTTTATTTATTAAATTTACAACATCTTCGGTTGTACAGCTAACATTCTCGAATGGGTCGTCTCCGTCGTATACAATATTTATCTCGGGTATAGGAGAAGTTATTTGAGTAGTAAAAACACTCGCGAAGTAATTATTGAGTAGACAAGCTATATCGTAGTCAGTGTATCTTAAGGTACCATTACAATCTCTCAATGGCCCAATATTGTTCTTTATTGGCTTCCTATTGTTTACAAGGGCATAAAACTCCTTTGGATTTATTCTACAATTTTGAGCGACTCGTATTTCTTCTTCTCGTTTTGCTATTTTTATCTCTCTTTTTATTTTTCTCCTTAAGACATGATATTGTTCCCTTAATTGTTGAGTACCTTTTATTTTTAGTAACCTATACATTTTTTGCCTGTCTTTTATCATTCTTTTTATTTCTTTGGTTAACCACGTAGGATCTTGTTTAACGGTTAAACTTCGGGTTTTAATTGGAATATTCTTTGTTTGCTGTTCCATGACAAAATTCTTAAATTCTATCCAATTATTGTTTACACCTTCATTTGATATCACATAAGCCTCTAAGCCTGCTTTGATGGCGTCGTAGTTTCCTCTGTTAAATTGGGGTCTCTGTATTTTTTTAATTCTTTCTAAGGCTGATATTATGATATTAAATTCTATTAAATTGTGGTCACTACCTTCAAATTTTTCGCCAACATAAGTGTTTGAAATCAATTCGCTTTCAGTGGTCAATATGAGGTCTAATATGTTTTTACCTCTTGTTGGCTCACTAATCCACTGAGTCAAGAAATTTTCATCGATAAAGTCCAGAAGTCTCTGGCCTTCCCTGTCAGCTTGCTTTGTAGTCCAATTTATTTTACTGCAGTTAAAATCACCCAAAATTACAGCTGTCTTCTTGTCGATTTGTTTTGTTAGCAGGCCGTATAGCATTACATCAAGTTCTGAAGACTGGTGCGGTTTTCTGTAGACTAAGTATATGCATATATTTATTTTATCTAAATTTAACTTAACTCCTATC